>OW119933.1:86446372-86856871 GCA_933210815.1 Meta bourneti
AAAAGTTCTTTCTAAAAGCCGCACTTTTATTTTTTGTTAAAGTTTAGGCATGCCATATAAATCAGGTTCGAGTGCCCTCCAGTAACATGCGATTCATAGGATCGCCATTCCTGTCATGGTTGAATGCTTTACCTGCGCTGAGAACGATTACGCTGGTTAGCTCCTCCCCACTGAAAGCATATAGGTGGATGCAAAGTAGGTCAATCGACAACAAAAGGTAGAGGGAGGGCTTCAGGTAAATCTACGTCCAACCGGTGAGGAAGATGATACGTATTGGTGCATTGTTATAACACCTTTTTCAAAGACAGACGGTACTCCACACCCTGTACTGATGGGAAGTGCTGTGGGTAAATCCTCGTTCTTGGTATACTGGGCAGAAGATTATCACTATTGACCGGACATTATAAGGCAGTGGTTTTTAACCTGGGGTGGGAGGAAGCATTTCCAGGGGTGCGAGAAAAGTTTCGATTGACGGTAGTGATTTAATAAAAGACGATCTTATTGAAATACGAGCCAATTTCAAATTCCATTTGAATACGAGTCAATGCACGTATTCAATTGGAATTTGAAAAACTGTATTTAGAAGAATTCTGGTGTACACCGCTAGTACCTTATATACAGCTGGCCAAAGCAGCATTGCAGACACTTTTACCATTTGCTATCACTTACTTGTGTGAAATGGGATTTTCATCACTTTTGCTCATAAAAACAAAAATCAGAAAACGCTTAAACGCAAGTGATGACTTACGCATGGCTCTTTCAGAAAAGGAGCCTTGCTTCAAAAGTATTATTATGAATAAACAACGTAGCTATTAAAAATTGGGATATTGTTTTGTATGCATATGTAAATGATGTTTATATTTCAATAAATAAATTATCTTGCAATAGAAGTAATTTCGTAAATAAAGAAATAGAAACACATTTTTCAATAGGGTGAGATAACTTATTTTTATATTCAAGGGGGTGCCGATCACTAAAAGGTGAAGAACCACTGTTATAAGGAGACGATTTTAAACATAGCAGACACTTCATACCCTATACTTACAAATAAATTCTTGTAAGTATAGGGGATGGAGAGAAGATGTTTCATACTACGTCTTCATCTCATAAGAACTGAGCTAGTCGGATCATCTTAAGTAAACATTTATTCGTGGCCTTGAACAAAGCAACATGACGGAACATGAACATAAGCGAAACTCACACAGAATCGTTACTCGGAGTTGATTGTTTATTCAGGGAGTCTAGCTCCGGAGGAGCGGTAATCCCTATCTAATAAGGAATTAAGGCTCCTCCTAATTTAATCCCTTTTCGAATAAAAGTTTTTAACCCTTATCCCCATTCATAAGGCATCACTGTAAACATAAATAAATGAATGTTGATCTGAAATGGCAAATGTTCTGGCAAGAATTAATGTAATGAATGGTTAATAATAAATTACGTTACACAAACACAGAACGTTACACAGAAAAAACAGAGGTTAGACACAGTTCCCACTGTACCGTAAGGTTTGCTTCGTGAATACTTTTGGGTGGAATACCTGGTAAGTGGGTTGATGGTGAAACGAAGACGGCGGATATTTGTTTCACATTTATTTATTTAGCCAGTTTTGGTGGATACAAAACAGTGTGGTGTTGGAGTGTGGGCAACGCTTAGTATTCTATGGTGACCTTATGGATGATGGGTTTGTGATAGCTAAAGTACGAGAAAAACGGCATGGTGTCGATGCTGATGTTCCTGACAAAGGTAGGATCGATAGTGTTGTTTTCAAGCTTGGTGGCAGTTCGTTAGATGGTCCAGCGATGTCGCCTCGTACGCGCGCCTACTCGACCTGCTCCTTCCTGCGTCTTCGGTAAGCACTAGATCTCTCCGCACTCGTCATAGATTTAGACTTCTTGGCATCATTTTGTTCGTCTTGAACTGCTCCTTCAACCTGTTTACGTATCCAATGCCACAATTGAAATTTAGTGTGATATTTTGGCTTCATAGTGAAATCTTCGACAAATCGTCACTTTCCTCTGCACACAAATTTCACACAAATAGTTTAAACTGTCTACTAGTCAAATAGAATTATAGAACCCGTCGTTCTGTTCAATTTAAGCACACACTCGCCACGACCCGCCGATTAGAACTGAAGTTACAGCGATTAAACAGGCCAGCGTATACCCGAAATTTGACTCATTTCTCCCACCACGCGGTACAAAGGTCAGAGGGGAGTGGATTAGTGGTCAAGCTTGTCGACGCGGCCCATCTTCCTCCATACGATGGTAGGTCATTTATCCTCATAGGCTGATTCCCCTGGAGTTATGGGGCTTTGAGATATCAACACTTTTCGTGACGCGCAAGTTTCTGCCGATGACCTCCATACCGATTTTAAAGGCGTATTCACTTCAAAAACAGAAACATTTAGGCCCCGTTCACATGAGGCGTTTTCCAACGCGCGTTTTACGTCTAAACAAAACGCGGGTAGCCAAAGTACATAGAGTTCTACTGGAGTGTTCACATGCAGAAATCGCGAGAATCCAAGCGTTAGATAGCTTATGCGCTTCAACAATCTCCGGTCGTTCTCGCGATTAGAAGGCGTTTGGAGAAGCATACGTTTGTACTGCACCGTTCACATGACACGCGTTTGGAAACGCCGTTAGGGCTTTTTTATTCCCCTAGTCTAAGTTTCTATCTTCGCGATCGTTAAAGATAGAGAGTGAAAATTTCAACGGATTTGAAATCTGCGGGAAATTTTACACCAGATCGATACCTGAAATGTGATTTTCTTTAAATAAATAATTTTTTAACTGTAACTTTAATATTTTCGCGATACTCATTTGACGAATATATCCATTACGAACACAAAAGGTAGTATTAATCTCGTTTTTATTGAAAAGATATAGCTTGATTGGAGTATTTTGTCTTAATCCACTGCTTTATATTTAGGGCTATTAAAAATAGGATGAGAAAATTTAATCGTATTCGATTTATTGAAGAAATTTACCCTGCTTTCACACAAAACTTGTAAAAATGTGACAGTAAACTAACTAGACTAAACTAAAGGGTATAGTGGGTAATTTTATTTCTGAGAATAACGAATACCGACAACTGCCCGTTCTAGTTTTCATGTGCGGCAAACGTCTTTAAAATAAAGCTAAAATTAAATATTCAATTTAAAAGCTAAACTTTAGTTATATTTTTATTTTTCCTCAACGGGTGAAATGCGTAAGATAAATTTCAATTTTCATTCATTTTTCACATCCTTGTGTTACATTGAACTCGATATCACTTTTGAAAATGAACTTAAGTTACTGTGAGCTTATTTTTCATAGAATTTATATTTTAATCTTGCAGTTAGTGTTATTACTACTTTAATCGAAATTTTTATATTATATATACGTGTTCTATTAGCAATCTCCTGGTTTTCGATATGCATACTGTTTTTTGCTTTTCTTTGAGATTTTTTTAGTTTTAACATAATTTTCTTGTTTCATTGTGGGTTTAATCAAATTTTAGTTGAAATATTTCCCAGTCATTATTCCATTCGTGGTTCCATTTGTGCTACAAAACCCCTGAAAGAGGGTAGGTTGGAGGGTTAGTATTCGTTTCGGATAGTCGGAACTCAGGGAAAATTGCATTTAAAAATTAAAAAACTAATTATTGTTATATATACTATGTGTTATTTGTGCTGATACATTAAAATGTTTAGAGATAGGTTTTAAAAAAGTATAGAGATTTATTTGAAGGAAAATTATATAAATATTAACTATAGATCGTAGGAAACACGATAAAACCTGCAAAAATAGCATAAAAAAGAAAGGTTATCACCAGTGCCGGATTTTGTTTGCGTGTCATCTTTTGATAGTACTTCGTAGACAATGCCATACGAACAGAAATTCCGTTTCCAATTTCCTGGTTCTAGAAATAAAGTTTTTTGGGGACATATTTTTACTTTACACTGTCTATTTTAAAATTTTAAGGAAATTGTCATTTTCCAGTTAGTTTCATTTTAATCAAAATTTTACAGAAATATTCCAATTTTTCATACGTAGTTTCGCTTTTACGATAAAACACCTTACAATGACCCATCTGCTAGCTTCATGAACCCAAAAAATCCTTGATCACCCCTTAACACAAAACAAATCCTTACTATTTTTTATTGGTGGGTGAATCATCGACACTGGAGAGTGAAGGTTATAGGGTTTTTCCTCTAATCTTGACAGTAAAAAACGAATACTTTAGGTTTTTAGAGTTAATGAAAATGATTAATAATGCCAAAATTTGAACTATATAAAACACTGTTTCTCTGTGATCCGCTGGCTCATACCATTACCTAGGTCCAAAATAATCCCGTCATTCGAAAAATTTTGAAAAACGTACGAAAGGCTAACGTGCAAAAATTTACAACCGAGGTTGACGGCATTGACATTGCACCGAAACGCATCGTATACTATACGTTACGTAAGATTTACCTGTTTAGTTTGTCACTTCTGGTTAGCAAGTTGATTATATTGAATTTATTTATGTACAAAGATTTAAGTGGAAAAACTCTTTATTCACAGGCAAATAGGGAACGGATGTTTTACAAATCGAAAGAATATCAAATTTTTACGTCGTTTTGAATATTTTTTAGATTATTTTAGGCATTTTATTGCTCACTATACATTTCTAAGTTAACCAAATCCAGGCTCTTGTGAACACAGAGAAATCAATTTTAGGTTGAGAAAGAAAGATTTTCATCCTATTTTTAATGGCTGTAAAAATAAAGCAGTTGATAAGGGGCAACAAAATATCATATTAAAGTGGCATTCCCTTTAAAAACAAGGCAATACTTCCGCTTACGCTTAGTATAAAAGGAATATCTTCAAAAAGATTAGTTCGACAATTGAGAATAAAATATTTTCAAAGAAAATCGTGTTTTGGTATCGATCTGTCGTAAAATTTTACGCTGATATGAAGTCCGTTGAAATTTCGATTCTATCTTTAACCATTCAAAAGATAGAAACTTGGATTAGGGGAATAAAAAACACAATTTAATGCATAACGGAATTGACCTTGAAAAGCGCCGAAGAGGTGTTCACATGACAGCGCTCGAAAATTGTTATCTAACGCGCGTTCGAAAAAGTCCATGTGAACGGGGCCTTAGTGATAAACACAGACAGAAAGTACTATCGCTTATTCAGAATTACGAGCCGCGAAAAACAAAAATAATAGATTTCAAAATGAATATTATTCTAAATGATGAATTTCCAGTAACAGAACGACCACGGCGTTTTGGCTTCGCCGAGCAAAAAATAATTGACGATCAAGTTCAATCTTGGCTATCGGAAGGAATTATTCAAAATAGTTGTTCTAATTATTCAGCACCTGTTGTGCTGTGTAAAAAGAAAGACGGCTCGCATCTCTCGGCTCTGTATTGACTACAGAAAACTAAATAAAAAAATCATTAAAGATAAATACCCTCTCCCTTTAATAGAAGACGTTCTTGATAAATTAGAGACATCGAATGTTTACACCTCACTTGATCTAAAGAACGGATTTTTCCACGTGGAAATCGAAAAGGCTAGCAGAAAATATACTGCGTTCGTTACTCATAACGGGCAGTATGAATTTGTAAAAGCTCCATTTGGTCTGTGTACATCTCCAAATGTATTTATGCGATTCGTAAATAATGTCTTCAGAGAACTAATTCATGACAACACGGTTGTAGTTTATTTAGATGACATTATTATTCCCTCACAGGACGAAGCAGAAGGCTTAAAGAAACTGAAACGCGTTTTAAAAGTCGCCGCAGCAAATGGCCTGGAGCTTAATTTCAAAAAGAGCCAATTTTTTTTAAAAAAGATAGAATTTCTCGGATATGTAATTGAAAATGGTACAATTCAACCCTCCCCTAGTAAAACTAGTGCTGTAAAAAATTTTCCTATCCCTAAATCAGTAAAACAAGTGCAATCATTTCTTGGACTGACGGGATATTTCCGTAAATTCATCCCACAATACTCATTAATCGCTAGGCCATCAAGCGACTTACTACGAAAGGAAAAAATATTCACGATTGGAGCACAACAATTGTTATCGTTTAACAAATTGAAGGACATTTTGTCTCGAAAACCTGTTTTGAACATTTTTAAACAGGGCGCACCTCTGGAATTGCATACTGATGCAAGTAGTCTCGGATTTGGATCTGTATTGTTAATGAAAACCGATGATGGAAATTTACACCCGATACAATACATGAGCAAAAAAACAACACCCCAACAGGAAAAATATTGCAGTTACGAGCTCGAAGCGTTGGCAGTGATTGAGTCTTTAAAAAAATTTAGGAACTATTTGTTAGGTTCAAAGTTCAGAATTGTAACTGACTGCGCTGCTTTCCAGAAAACACTATCAAAGAAAGAACTTGCGCCAAAAGTAGCTCGTTGGGCCTTATTCCTGGAAGAATTCGATTACGAAATTGTTCACAGGTCAGGAACTTTCATGAGGCATGTAGACGCTCTTAGTCGTAATGCCGTTTTGGTTGTTACACGAGCACAAGACGAATTAACAACTAAAATAATATCTGCTCAAAATGGGGACGAACAGATAAAATTAATCAGAACCTTGGTTGAGAAGGGTGAAGAAAAGGGTTACTTTGCAAAAAACGACATCTTGTATAAATTTGAAAACGGAAGAGATCTAGTAGTGGTACCAGAAGCGTTACAAAACGAAATTATACGGAAAGTGCATAAAAACGGCCATTTTGCTACTGCAAAGACAGAAACAATACTAGGGCAAGAATTTTATATCCCTAATGTACGAAACAAAATCGAAAGTGTAATAGCTAATTGTGTAGAGTGTATCTTGTATAATAGAAAGCATGGTAAGGGTGAAGACTTTTTGAACCCTATACCCAAAGAAAACATTCCGTTAAGTACATACCATATAGATTTTATTGGACCCCTTCCCTCTACAAATAAACGATATCAACACATTTTTACTGTCGTAGATGCGTTTACGAAATTCGCCTGGTTTTACCCTGTGAAATCTCCATCCTCACAGGAAGCTATTGATAAATTAAAATTACAGCAAACGGTTTTTGGAAATCCTGCCAGGATAATCACCGACAGAGGTTCTGCCTTTACTGCAAACGAGTTTGAAGCTTATTGCACCGACGAAGGAATAGAACAAGTGAAAATCACGACTGGAATCCCCAGAGGAAATGGACAGATTGAACGAATGCACAGGATACTAATACCTGTTTTAGCAAAGCTTTCTCATGAAGACCCGGCCAAATGGTTCAAATATGTGTCCAATGTACAACGTGTGATCAACAGTACACCGTCAAGAAGTACCAAGTACACCCCATTTGAACTGATGTTGGGAACAAAAATGAAAAATAAAGAAGCAGTGAGAATCAACGGAGTACTGAATGAAGAGTATTTAAATAATCTAATGTATAAACGTGATGAGATGAGAAACGATGCTAAAAGAAATATCCTACAGCTACAAGAAGAAAATAGAAGACAGTTCAATAAGAGAAGAAAGAAACCCTACCTCTACAAGCTGAACGACTTAGTTGCCATTCAAAGGACTCAGTATGGGACAGGCCTAAAACTGAGGGCCAAGTTTTACGGTCCTTACAGAGTCACGTCTGTCAAATTCAACGACCGGTATGATGTGGAAAAGGTCGGATGCCATGACGGGCCTAACAAGACATCTACCGCTGCCGACCACATGAAGCTATGGTCGAATGACCTACACTAGTGAATTCACATAGTGCGAAGAACTAGATACTTTCTTTCCTTTTTTTCTTTTGTATTTTTCAGATTCATCTTTCTATATACCAATTCATTTGATGCTGTGGAGTTGCCAGCCGAGGACGTCTGTGCGCAGGACGGCCGATTCTGTAGGGATGGAAACTACAAACCTCCCCCACTTCTCATCACCAGCGCCCTCTACCTCCGATAGGCTGCGAAAAGGGCGAACGCGCGCGAAGAGTCCGAGCTGAAATCGAACAAGGAAAGACGTTCCTCTGATGTTCGTGAAAGATTATCGAATGGGCAATACGTGCTCAGGAACTGTTTGTGATGCCAGACGGGCATTCATCATTTTTGCACTTGTAATAAGAACGCTGCATCTGCACATATTTCACCAGCTTCATCTCTTCATAATTAAATATTAATTTTACCGGAATATTGTGTACCCTATTCTTACATGTATGGTAAACAAACCTTCGTGGAACAGACCTTCATAGCGAACAAAGTCATGATATCCAGCTTTTGTTCTATATATCATGCTCTGGCTTTACGAAGACGGTGTCCCGTGTCGCAATAATTATTCCATTAGTGAACTGTCACTGTAAGAGAAGTATACACAAAAGACAAGGCGGGCTCTAAACTCAACGACTTTGGAGAGGATAGTTAAGGGATTTTATAAAGGTAATCGAAATTTATAAAAAAGGTAGGTACTTAATTAACTTCGCTCTGGAGCAACACAGCGGGCTGTTGGTGACGGTCCGGGAGCAATCTCAAGTGAAAGATCCAAGGACAACTCATAATTTTGAACCACGGTCAGATGACGAGACAATATTTGAGCTGGCACCCCAGCCTCCAAACTTCCGCCCTTGAGGATATTTGAGGCCACTACACTTTAACGCGCACTAGCCCTCATGTACAAGACGGTCTTAGGTTTGATCAAGTTTCGAACTCGCAACCCTCCGATTGCTAATCCGTTACTCTTTCAGTTGGGCCCTCGTTTTTCTTGTATATTGCGTTGTATATAAAATTCCAAGTAGGTGTTCTTTGTCAAGTAGGATTAGGATTTGCTCTATCTAGAAAGTACAGACAGAGCTAAAAAGTACATGAAAGAGCATTTAGCAGATTATAAGGTCGAAAATTCTCGATGGTTGAAACCCCTCCTCGATATGTGATCGTATCCATCGGGATGGATCCCGGACCTTCAAACCATTTTGCTACTATGTCGGCATTCTTTAGGGAGGTTCTAAGGGTACTTGAAGCACTCCTTAGGTACTACTACATTAAACGAAAGAAACGTTATGACAGGTGGACAATATATAAAATGACCACTTCGCAGGTATTCAACAAAACTTGGCATGGAAAGAAATGTATGAATGAGACACTACTGTAGCATATTTATCTGAAATGATCGACTTTTCTTTTAAAGCTTTTAATATTTAAAAATGCAACAGAATAAATACGCAAATTTTAATGTTACAATATGTTTGTGTCATATTGACGCATCATTAATTTTTATTAACTTGATAAACTGTCATTGACACTACAGGTGACAAATATCGATCTTTCGCGGAGATGTAAGGTCCAATACAAATAATGTTAATTTACATGTTTACATACTTTTTTAGAATATACTGATGCAATGGTTTGAATTTTTTGTATTCTCTTAAAAGAGGTTTTCTTATACGCTGAAGTGTGAGGATTTAGTGTTTTATTCCACAACATTAAACAAAAATATTAATGCAAAATTAACTTCTCAAAAGCAAACTTGTGTTTGTCAAAAATTTGTAAAAATGTGAATGCTATGCATACAACAAAAGGGTTGCTTCAATATAATATTATGCTGGTAAAACATGTTGAGAAAGTTTCATTTACCAGTTTTAGTATCTCAGAAAAGGTACCTCAAAGATATAAAATGTTTATGGAGAAGTTCAAAATTTGAGCACATTTCACTTTTATTTACTATTTTAAAACTTCTAATAGGAGGGACGAACAAAAAAGCAGTATCGTAATATCATAAAATAGACTTCAAAATCGGTATTTTTAAAAATTTTGAGTTAATAGATCCATCTTTTTCTCGGAGTCAGTTTATCATATTTCTCTACTTAAATTATTAGTACCTTTTGAAGGATCTCTCTCAACTAACACTACTTCTCCTGTTTTTCTTTTCAAAAGAATTTCTCGAATGTATACTCTACACCTTTAATTGAAAACCGTATCACTGAAATCGGAATACAAGAATAAACGCAACAAAATAATATTTTTATACCTGTATCATTTCCTAACTGTTTGAAGTTCACGCATGTGAATACCCATTTTTCTCAAAACCTTTGAAGTTGACAATATCAACAATCTTGTTTTTCCTGTGTCCACACTTATTGTTTGTTATGCAATCAATTACATATTTTACTTTTAACAATTCAAAGTCTATACCCCTCGTCTGAGTGCGGTAAATGTCTGTATTTTCCCGGATCGTTAATCCGTCGCTGTACTTTAAAGTCTGTTTCGGGAAGAGCAAAAAAGAACAATCACTAGGCATAATTTTTCCTGTTACCTGCCGAAATCTAATTTTATCGTAATTCACATGTATAGATTTGAAGCTGTTATTTTGCTTGTGGGAAAAATAACAATCTGTTTTTTAAGGCTCATATCTCTATGCCTAAAATATAAATATTACACTTGTACTTGGGAAGCTACTTAAGTTGATTTGCACGTTTCAGAATTCAAATGAACCACTGAAACTTTAAAAAGGTTTAGTTCTTGGTTTCCGATTGGATATAATGGCAAGAAAATATAAAAAGTTCTTTCTTTTTACTCACTAGTAGTAGATACTCTCGAGGGATTCCACTGTCATTTTTTGAACTCACAACCCTCTGGTTGCTAATCCACTATTCTACCATCATGGCTACAGCACCCCGTTTTAATAAGGTATTTTCCATATTTGAGCACTTGATTTGCAATGATTAAAATATCCTTCCAGATTTTGAAAATCCTGAAGTGCATCCCATGTTACAGATAGTTTACTATTTAATTTTGCTTATTTAAGTTGTGTTGAACAACTTAAATATTTCAAGGAATGTTGATTAACAGAAACTTGCATACATTACTTTATATGGAATAGAACTTTATATACAGGGTTATTCTTTACCCAAAAAAGCACTATAATTTTGAAAGGGTAAAGCATTTCAAGCTGAAATTTGAATACATAGTGCATGAACAATACATGTTATGGCTTCAATTTTGCAGCTCTCTGGCAGGTGGAATATGAAAATCCTTTCTTGGGACACCTTGCACAATTTCTTTGAATACAGTAACAAGCTGTTTCACACACTGCAGCATTTTCTGACATAGTGGGTCGCCTTCTTGGATGCGAATTAACAAGGCTTCCAATTGCCTCCAGTTTTTTTGAAAATTTTGAAATCATGGGCTTCGTAGTAGATGGTTCCCAACCAGGAAATATCTCAAAGTTTTTCAATTAGAATAAATTCTTTTGATAAACACACACTCAGCAATTGTCAACATCATCATACTTGACACTAGTTGACAAGACAAAGAGAATGGCATGAAACTGGTCCCATCAGATGCGTGCATTGGGACATCAACTGGGCATACAAGTAAAATGGTGCAGATATGGATGTGAATGTCAGAACGTACAGCATTTTGTATTCAACTTTCAGCTTAACATGTTTTCCTGTTTCAAAACTATAATGCTTTTGGGGAGGTTAAAGTCCTGAGTGAATCACCTGTAGAAGAAAGCAACAACTCCTAAGAATTTCATTGAGCTTTGGTATCATAATTTTATTATAAGTATCGAGAAGCAGGTAAAAATAGAAATAATCTAGAAGCAACAAAATTAACTAAAAATATTACCTTTAGGACGGTCTGTGAAGAAAACTATTTCTTCAGGTTTTCTTCCAGCAAAATTACATATATGTTTATAACTACTGGGCTCCAGCTTAGAACCTATGGTAGTGTCAAAAAACTATCGGAAGAACTAAAATTAAATAATTATACAAAAATTAATTTCTAATAACTAAAGTGCAGCAAAAAAGAACTTTTGCATAAAAACACACCATACTATTAGATTAAAAGTATCTGTCCCCTTTAAACTTATTGTTATGAGCAATGAAAAATTAATTGCTCTTCCCCTTTTGCTTAAAATTCTCTTCTGGACTTTTAAAGTATTTTTAAATTAAAATGGTAATTTAACTATAGTTGACAATAAGGAAACTAATGAGAATAGTCAAGTTATTGCAAGAAGTTAAAGGGGTATCAAACTGTTTTATCATTAACATTAGTGTTTGAGCAGAAGTTAGGGATGTTCTATATGGTATGAGAATCAAATGCCAGTAAAGTCATTCAATACTCAATACTATCCAACAATTTAAGATCCAATGCAGATGCATTTTCATACTTATAGGGAAATGTCTTTCTGAACCATTGAACAATATTTAAGTTTGATTCACTGGAATCAACTCAAACTATGAAACATTACACTAAACGCAACCAAATTGAGCATGTCATTTTTGTCATGTTTATACTTGTAGATTTTATATTAAATCAAAAAGATTGCCCATATTGATGGCATTTTAACAAGGCAATGTTTGGTTGTATGAACTTTTTATATCGGGGAAGAAAATGCAAAAAAGTGGAGACTATGTAGCTATTTTTAACTGCATTCAAAGGACAATATTTGAATAGGGGACAGATAGGATCTGAAAATGGTTTTGAAATTTAAAACGCATGCTCAGAAAGTTTCATTGCTGTTGACACTTTAAGTTGAATATCCTATAAGTGATAATGAATAACAAACAGGAGAACATAGGAGGCACCTTTTTCATAATACATTTTTCAAAAGCATTAGCTAAACTATAATGATATAATGGCAGGGAAAGAAATTTACAATGAAACTACTTGATGAAATATTTGTCTTCATTGAAATTAAAATCTCCTTCGAAACTTATGAAATATATCAGAAATCATTTGCACAAATTTTATTCATAAATTATTCTGAATTGTTATTTGGCAAAAAAATTTGGTACCTAGTGGATGACCAAATGTTCAATTGAAGCCCCTCCTTGCGTTTTATATGAAGGATGGTTTGAGATGAAACTAATCTGGAAGTTTTCAAGAATGTTATTGGACTAATTAAATTAACAATGATTGATTGACTCAACAATAAACCCTATCCATAAGTTAACTGTCAATTCATGAATACTTACATACCTTAAATTCATTATCTCCAACTCATTTTGTAAAATAATTAAAACTCTTATGAACAAATATGCAGAAAAATAGTGGATGCAAAAGAGGAAACTTATTGAAAGTATGAGGGTTTCTTTGCATCACCCTTAGTTTTGCTTGTGTCATGAAAACATTTATAATGTAAGGTGATAAAAAATTCATGTCCTATACCATGCACAAAGCCAAATTATCAATCCCTTTATAGTGTTTCGACTGCATAATCAATATTGTTTAAATAAAAGGGTTTCTATAATTAAATTTGTGAAATGCTGTGCCAGATAATCAGGAATTCCTTAACCATATGATGGGCTGTGACACTCCTGTTTATTTAAAGAAAGGGGATTTAAAATAAAGACAAACCGAACGGGTCATATCGTTTGCAATGAGACCTTTCACATACATATTTTACATGTTGTACTAAATATTTTTTTTAGAATTCCAAATGAATCTACACACTACTATTTTACTGCCACCCTTCTGCTCAATACCACAAGTAATTGCTTTAGAAGTTTAGCAATACGTTCTTCCAATCACAAAGAGATATCCATGCATGTGTACTCGAAAATTAATAAAATTACTACTCTTGAAATTTGTACTTTATGATTGCAAGCAATAACAGAAATTATGCATGCAACTGTTAATAATTGAAACAAAATTTGATCTTAACTTTGTGATGCAAATAAACTTTACTTACTTTTGTAACATCACCAAACTTGCTATATTTAAAAAGATATAACTGAGCTTCTCTACTACCAGAAGAGAATATAAAAATATCCTTCCCCTCAGATTTCCAAGTTTCTAAAGCACCAATAACATCTCCATATAAACTAGAACAAAGTCATGAGAATATAATCAATGAATTGACTTGATTTATTATTGGTATTTGTTAGATAATCAGATCTCATTCTTATCAAATTAACGAATGTATTGTTTCAATCACAAATCTTGAAAACATTCAGTTAAATGAATTTAAAAAATCTTATTACAGTAATATTAGGACTTAAAATATAAAAGTTGGGAAATTTAACCTCATTTTCAATCTTTATGAAAATTACAAAAAGCATAATTTTTTTTATCTAAATAATATAAATTAGACTAAAAGCAACACTTCTGGGTAAAGCAAGACACATTAATTACTAAAACATGTATTAATTTATTTTTTCTAATACATTTAAGAAATAATCCAGTAATATCAGAAAAACATGCAGGATAACTTTCCTGTTTGAATTTAACATTTGAAAACGCAAAATGTGAAACATTTCATTTTAACTTTTGTCTTGTGCCTCAATAAAACAAATAATGGAAATGTACATATTGTACAAAAATTTATATGAACAAAAATGAAAAAACAGAACTGAATAATTATTTATATTTTTCTTCCATCACATTCAAAACATCTAGTATCTTTTTGCCTTGGTTTTCATAGCAAATACAGTATTTCAAACAGGTTCTATGTAGAAGCTGTATTTTTTAATATATATTATCTTTTATTCAGAGGATAAAAAGTGGATTGCAATGTAAAAAATTACAATGGTACATGAATTAAATAATTAATATTTAAATTACTACTGAATTACCATGCGTATAAAAAAAGGCAAGCACGTTTCCAAGTTAAAGCAAGGATTTTCCATTTTTCATTAAACCTGTCTTTCAATATGTCAAAATAGATTAGTCATTCATATTTTTAGATTAGGTTTAGTTTTCAAGAACTTTTTGCAGGTACTGTAAATATATATGCCCTGAAACATATTCTACGTCATGTGTGTATAAATATATATACAGTCAAACCACTACAGTGCCCACATTTAGGGGTTGCCGGTGCCATGATAATAAGGCACAAACTACTATTTAACAAGTATGTTCTGTGAGATTCTGAACAGTTTATGACTTTCGATATAAAAAATATCTCCGAATATGGGAAATTTGTTTTCAATTTAACAAAGTTTTTCAACTAATATCAACATTTACAATTTTATTCCCATAAAATTGTTAAACATTTCATATTTTTCTTCCATAAAACCTCTTTTATAAGCCCATTGCTCAAACTGGTCACTTGCATGACATAGTGAATTTATACAACTTAAAGACCAAAATCGAGATTCTAGACAAGTTAGTCTGATAAAAGTTTAAAAGAGAATAAGTCTGGTCTGGAATGATCTGTTTTAAGTGCTGAAAAATTCAGAAATTAAAATACTTAAAATTCATTAAAACTTTTTTGGTTAAATATGTGTTCACCACAATGTATTTTTCTTTTAATTTTGGGTAGCAAAGGGTCTTCACGAGATGTCAATTAAACTATAGGGTTTTAATTTCGTCATTAATTCATTTTCATCATTAATTCATTTGCATTTATAAAATAGTGAAAATACTAACTGCCTAGTAATAAGACCATTTTCATAACCAATTCTCCAAATCAAGCCTTGAATTTTCTTTAATCCAGTTGTCTTACGGTCATTGTCTATTTGCCATTTTAGGTTAGCAATTATTGATTTTAAATATCTTTCTATTTCTTTAGAATTTTCAGTAGATGGAGGTGCATCCAGTATTGGAATAAATCCTTCAAGATTTTCTTCTTTATCTAATGAAGCCTATATAATAAACTTGAATTTTAAGTAGAATTAAGAAATGAAAATTAAGAATAGCATTTAATCTTTAATGACCATAAAATATTTTAAAACTATTTTTGGCAAATAACTGAATGAACAGACAAAAGATAGGAACTAAATAAACATAAAGGTAAAAATGATAAAAGTAGTTTTTAACTATCAGACACAAATCAACAAAAAAGATCTAATTAGCCTTAGTGTAACCAAAAAATGACAGCCAATTTACAAACCAAGTCGACAAAAGAGGGTAAATTTACATGTAAATAAACACCACAACCATTCTCTTATTGGTTAATTCACGATCATGACACAATGATTTGAGTAATCCTCTTACTCCTGTGATAACACTAACAGCTGTGATCATTTCCCAAAGTTGTATATTATAAAGTACAATTGCAATGCTTTCGGTTGATCAAATAAAGCAATTACATTTGAGTTGAATTAGGCCCTGTAGCAAAAAGTAGACATTATGGACTTTCTGCAATAGTTGACAGCTATGAACTTCACAAACTTGAAAAATTTACTGACCTTTTCAGAAAACAAAGGTAGCTCATCAGATTCTTTTTAAATTTAGGTTTTTTTTACATGCTGAAAACTTTAATATCTCTGAAACATTTACACCTTGCTTTTTACTTTATAATTAATATTTTAACAAAACAAAATCAAGCTCCTGAAATATTGACTTTATAGATATTTAACTATTGTTTGAATGGATAAATCAAAGGAATGCAAAATTCATTGTAACTTATTGAATTCCTTTAATGATTTTATTTTGAGAAGTAACAAATCAGTAGTAATGAGAGAATATCACCTGTTTCTGCAAATCACCAAACGCCTCTTGAACTTCTGGATCCTTCCAATGTTTCATAATATAACCATCCAAATGTAATTCAGCATAAGGAAATAATTCTTTCTGAAAAGAATGTAGGAAATTAAAATTCAATTTTAACCAATTAATCAAACTCTGAAACAAATGTCAAATATGAAATCGTTTGCAGCAAAGTTGTGTCCCTCTGTGAATGGAAATTGTCAAAGATAACTCAAGTCTGGAATTATAAATTACAGAATTAAAGTATTTTTGAAGAAACGTTTTTTTATAGTTTTTACAAATCTGAACATCTATCATTTGATCTCCACAATTTATCCTTAAATGTATAATCCATTTTTAAATGGGCAATACTCTACAATAGGGGTCTAAACCTAGTAGCATAGAGGCATAATTGGACACTCATTGAAAGTACCATGTGGATTATCATTAAAATTGTTATATTCACTTTTTATAAATATTTTCCCATTGTCATACTTTGCAGGTCATACTTTGGAGATCACTGTTCTAAATTAAAAGGAAACTGTGTAGAATCAAAATATTGTAGGTAAATGTAATATAAAGTTATTGAAATCTATGGATTAAAAAGTAATTAATAAACTTACTCTGACAAAATCCAAGGCTGTAATAGTTCCTTCTATGTCTAAGACAACAGCATGTGATTCATGCACTAATTTCTTTAGTGACTCTAAATCCATTTGTTATGGTTCTTTTTATTTCAAGCTAGGGAAGAAAACAAATTAATTCCAGATTTATAAAGCATTAGTCTTGAAAGTTGAACTTACATTACGTTCAATAGGCTTACACATAAAAGAAATGCAAGAATATATATTTTGCATTTGTATGAAGGTCACAGTTGGATATTTCTGTTCTAAATTATAAAGAAAATGAGTAATCAAAAAATGTTCTGTATATAATATAATAAAGTTCTTGAAATCTATGGATTCAAAGAAACAATTAAAATTCATAATTGTATCAATAAACTTATGACAACATTCATTGCCACAGTAGGACTGTCTATACCTGTGATAATAGCATATAATTCATGAGCTAATCTCGATTCAATTATTATTTTACTCATATTGGGTGCTTTTTATTTCTTTTAGGGGTTTCACAAGATAGGAAAAGAAACAAAATAGATTAATTGTATGAAATCTTCAGAGCCTTGAACATAAAGCTTATAAGTAAAATAGATACATATATAAAAAAAATCCAGAATTAAACATATGCACACATACCAAAATAAAATCTCATCTGCAAAATTTTGAGATTTAATAAACAATAAAAAAGCGTCAACTATACAAACATAATCCTTTTCAGCCTAAATGTAAAACAATTTAATGGGCTATGATACATAAATTGACCACTGATGCTGACAGACTGAGCAAATCAAACCCTGTTTAAAGAAAATTGAAAGACTTGTACATTTCTAATTCTGATATAATTATGTTAGGAATTCAATTATAAGAGGTTCATTGGTTGGTTGGGGTTTTATGGTGCAAGGGTAATATTTGACAAAACTGTGCCAAACCTAAGAGAGACAACATCAAATAACGGGTATACACACAAAAGGACAGTATGACTGACACAGAAGAGGAATCAAACCTGTGCTATCTAAAACTTGCAGGTCATTAGCACAGTGGGCTTTCAAGGCTTTTTGTAGTCAAAATTCTAATTTTCGCATTGTCTTCTTTCTACAAGAATCTGTCCTTCAATTCTGTTTTATCAACATTTCTTCCACAAATTTTTTTTTAGATTCATTTCTAAAATATCTATATAACACAGGGTGGGTCATGACAAAGCAGCCGATGCAAATCTTTCTATGCACAGCTCACCGTCTGAGGAACTGGAATACTGCTTCTTCTAACAGGACGACTTGCCACACATATGGTGAATGCTTAACTCAAATCCATGAGGACTTCACTGAAGAAAGGACAGAAAAAGGCTGTGGCCTCCTACTTTTTAGACCTGTTGATGTGATTTTTACCTGTGGGGAAATTCAGAAAGGAATGTATGCCAATAATCCCAAGACAATAGACGAACTGAAAGAATACATCCCGGTTGTTATACGGAACATTGTTGTCAGTGAGTTGCAACGAGAGTCCCAAAATACGCTGCAACGAGACGAGCAGAGGTATTTGAAATAATTTTCAACATCTTCTGAAAAAGGTAGGTGGGGATATTGTATGCCTTTAAACCATATTTCACGTGATATTCCATATAGTCACAAGACCAAGAAGGGGTGCTTTTTTGTGGTCCCCTTGTATATAAGATCTGCATCCATTTATCGATTCATATTACTGTCAATAAACTAAAGCGTGACAATTCTAAACCATCAATATACATCCTAGACCAATACAGCAATATACAACCCTAGACCTCCACTCTACAATATAGAAATTACATTAAACTCGTTGATCGTCCAACAATTTTCCTCTGTCTTACATTGATTATCAAACTGATTTGTAATAAAAAATCTGCAATGTTTTGAAGACAGCAGCATTAATTTGGGGAAATTATTTGTCGTGGCCAGTTGCTTCAGATGTTTTCAGAATTTATTTTGTTCATATAGATCATTACCAATGTTGTCTCTATACTTATAATATTTATCCCTCTTATGTTTGTATCCCTTATCTTAGTCCAACGGAAGACTGTTGTATATGTGGAGGCTGGTGCATGTTGAATCTGTCATAGCTTCAAATGTCTCCACATTCAGGTGTTGACCACTGCATCTAACAGTGGTTCAAAATTATGAGGTGTTGTTCAGGGCTGTGATAGTCGGTTGGAAGAGCAACGGATTAGCATTCGGAGGGTTGCGAGTTCGAAATTTGGTCCAACCAAAGACCATCATGTACATGGGGCAGGTGCACGTTAAATCTGCCATGGCCCCAAATGTTCTCACGTTGGCATAGTGTGGAAGTTTGGAGAGTGGGGAGCCAACTCAGGTGTTGACCTTGTCATCTGACCATAGTTCACAATTACAAGGTGCTGTCCTCAGATCTTTTCCCTTCGTGATTGATCCCGGACATTCGCCAATCGCCCATTGTGTTGCTCAGTGCAATATTACCATTACATGGGATTTTTTCTTCGGAACCGATCCCAGACCGTTGCCAATAGTTCATTGTGCTTCTCTAGTGCGACATAAATTCAATTACCACTACCCTTATGTTTGGGGCCTTAGAACTTGGCACCCATCTCCTCATATACCGGCCAGAAACTAAATGAGGAAAGTAGCGGATACACATATCATTGGCATCATGACAAATCTGCAAAATCATTGTTTTGGAGTTAAACATGTTTAAAGATTCTATGCTGAAGGAAAAATAATGTTATGGTGAAATTGAGGTATTTTTGGTGTTATGGCTACGAATTAGAACTTGTGCCTTTAGCATAGTATAAAACAGCAAATAGGTCTAGAAAAAGCATTTGGATGAGAATATAAAATTACAGATATGTTCTTTTGACTCGGTGCTGACAATATTATCTGTATATTACTTAAATTTTTCCTTTATGCTTGAGGGAGCTCTAGGACTTGATGCTCCTATTTAAAAGGCAATCTCGAACTTTTCCCTCATCTTTTATGCATCTACTATTTCGCAGTATTCAAACTGCTTAAATTCTTCCCAAAATCTGACCTGGCTCAGAGGTTTACAAACTGTAATGGGTCCCTTCTGCCTGAGAAGCTGCAGATATTTGACTGCTTTGATACCTGTTTTGCAAGATCATGTGTTCTATAACAAAACAAGAAAAAATCAAATCCTGAGCAGTTGAGAGTATTTTATGAAAAACTGGCTGTGAAAGTAATCATTGATTGAGATCATGGTCGAAAAATGCAAGAGAATTTGAATGAATAATGGAATGGTACATTTCAATTTTATAAAGAGGACAAACATTCTTATTCTAGATGAAAAAAGTCAAGTCTTATGTTTTCCTATTTTCAGGTGTATATACCTATGGATTATGTGCCCCATGTCGCAAACGAAGAATAAAATTGCCAGTGACTCTGTAGAGTGTCACCGGAAATCGACATTCAAGTTTGAAAAATAGCCTCCTCCAGCTCTTTCGTTTGCAACCTGCAGCGCCATCTATTGGCGCAATTTATAACTAAATTTTTGAGTTTTCTGTATCAGGTTAATAAGGTTTTTTTAATAAATATACCACTGGTTTCATGCTTCTACCTATCACCGTTTCCGAGTTATTTATTTTCAAAGTTGGGGTCCTTCATGAAACACCCTGTAATTTTCTAGCACAGTGCGGTTGACAACAGGGATTAACAAATTTAGTACTATTGAAATCAAATCAAAATCGAAGACGAATTAAAATATGAACTAAAATGAAATGAAATATGAAAAGAATTCGTGCTGTTCTCGTTTGGTTCTAGGGTAAATTAAAACTTTAAGTTTGTGTTTTTAACTTTCGAGATAATATGACGGAACTTCCCATTTCTGAATTTTAGGCACTCCGGTCATATCAGATGTTCAAAGAAATGGAAATTTGGAAAGATAATTAGTTAAAAATAAATTAATAGGAAACTCTCTTATATGGCCTGTCATCTGACCGTGGTTCAAAATTACGTGGTGTTGTCCTCGGATCTTTCCCTTCGGGATTGATCCCGGACCTTCACCAATAGCCCGTTCCATTGCTCCAGTGTGACATTAATTAATTACCATTACTAAATATTCATTGTTAAAATTGCATATTTGAATGGCTGGGTAGGTAAATTTACTTCTCTCTGAAGAAGTTAGGTAGTTAATCAAAGTCTCACAGGAGCAAAACTGGTTTTTGCCAACTCCGCAATCAATCCCCAAGGGAAAGATCCAAGGACGCCTCGTAATTTTGGACCACGGTCAGTTGACGAGAACACCTTTTAATATTTAAAAATGCAACAGAATAAATACTCAAATTTTAATGTTACATTATGTTTGTGTCAGATTGACGCATCATTAATTTTTATTAACTTGATAAACTGTCATTGACACTACAGATCACAAATATCGATCTTTCGCGGAGATGTAAGGTCCAATATAAATAATGTTAATTTACATGTTTACATACTTTTTTTCAGAATATACTGATGTAATGGTTTGAATTTTGTATTCTCTTAAAAGAGGTTTACTTATACGCTGAAGTGTGAGGATTTAGTGTTTTATTCCATACCTTAAACAAAAATATTAATGCAACATAACTTCCTGAAAGCAAACTTGTGTTTGTCAAAAATTTGTAAAAATGTGAATACTATGCATACAACAAAAGGGTTGCTTCAGTATAATATTATGCTGGTAAAACATGTTGAGAAAGTTTCATTTACCAGTTTTAGTATCTCAGAAAAGGTACCTAAAAGATATAAAATGTTTATGGAGAAATTCAAAATTTGAGTACATTTCACTTTTTATTTTTTAAAACTTCTAATAGGAGGGATGAGCAAAAAACAGTATCGTAATATCATAAAATAGACTATAAAATAGGCATTTTTGAAAATTTTGAGTTAATAGATCCATCTTTTTCTCGGAGTCAGTTTATCATATTATTTAATATATTATTTATCATATTACTTAATAATCATTTTATCATATTACTTAATACATTACTTATATATTTACTTAAATTATTAGGAGTTTTTGAAGGATCTCTCTCTCACCTACCACTACTTTCTGTTTTTCTTTTCAAAAGAATTTCTCGAATGTATACTCTACACCTTTAATTGAAAAAAAAAAAATGAGGGCCGCGGTGGCCCGGTTGGAAGAGTAACGAACTAGCAACCGAAGGGTTGCGAGTTCGAATCCAGCCAAACACCGTCGTGTACAAAGGGGGCTGGTGCACGTTAAATCTGTCGTGGCCTCAAATGTCCTCACGTTGGCGTGGTGTGGAAGTTTGGAGAGTGGGGTGCCAGCTCAGGTGTTGCCTCGTCATCTGACCGTGGTTCAAAATTACGTGGTGTTGTCCTCGGATCTTTCCCTCTGGGATTGATCCCGGACCGTCACCAATAGCCCATTGTGTTGCTCCAGTGTGACGTTAATTGAAATACCCAAATTAATTGAAAACAGTATCACTGAAATCGGAATACAAGAATAAACGCAACAAAAGAATATTTTTATACCCATTTTTCTCAAAAATTTCGGTAGGTAGGTAATTAATTAACGTCACACTGGAGCAACACAGCGGGTTTTTGGTGACAGTCCGTGATATAGGGAAGCTACTTATGTTGATTTGTATGTTTCGGCAGCTCCATGGAAACCACCGAAGCTGTTTTAAGGGCTCAATATATTGCTGTGCCGATAGAATCTACTGACAAAATATCTATAAAAAATTTTTTAAATTCTCTAGTGGTAGACACTCTTGAGTGATTCCACTATCATTTCATTTTCGTGTTTGCTTTGTATATCTGCCATCCAGTAGGTTCACGTTATTCAATTACCATTTCTTTTCTAATTGTCATTTTTGGTCAGTAGGTCGATTAAATTGCATTCATTTATTTTTAAATGCGTTAAAAAAACACTTTATTCCCAGGCAATTAGAGTAGAGGGAAGGAATGTTTTGCTAATCGAAATAATATTAATCAAATTTTTACTTCGTTTCAATAATTTTTAGATAATTTTAGGCAATTCTTTGGTCAATTTTATACATTCCAAGTAACAAAATCCGGGCACCAATTGATTTTCCAAAGAGGAAATAGAAAATGAATTTTTTGCAAACACAATGAATTAGAAATCAAAGGAATAAATTAAAATTATTTACATTTCTAGCATAGTTCATAAAAGCTCGTGGTTTGTTTTCGTTACTTGATAGGCGATGGTCATATCTGGGGACCTGTGCTACATCTGAATTTTCATTGCAACGAAGGGAGCGGTAAAAAGTTTTACGAATTCGACAAAAAGTTCTTCGTTCAAGAATTGTTCGTCTCTCATTTTGGTATTTCTGTAATACCATGGGCTGTCCATAATAAAACAGAGGATAGAATTGGAGAGAGTGCTTCAAGTTTGTTTTCGTGCAACTGTTGTTTATCTGCAACTGTTGAGTGTGCATGCTAGTGGATGCTGTTTGGCACGTATGTGATAGAGGGCGCTGTTTGCAAATCGGTCTTTCTTTTAAACTTCCTCATTCGCATTGCTTCTATTGCACGGGATGGTGTTGGGGAGTTTAATTAACGTCGCACTGGAACAACACAGCGGGCTATTGGCGACGGTCCGGGATCAACCCCAAAGGGAAAGATCCGAGGACAGCACCACGTAATTTTGTCCCACGGTCCGATGACGAGATCACACCTGAGCTGGCACCCCACTCTCCAAATTTCAACACCATACTAACGTGAGGACATTTGAGGCAACGACAGATTTAACGTGTACCAACGAGTACGCGACGGTCTTGGGTTGGATTCGTACTCGCAATCCTTCGGTCACTCGTTGCTCTCCCAACTGGGCTACCGCTGTTCAGTTGTTGTTAGGGGTGTAAGACAATTTTACATCTATTTTTGTATTCGTTATTTTAAGAAAAAATTCTTATTAGTGATGTAATGATCTAGACAGATAAACTCAAATGTACACGTAAATTTCAATATGTGTTTGAAATTTTCTTTCCTGGGCGCAAAGTATTACCCGTAATATCCCTTGGTTAAAACATGTTTTAGTTCAAGGAATTTGTCTACAATTGTTTTATTTGTCTATATACATTTATGAAAAACATCATGATGTTTTTAAAAAATTTGAAAAAAGTGTGCTTTGTCAAAACATTTTACAGTTTATCACATATTTTAATGATATCTTAATGATATCAGTAGAAAAAAATGATAACAGCAAAGTGGTTAGTTAAACTATCAAGTTTAAATTATCAGCTTATCATGTCTAAAGGAAATAATTCGATTCTTTTAATCAGCACCCATGCTTTGTCCAGAATTTGCTAACACTAGCGACATCTGTATTCATCGAAAATTGGAGCTAAGTCGGGGATGGGGAACCTTTGATGTTGAATGCAATTTAGCTGCAAACAATTAAGGCCACATACAAGAAACTATACTTAAAAATGCACATTATTTTGTAAAACTCAAACTACTGTATACTTAAAAATTAAAAAAATTAAAACTATTTGTTAATCTTAAAGTTAATTATATATACTAACTTAAAATGTTTGTGGTTCTTATGAGTGATGAATTATAATGCTAATGAGCATGGAATTATTTTCATATTGATATAGCAGCACTAAAAAGCAAGCAAATTAACTTATCTTTAGCAAACACAAGATATATTGTAAGTTCCAATCCTCATCAAAGAATCAGTTTCCTCCATTCAGGGCCCTCTTGGTCTTAAGCAGACAGAATTAAAAATTACTGCCCAACTATTCACAAATTCCGCTGCAAACAGAAACACAGAGCACCATTGTTTGAAACCTGAACACACTATGAATTGAAGAATGCTCAAAAATGTGCGGAAAGTAGTCACCACTATTTTAGTTTCTTTACCAATGAGTACTATAAATATAAACAACAAACCTTAACAAGAGATTGGCGAGCTCCGAAGTAAAAGGGTTATCTGACCGTTCTATCGGCAATCTATTGACCGTTCTATCGGCAATCTATCTGATCGCATAATTACTGCGGCAAATGTTATTAATCCTTCTGGACAATTCCGGAAAATTGAAAAAAAAAAAAACTAAAAAAAAAATTCCACCTTCCTCGGGGTGAGCCAATCATTTTACTCGATTGAATTTTTTATCACGACTAAAGTTAATCATGATTAAAAAATAAATTCGTCACAACAAATGGTCAACAAGTTTAAGCCATGAATACGTTAATTTAATTCCTGGTAAGGAGGTATCCAAATTACTGCGGCGATTTTACCCACTCTCAATTTGCAAGGGGAGAAAACAGCAGCGGTGGGTCATCTTGACGGGTAGAAATGTTTTTCTTTGGAGCAATGTCCAATCTAACGAAATCTCTTAAATTATACGATTATATGCTTGATAAATGAGTTATGAAAACAAATTTAAATTGTTTGAAGAAATCATTTCATTCATGTAAAGCAAGCTATTTTAAACAACATATTGATTATTTTTTGTAATTTGACTTTTTCGTGTTGCCTGAATTTTGTTACACTTTATTTAAATCAACGAATGCTTTCATCATGTCATTTTCTTTTCCAGTTTATTGTAACTTTCTCTTCAACATGTGGGTTGGTTGGTTGATTGAATTGGGTTTTTACGGTGCAAGGACCATAGTTGGCCATGCTGCGCCAAACAGTATCAAGTAGTGGACGTTTACACACAAGGAAGGTTCTACTGACACAGAAGAGAGAAATACACCCAGGGAGAAGTCGAACCTATCAGGAATCGATCCTCCGCCACCTACAACTCGCCGTTGCTAGCGCAGTGGACATTCCCTCTGAGCCACGACGGCCCCTCAAAATGTGGGTAGGTAGGTATTTTGATGAGAAACTTCACACAGGTACATACTGTTTTTACTACATTTAGAATGCTGAATGGAGGCCGACTTTCAATTATAATATTTAGTCATGATTAAAACTAAATCAGTAATTGAAGGAATAAACTAATCAATCGTTACTCACAAGGCATGAATATTTTTCAGTCATTAGTTTTCAGTCATTAAACAGATTAAACAATCAACATTCTCTATTTGTTAGATATACAAAATAATATGTATGATAAAGATATGTACAGTCGCGGAAAAAAAACCGAACCACCCCACCCTATTTCGAGCGCTATTTATAGTAGGACAAAATCATAGGTATAAATAGGGAATAACGTTCTCTACAAATTCAAAACCAAAAGAATTGGATAAGGGACCGTCTTCTTAGAAATACCATGTTTTGATGTCTTAAAGAGATTCTACATCACTAATATCATAACTAACCTCGGATCTTTCTCTTCGGGATTGATCCCGGACAGTCGTCAATAGCCTGTTGTGTTGCTCTTGTGCGATGTTAATTAATTACCATTCTACCATTACCTAAAATACTTTCTATTACATGTTTTCATATAGCACCGAGTGTTTGTGGATCCCTGGGTCTTGTTTTGCGATCATTTTTAATTTGAACATTTTGCCGATACTAAGAGTGACTTCTCTAATTAAGACTGAAGAATTGAGACAGTCAGTATATTTAATACGTAATCTCACTGCATATACAGTGGATCCCAAAAGTGTTCGTACACTTTCGAATTTCAATGAAATACAGCTCTATCCATTAATAAAAATTAATATTTCAGAATGGGAATTTTTTAATAATATCTATAAATTGTTCTTAACAAAACTACATAAAATATTTTAAAAACATAGTAAAAATTTTTTTGGAAAATCAATAATCAAAAAGTAACGAAAAATTTACCTCACAAAAGTCTTCGTACACCTTAAAAAAATTTCTACATATTAGTAAATATTGTAATATTTCGGTAAATTAGTACTTAGTAGGATATCCTATAGCATCCACAACAGCTTTTAAACATCTGGGACTAGAGTTCCCTAGTTTTTTGTAATTTCTGCATCAATGTTCCTTCATTCTTCGATCATTACTGTTTTTAGTTCACTTTTCGTTTTGATGTCGTGTCTTCGTACTCTAACCTCCAGTTCTCTCCAAATGTGTTCTATTGGGTTTAAATCCGGCGACTGAGGTGGCGCTTTCAGAACTTTGGACAATTATAGAGACACCAGAGGCGAACGTTGAGAGCCGTGTGCTTAGGATCGTTATCTTGATAAAAAAAACAGTTGTTTCCAATACTCAAATTTCGGGCTGATAATTTTAAATTGTCTTTAAAAATATTTAAATAGAGAGCATGATTCATTATGCCATCAATAAATTCCAAATTGCCTAGTCTTGATGCCGACATGCACCCCCACACAAGGACACCTCCACCGCCATGCTTTACTGTTTCAACTAAATTCTTGGGATTAAGATCCTCATTTTTTCTTCTCCATACAATTATACGCCCATCGGAACCAAACATGTTAAATTTGCTTTCATCTGTAAATAAGACATAATTCCAATACGTTTCAGGCTTATTTATCATTGATTTTGAGAAGGAAAGCCTAAGCCTTTCTATTTTTTGCACTTACAAAACATTTTCTTCGGGCAGAACGCCCATTTAATCCAGCTGATCCGAGCACTCGTCGAACAGTTTCAGATGAAATTGAATTAGAAAAATTAGCAGTAAATTCTGTAGAAATTTTTATAGCACTCAAACGTGGATTTTTCACAAATTTTCTAACTACAAATCTCTGATCACGTTGAGTTAACTTTGCCGGAAGTCCTTTTCTTACTTTGTTTTCGATCCGATTTTCTTCTTTAAAGCGCGTTTTATCACATACTGCACCGTAGAATGAGATAAATTTACTAATTTGGCGATATTCCGAACTGATTTACCATTACTATGATAAAAAAGAATAAATTTTCGAATGCTGTTCTTTGTTTCCTTACGACTACGAGCCATTTTTAAATAATAAATAGAATATTACGAAGTAAGCAAGCAAAGATTAAAGCCAAACGATTTTTTAAATGTCACCACAATGCAAAAATAAAAAAGCGATAGACGATCATTTTATTTATGAATTTATCCGAAAATGCTTCGGTGTACGGATTAAGTGATGAGATTCCTTCAGCGCCCACAGGCAGGCAGCAGCGCCCTCTTTGGGAAACTATGTTTGCATTTCTGTCACCCTGTCCAGTTGATCGTAGATTTAGTGCGTACAGTTACACGTCTTTTAACATAACTTGCGAACAAGAAAACTATTAACTATTCACATAGACACACTGAATGACACTCAGGTGAGTTCGCGTAGCGGGGGCTGAGAAAAAACCGTCTTCTGCTCTACAATGACTAGGACAATCCAGTGTTTGATACTTTGTTAAAGATCTGACATCGAGCGCAATTTAGTATATCGGTAAGGAGCGAAGCATTTAGTATGTTTTGTATAGTGTAGGGTCCGTTATAAGTCTTGGCTAAGTAGGTATGCCCACTGCGCTAGCAACCTTCGAGTTGTAGGCGACTCAGGTTCGATTCCTGTTAGGTGCATTCCTCCCTGGATGTATTTCTCTCTTCTGTGTCAGAAAAGCATTCATTGTGTTTGTCTATTACTTGATATTACATGTCTTGTGTCTGGCGCAGCATGGCCAAATATGGCCCTTGCACCATAAAACCCCCCAAAAACGAATCGTTATAAGTCCTTGTTATCGGACGGTCTCACCGAGAAACCAAGGGTTTGTCTTTCCATAGATAACCGACTGTAAATAGTAGTTGATCGTGGGGATTTATGGATGGCTGCTGACGAAAATAGAGCAAAATATAGGCAATTTAATAGCACAACACACACACAAGGGACTCATCCTTTTCATTAGTGATTCTTTTTAATTTTACTGATTTAATTGATATTAATTTCTAATCTGCATTTACTTCATTGAAAATTCTTCTGGTAATACATAATTGGAATGAGGAAAATTGACCATTCGTGAACCATGCCAAGCTGGTATTTATCTAAGCTCTTGTTCATATCAAAACTAACTTCTATCAAATTTATGGACCTGAGTTTTAAAGAAATTAATTCATGTTGACTTTAATATATTCCTCAATCTAATCGTTTAATTGACAAAACAAATTTGCACATTTGTTTCGTTATTAGAACTTATTAAAGTGCAAAATTTCTACTTGTGAAACCTAAAATTTGTTGTTAAATTGCAATTATGACAAATTATGCTTCATGACGATGAATAGTATTGAAAATTTGCTTATATTTTATATTGCATATAATTGATCAGAGCGCACTCAAAGGAATTATCAGAAGCACCATCTGAATTGGTAGCTCCCGTATGTTGAGCAAAGTTGTGTATGGAGTAGATGGTTGGATTTTTGTCTTTAAGCGGTCATTTTATGTTTTACAATCACAGTTATTCTATCGCCGTTGTACAACAAATAATAGTGAAAATACTATTTCATCATGAAAGTGTTTGAAAACTTAAAAAAGCCTTAGCAGAGCTTGAAAAAACGCAATTTTGTTTTAACGCCTATTAATTCCGGGCCTAATATTCAGATACCCCCTTATCGCCTCTGTAATCAAGTCAAATTCCCAAAATAGGTTAGGTGTCAGAGACAATGCATTGAATGCGATACTCTAGCTTAGCATCATTGAAAGGGTATCAACGACGATTCTACTGGTTGCCATTTGAAATCGAAAAGACAACTTCACTTTCACTATCCGTTTTTCCTCAGAAAGGCAAACCCGCGTTATGCAATTTGTATGGAAATTTATAATTGTATACAATTTCTTTACACCATCCATTAAAAACTAATCTTTATACCATCCGCGTCACCATTTGGTGACGCTTGATTTAGGAATTCCAAGCGAGATTAAGAGCAAGTACCAGAATGTTAAATAATCTGACTTATAAAATTTTTTTATCGTTATCTAGTGGTAGAAACAATTCGACCTGAATATTAAATCTTTGAGCTATAAAAATGTTTTTTTATTATCTAGTGGTAGACAAGAGTTCGTTTATTTTCTTAAATTACATGCATTTATTTAGGGATGGAAAATACTGTTTTCGGCGAACAGTACTTTACTGTTTCTGCTCTTTTTAAAAGCACTGTGCTTTAACCTCTTCTACTCACCATTGTTCTCAAATTTCTCACTCTACTCAAAATGTGCAAGCCTTGTTCCTCCTCCAAGACCATGGGCCGCGTTGGAAGAGCAACGGATTAGCAACCGGAGGGCTGTGATTTCAAATCCAGCCAAACACTGTCGTCTACAAGGGGGCTGGTGCACGTTAAATCTGTGACGTTGGCTTGGTGTGGGAGTTTGGAGAGTGGGGTGCTAGCTCAGGTGCGACCTCGTCATCTGACCATGGTTCAAAATTATGTGTGTTGCCTTTGGATCTTTCCGTTCGGGTTTGATCCCGGACCGTCGCCAATAGCCCATTGTGTTGCTTCAGTGCGACGTTAATTAAAATAACTACCTACCATCCTCCAAGACAATGTGAATCCTACAGTTTTCACGATAGACAGGGCCCGAATTTTGTTGTCATGCCATCTTTTCATTATAGCAATAACATAAGCAAAATACAAATGACTCTTCTGCAAGCTTTTTTCATTGATGAGTTTTTCTAAAGTTTTGACACAAATAAGAAAGATAAAATAGAAAAGAAAATAAAAAGAAAGACAAATAAGAAAGATGTGTCTAGCGCAGCATGGCCAAATATGGCCCTTACTCCATAAAACCTGAACTAACCAAACGAATCTCCATCTTTCCTATTATTATGCATATGTGTGTGTGAATTCAGTGTAAACATAAACAAATTACCGAAGAAAAATACTTCCGGGGATGAATTTGTCACCATTTCTACGACGCTCGGTGAAACAATTCTATTCAAGGGACGTGTTGGAATTGCATTTAAATAATAAACCAAGTTACGCCCAAGTGTCTAAAGGGATTAACCTACCTAGCTCGGTATTTAACTTTATAGAGGTAGGTAGATAGGTATTTTAATTAACACCGTACCGAAGCAACACACGGGCTATTGGTGACGGTTCTGGATCAATCCCAAAGGGAAAGATTCCAGGACAACACCACGTAATTTTGAACCACGGTCAGATGACGAGGCAACACATGAGCTGGCACTCCTCTCACCAAACTTCCACACCACGCCAACGTGTCCTACAGTTTGTAAATAGCCCGTTGTGTTTCTCCAGTGTAACGTTGATTAAAATACCTACCTACAGCTTGCAGGCTCTCAGTTTCAAAATTTTTTATATGAAAGAAAACCAATTTTGTGTTCTCCGAAAAGTGTTTGAATTCGTTGATAAGTATTAAAACATTTAATAACTAAAACAAGTCAGAATTTATATTTTATTGAAAATGTTAAAAATAAATCTAAGAATATTATATTTGGTATAAAACTTTTATCTATAGAATTTATAATTATTTCTAGACTTATGTTTTTTCCAGATTCTTCAAAAATATTGAGTCTTTTAATCAAAAACACAGAAACGAATTTAACTTGATTCGATATGCAATACAGAAACTGCAATTGTATCGACTTTTGAATTGACTTGGTATTCAAAACGAGCTTGTTTTGTCAAGTTTTAACTTTTCGTAAACATTTAAAAATGCTCGATTTTAAAACTTAACCTAACTTTTAACCTTGTTTGTGTTAAATTCGGCAGATGTGGGGTTGTTCCAGAGAATGTGCATTTGTTTTCGATTCCGAAGTGTTATGTAAACATTCGTAAGTATAAATATGTTATGGTCAGCTTGTAAAAGCTGCAGACTGTTACCCTATTCCACATTGATGTAATTCACTTACTGATGCTTGTGCTATACCCAGTCTTAAAATATTTACACCGTATTTTCAATCTTGAAATGTGTAAAATACTGTTAGAGGAACTTAGTTTCTTACGGTAATTTGATAATTTTTGTAAATGGCAATTGGAAAAAGAAAGTCTACTGAGCCTTGGTTTTTGAATGAAGTAATTAATGAAACTCATCCAATAAATTTTGTTATTCAAATTTCGGTTTTTGTGTGACCATGATTTTTATTAATAGTTACAATTAATCACACATACACAAATAATTTTGTTCATTTTTGGCAACATAAAAATGTTTAATTGGTGCAATTATCAACTTATTTTAATTTATGTTCCCTGTTTTTCAAAATTTGATCCATTTACAGTTGTTTTAGTGTGCCGGTTATTCTGAAGATGCCAGAGCCAATTCTTTTCTCAGTCTGTATTTCGAATCTCAGGTGATATGTCCAAGAAAAACATTCACTTTGGATATACATGGTGGAGTTTTCTGTCAAAATGTGATGAGTGCTTTCCAATGGTAGCATTTCAATTTTTTCCATACAAGACCTGAAAACCCTTGAGAATCTGGACCATCTAAGTACACTTTTAATAACCCCAAAAGACATTCATTTACTCAAAGTTGAACCTATGTAAAACCCTATATTTCGATTCTTTTTCAGATGCTCTAGTTATTTATTTAGTATTGTAATCTGTTTATGAAAAAATAGACACTTAGTCACAATGAAAAAGTTTCTGCAGTATCACATAAGCATTTCAATTTTGTACTTAAATCTTTGGAAACTTTAATTTTTTCATTTTATTTTGTATAATATATTGGTTAATTTTTATTTAAATTTAATTGGTAAATTTTATGCATTGACCCTAGGAATTCTTTGCACTGCTAGCATAACTATACTGTATTTATGAAATTGAAGTTTGGAATGTAAAAATTAATTCGCCCATCTGATAATTGAATATGTTAACAAAATAGATTCGGGATTGAAGCAGAAAGCTACTTTAATGATGATTGCAATGATGGAATTTTGTATTGCAAGCTCAAAATTCCTCTCAATTTGATGTTCCGAGGGAATGCTATTGCATTTATTCTATGCTGTTCTTAGAGAAAAGCTTCATTTTCTTGTATGTTAAGTGTAAACTCTTTGTGTGTGTTTGGGATATAACATGGAAATACTAATACTAGGGGAATTTTTTTTAATAGGCATATTTGATTTCAATGCATGTATAGTTTCATGTCTAGTCTCATTTTTTACTATTTACTTACAAATAACATTTTTAAACAAATAAGTACTTTTTGCAAGCTAAATATTAACGAGAAGTAGGAATTTTTCATGAATCTTGGTGCGAGTTCCTTTTATTTTCTGTTGGTGGCATGATTTTTTGCTAAAACAAGTCTTTAACCAATTAATTATCGAATACCAAAATAACTAAAGAAATTCTATACATTTTATTCATACAATAACTACATAATGCAAACAAAATCTGAAATTTGTCTGATTTTTTTATTAATTTTTACAAAAATTTACAATATGGTGTTAGTGGCATCCCGTAACCTTATTTATCTAGGTCCAAAAAATTTCATGTCGCAGGGAATGGGTTGAAATCAAACTAATCTAAACCACTCGAGTACCAGATGGGAAAACATACTAAGATTTAACCACTAAAGATTAATGTCATTTATACCCCACATCCCAAAGATATGAATCAGATAAAATGCACTATCCTGAAAAGCAAATAAAATTTTTTTGAAGTGACAAGCTTAAGCTTGAAGAAGCAGACACAATAGCTTTCGTTGAAAACAGCTTATATGTCAACACTAACGTCACTCAACTTTTATCCTAAGCCCTAACTATGATCCAAACATCCCAAGCATGATAAGACTGATATTTGAAATATGAGCGACATCTATTGAACCATTCAAATACTAAATAACAACAGATTAAATTATATTGTTTTGGTATTGGAATGCTCTTTGTGTCCACCATATATTTTCACTTGTCAACTGTGAAGTTACAAATTGTACTTAACCTAATGCAAATCATTCTTTCAAGTATGGTCCTTTATTGATTTATTTAAAAAGATGGACTAGTTGTGTGCTTCATGTGACAACTATGGTCCAAAGTTTGTCAAAAATTAAATACATAAACTATTTACCAATAACAAAAGTGTTCCTTTTCAATTTCTGATTTTTCAGCAGGTAATATCCACACAACAAAGTTTGAAAATCTTTATTTTTAGAACCTATACGAAAAATCTAAAAAATGGGATAATTTTGGACCACAGCTGTGAAATTTTGGAAGATGATCTGTAAACAACTTCCACAACTGAATGACAGTAACTCCTCATGCTGTTTCTTGCTCACTATATTTATGAAAATAAATGTAAAATGCTTATTTTCTCGTGCAGTAAGCTAGTGGTCAAAATGGCCGAAGCACCAGCGATATTTATTTCATCTAGCTCTGAATCTCCAAGACATGTGATACCATTTGGATGGAGAGTAGCATACAGCTGTGTAATAGTATCTATAATTGATTTTTGGGTAAAATATAGTGAGTTTTTAATATATAATTATTTTTTGAGTAAAAACATCTAACTTTTAAAATAAAAATTCTTATATCAAAGAAAATTTCATCTAGTCATCAAAAAGTTTGTAAATCTATATAATAAAAATTAAATCACTCTTATTTAGGAAGATTTATGCAAAGTAAAAAAGATTATTGCAAGGAAAGATTAATTAAAAAATAACATTTGATTTAAATTTTGTAGGATACATGGTTTCAATATAACTTCAAATGTTCATAGTACGCTTCTTGTAAAGTTTTCTAAAATTTTACTCTTATTTAAGTGTACAATATTTAAAAACAAAATTTATGTAATAAAATATGTGCTATAGCATCTAATGTCTAATTAATTTTTGAGTAAAAAACATCTAACTTAAAAAATAAATCTTCATAGCAAAGAAAATTTAAGTTCAGATCTTGCATTTTAAAAGACAATTTATAAAACTGAAATAAAAACAAATAATCCAAAATACAGTGTATGTAGTAAGACACGCAAAAGGTTTATTTAAAATAACAAGGTGTAAGCATTTATAAAAACAATATTCAGAAAGGCGAAGATTAATTGCAACATTCTTCAAAATATCGTCTAGTGTACATCCCAATCGACACTGAGTTCCAGTTCGGGGGCACATAAGTGGTTTATCGCTGCTTTATACAAGAATTTTACGAAACGTTAAGTTAATTCTAGGGCATGATGCATTCCCACGGGGCAAGCTATGAAACCAAAATTGGTTTGTTGGACACTTCATAATAAGCAAGCTTCCATTTTCCAGAACAATTTTTAAAGAGTTGTAGTTCTTTCTAGAAAACACAAATTTGTCTTTTCTGTCCAAGTGAAACAGACGCTATGGGTGCATTAAGATGCAAGTCCTTCTCGTTGTCTTTATAGGCATACAGTCCTTGCCATCTTTATAACGGTTCACCAACACAAAACTAAATCTTGAACCAATAATTTTTTCCACTTCTGCCTTTATTTCCAATAGTAAAGGAGACCAAGGCTTGGCTACAATACAAAATCCGCTAAAGGCATAGCTTATTCCTTCGTCTCCATATGCTTCAAGTCGTCGAGGCACAGTATATTTTTTACCGTCAATTTCTATGGTAGTTTCCTCTTTCTTTAAGTACGTTAATTCGTTTCCAATCTTCTTAAATATGTCAAGCCTTCACGATCTGTAAACACAATTTACCATACTCATAACATAAAGAATATTTACAATATTTCTGCAAACACAGTTCTTTGTCTGCACGCATTTTCTTTGCAGGTCTAATGTCATTAGAATCCATGATTTATTTAAAAGCAGTAAAAGGGCAGAAAACCCCCAAAAAAGAAACAATATAATTCAAAGATCCAAGAAATACATATAAGTTCATGCTCCAACTATGCTTTTAAAAGCCTCTTATTTATCAAATAGTTTTTCAGTTTCTATCGTTATCTGTAAATCCGTGTTTAACTCCGTTCCTTCTGTTATCTTAATTAACCTACACGTGCAAAACAATCCTTAATCATATTGTCACAAGTTCCAGAGGCTTCTAGACTTTCAATCTGATACTTTACCATCACAAACCTTTGGTAGGATGCATTTGCCTAAGATTGCATCTAATCAATAAAAGAATTTCCCACATTTGTCACACACATACCTTAGTCATATTGTCCCAAATTACAAGGCTTCTAATAATATCAATCTTATACGTTTATCGCTTATAATATGCCTACTATAAACCTTTGGTTTAGTTGCTTCTTATTTACCTAAAAATGTAATGTTTCATAGTATACCGTTATACATTTGTGTCCGATTCAGATCTCAGTCCTCCCTTCGGGTTGCAGGAATGATTTCCCTACAAAACATGTCATTCCTTAAACATGCACATTTTCTTCAAGAACCTGCCTTATATAAATTTATTAAAATGTAAAAAAAAGGTTTCCGTATTATAAATTCTAGCTTACATGCAGTGTTCATACGGTTAAAAACTTCGCTCAACTATCGGTTGGCCTTAATTACTTATGCTCCAAGTTCCAACGTTAGAGTATTATTTTAAAATAATCTTTTATTTTATTCCAAATCTTTTAATACGTATATCCTCGCATCATTTTAAAAAAGCTAAATTAAAGAATATTCTGTTGCTAATTTATTCCATCACTACATGGCGGTACTCCCAGTCAATTTGAAAAATAAAATTAGAAAATAAAAATTTTAACCTATGCACTAAATCATGATACTATTATATAAATATAGAATAATTAGTTTAAAAATCAACCCCTAGATGACGGTACCGGTCGTTTAACAAAAATAGAACATTTAATTTATGCAAGGGAACAAATATATATATATATATATTTAAATATAACATAAATAAATCTTTTAAAACCAATTGTTATTTCTTCTACCACTAGATGGCTGTACCAGCCTTTTAAGAAAACTAGAAACTTCATTTATGCAAGAGATTAAATATATATTTAAATCTAAAAGAAATAAATTCCTTTAAAACTAATTGTTACTTCTTCCATCACTAGATGGCGGTATCAGTACTTCTTTGTCCCAACACAATTACTATTAATTCGAAAATAAAATTAATTATTCATTAGAAAAATAAAACCAGAATATGCACAAGTCCATGTCTACCATACCGCATTAGTACCTTTAAACACCCCTTTCTTCCAAGTGAGTTCGTGGCTCAACGTTAACGTACTTGCCTTCGGATCCCGTGGTCCCCTGTTCGAATTCAAGAAATTCTGAATTATTTTAATTTCCGAAAATATGTGGTTTCTCATTTCTCCGCCAGATGGCACACTCCAATATCAACAAACTTAAATAGTCAAAACCTTATTTTGTCCTCTTATCAAAACCCTATCTTGTTTCTCCGCTAAAATATATACAAACGGGGGTAATCTTGAAAAGGCGCCCTCATTCTACTCTTAAATCGCCGTGACACCAATTAGTGTCACTTAAGTCACCACTTGGGCCCCGTTCACATGAGGCGTTTTCCAACGCGCGTTTTACGTCTAAACAAAACGCGGGTAGCCAAAGTACATAGAGTTCTACTGGAGTGTTCACATGCAGAAATCGCGAGAATCCAAGCGCTAGACAGCTTCGGCGCTTCAACAATCTCCGGTCGTTCTCGCGATTTGAACGCGTTTGAAGAAGCATAGGTTTCTTCTACTGCGTTCACATGACACGCGTTTTGACGGGCGTTAGAGCTTTTTTATTCCTCTAGTCCAAGTTTCTATCTTCGCGATCGTTAAAGATAGAGTGAAAATTTCAACGGATTTCAAATCTGCGGAAAATTTTACATCAGATAAATACATTAAATTTGATTTTCTTTAAATAAATAAATTTTCAACTGTAATTTTACTATTTTCGCGATACGGATTTGACGAATATATTCATTACGAACACCAAAAGGGAGTATTCTTCTCGTTTTTATAGAAAAGATATAACTTGATTGGAGTATTTTGTCTTAATCCACTGCTTTATACTTATGGCCATTAAAAATAGGATGAGAAAATTGAATCGTATTCGATTTATTGAAGAAATTTACCCTGCTTTTACACAAAACTTGTAAAAATGTGACAGTTTATATCACTTTTGAAAATGAACTTAATTTACTGTGCGCTTATTTTTCATAGAATTTATATTTTAATCTTGCAGTTAGTGTTATTACTACTTTAATCAAAATTTTTATATTATATATACGTGCAAACGCAAATTCTATTAGCAATCTCCTGGTTTTCGATATATACTGTTTTTTGGTTTTTCTTTGAGATTTTCTCGTTTCATCGTGGGGTTTAATCAAATTTTAGTTGAAATATTTCCAAGTCATTATTCCATTCGTGGTTCCATTTGTGCTACAAAACCCATGAAAGAGGGTAGGTTGGAGGGTTAGTATTCGTTTCGGATAGTTGGAACTCAGGGAAAATTGTGTTTAAAAATTAAAAAACTAATTATTGTTATATATGTGTTATTTGTGCTGATACATTAAAATGTTTAGAGATAGGTTTTAAAGAAGTATAGAGATTTATTTGAAGAAAAATTAAATAAAAATTAGCTATAGATCGTAGGAAACCGTTACCACCGAGATAACAAGGCCAGACCTCTGTGACGTTTCGATCACGTGACTCGCTTACTAGTAGTCATAACAAACATCGCCGCATGGCCGACTACTTGTGGATTACCTTTAATGTAGCGTAAGAAATTAGGGTTTTTTATACTATTTTACCGGAAAGCAAGTGCAGCTGCAGTTAAATATTGTTATATAACATTTGTGGAACATTACAGTGTCAAGGTGTTAAAGGCTTTCGTCAAACAACACGTTTAACGTGTGTCCAGACCGATTTCTTTAGGCTTAACCACGAGGCTATCCAAAATGCCCTTTAGATGCTGTGTACCTACTTGCTCTGGAAATTATAGATATGGTGATGCACCAAATATGGCGGTTCTCTCCTTTCCAGAGGATAAAAATATTAGAAAAAGATGGCTCAGGGCGATTCCACGAGCCGACTTTACACCATCAAAACGCAGCTAAGTCTGCGAACTTCATTTTCAAAACGATGATATCGTCCGGAATGTATCGAAATTCAACAAAAAAAACTGGTGAGTGTTCTACCTTTTCCATGAAACGTCTCCGTTTAAAAGTTGGTACTATACCAAGTATATTTCCGAATTGCCCTAAATATCTCTCGAAAACTTGTCCCACCGTTCGTAAAAGCAGGGAAGATAAAATTCGTGAAACTGATCAATTCAATTTATTGAGAGCTATCAACGAAAGCAAATCTGAGTTCATTGCTCATCATGAATCTATTTCTTTTCAAAATTTTAATAGAAATTCTGGATTCATTACCCCATAAACAAAATTGTTTTAAACTAATTGAGGAGTCGAAAGTTACTTTTTTCAAAATTTGTTTTAATCCAGGACCTGCAACAAATTACACTGTTGTAATACATTCAAATCTGAAAATGGAAACATTTATATGGCCAAGAAATTTCTGTTTAGATAACAATCAAATCAAAACACCCTGTCACGTTAATAATTTGGAAATTATTGAAAATTGTTTGAATTTTATAAATGAAATATCAATGAAAAATTCTTCAGCCAACTATGATAATAATCGCTTCAATTGCTTTGATTTCCCATTTTTACAGATTTAATGATGAAGAAAACATTAATTAGATTTCTTTAGACTGAGAAAGGGTTTTCTTTTCTTTTTGATTTATGGTTACATTTGAGAAACTATGATATTGGGCGGTATTAAGCTTGATTGACGTGTGTATTTTAGTTAATAAAAGTCATAAGCGAGTTTTTCGCTATTTTTTAATTGAATTTACGATATAATTTTGGCTGGTTTTTTAATAAGTTATTGCTTTTACTATTTACGCACACTCTCTGTTATCGTTAGTAAATAAGGAAGAAAGACGCGAGGGTGTAAAAGTTTCATTCTGAGATTATCATAGTTTTGACTAGGGAAAAACCATATTTACAAACTGCTATAATAATTTGCAATAACGTATAACAATATTTTCCTGTGGTCTCGACGTATATAGAATATATTATGTATCGTTGTAGACAGATTTCACTGTATTAGGCTTTGAATATTCCAATACGGCGGTGGTCGTTCGTATCGCACGTATGACTACTAGGGAGACGCCATGACGGCAGCGGTCAGGCCTTGTTTTCTCGGTGGTAACGAGGAAACACGATAAAACCTGCAAAAATACCATAAAAAAAGAAAGGTTATCACCAGTGCCGGATTTTGTTTGCGTGTCATCTTTTGATAGTACTTCGTAGACAATGCCATATAAACAGAAATTCCGTTTCCAATTTCCTGGTCCTAGAAATAAAATTTTGTGGGGATATATTTTTACTTTACACTCAATTTTAAAATTTTAAGGAACTTGTTTGGTCATTTTCCAGTTAGTTTCGTTTTTAATCAAAGTTTTACAGAAATATTCCAATTTTTCATACGCAGTTTCGCTTTTACGATAAAACGCATTACAAATGACTCATCTGCTAGCTTCTTGAGCCCAAAAAATCCGTGATCACCCCATAACACAAAACAAATCCTACTATTTTTATTGGTGGGTGAATCATCGACACTGGAGTGTGAATGTTATAGGGTTTCTTCCTCTAGTCTTGACAGTAAAAAACGAATACTTTAAGATTTTAGAGTTAATGAAAATGTTTAATAATGCCACAATTTGAACTACATAAAGCACTGCTTCTCTGTGATCCGCTGGCTCTTACCGGTTCCTAGGTCCAAAATATCCCGTCATTCGAAAAATTTTTAAAAATGTACGAAAAGCTAACGTTCAAAAATTTACAACCGAAGTTGATAGCATTGGAATCGTATACTATACGTTACGAAAGATTTACCTGTTTAGGTTGTCACTTCTAGTCAGCAAGTCGATTATATTGCATTTATTTATGTATAAAGGTTGAAGTTCAAAAATACTTTATTCACAGGCAATTAGGGAACGGATGTTTTACAAATCGAAAGAATATCAAATTTTTACATCATTTTCAATATTTTTAGATTATTTTAGGCATTTTATTGGTCATTATACATTTCTAAGTTAACCAAATACAGGCTCTTGTGAATACAGAGTAATCAATTTTTTAGGTTGGGAAAGAAAGATTTTCATCCTACCTTTAATGGCTGTAAAATTAAAACAGTTGATAAGAGGCAACCAAATATCTTATTAAAGTGACATTCCCTTTAAAAACAAGGCAATACTTCCGCTTACGCTAAGTATAAAAGGAATATCTGAAAAAAGATTAGTTGCGACTATTGACAAAAAAATAAGTTTTTCAAAGAAAATCATGATTTTGGTATGGATCTAACGTAAAATTTTACGCTGATTTGAAATCCGTTGAAATTTTGACTCTATCTTTAACCATTCAAAAGATAGAAACTTGGATTAAGGGAATAAAAAAACAATTTAATGCATAACGGAAACTGACCTTGAAAAGCGCCCAAGTGCTGTTCACATGGTAACGCTCGAAAATTCTTATCTAACGCGCGTTGCAAAAAGTCCATGTGAACGGGGCCATAGAGTTCTACTGGAGTGTTCACATGCAGAAATCGCGAGAATCCAAGCGCTAGATAGCTTCGGCGCTTCAACAATCTCCGGTCGTTATCGCGATTAGAAGGCGTTTTGAGAAGCATAGGTTTCTTCTGCAGCGTTCACATGACACGCGTTTTGACGGGCGTTAGGGCTTTTTTATTCCTCTAGTCCAAGTTTCTATCTTCGCGATCGTTAAAGATAGAGTGAAAATTTCAACGGATTTGAAATCTGCGGAAAATTTTACACCAGATCGATACCTGAAATGTGATTTTCTTTAAATAAATAATTTTTCAACTGTAACTTTAATATTTTCGCGATACACATTTGACGAATATATCCATTACGAACACAAAAGGTAGTATTAATCTCGTTTTTATTGAAAAGATATAGCTTGATTGGAGTATTTTGTCTTAATCCACTGATTTATATTTATGGCCATCAAAAATTGAATCGTATTCGATTTATTGAAGAAATTTACCCTGCTTTCACACAAAACTTGCAAAAATGTGATAGTTTATAACTAAAGAGGATAGTGGCTAATTTTATTTCTGAGAATAACTATACTGACAACGTCTTTAAATAAAGCTTAAATTAAATATTCAATTTAAAAGCTAAACTTTAGTTATTTTTCCTCAACGGGTGAAAGGCGAAGATAAGTTTCAATTTTCATTCATTTTTCACATCCTCGTGTTACATTGAACTCGATATCACTTTTGAAAATGAACTTAATTTACTGTGAGCTTATTTTTCATAGAATTTATATTTTAATCTTGCAGTTAGTGTTATTACTACTTTAATCAAAATTTTTATATTATATATACGTGTTCTATTAGCAATCTCCTGGTTTTCGATATATACTGTTTTTTGGTTTTTCTTTGAGATTTTTTTAGTTTTAACAAAATTTTCTCGTTTCATCGTGGGGTTTAATCAAATTTTAGTTGAAATATTTCCCAGTCATTATTCCATTCGTGGTTCCATTTGTGCTACAAAACCCCTGAAAGAGGGTAGGTTGGAGGGTTAGTATTCGTTTCGGATAGTCGGAACTCAGGGAAAATTGCATTTAAAAATTAAAAAACTAATTATTGTTATATATACTATGTGTTATTTGTGCTGATACATTAAAATGTTTAGAGATAGGTTTTAAAAAAGTATAGAGATTTATTTGAAGGAAAATTATATAAATATTAACTATAGATCGTAGGAAACACGATAAAACCTGCAAAAATAGCATAAAAAAGAAAGGTTATCACCAGTGCCGGATTTTGTTTGCGTGTCATCTTTTGATAGTACTTCGTAGACAGTGCCATATGAACAGAAATTCCGTTTCCAATTTCCTGGTTCTAGAAATAAAGTTTTTTGGGGACATATTTTTACTTTACACTGTCAATTTTAAAATTTTAAGGAAATTGTGTGGTCATTTTCCAGTTAGTTTCGTTTTTAATCAAAGTTTTACAGAAATATTCCAATTTTTCATACGCAGTTTCGCTTTTACGATAAAACGCATTACAAATGATTCATCTGCTAGCTTCTTGAGCCCAAAAAATCCGTGATCACCCCTTAACACAAAACAAATCCTACTATTTTATTTGTGGGTAAATCATCGACACTGGAGAGTGAAGGTTATAGGGTTTCTTCCTCTAGTCTTGACAGTAAAAAACGAATACTTTAAGATTTTAGAGTTAATGAAAATGTTTAATAATGCCACAATTTGAACTACATAAAGCACTGATTCTCTGTGATCCGCTGGCTCTTACCGGTTCCTAGGTCCAAAATATCCCGTCATTCGAAAAATTTTGAAAAACGTACGAAAAGCTAATGTTCAAAAATTTACAACCGAGGTTGATGGCATTGGCATCGTATACTATACGTTACGAAAGATTTACCTGTTTAGGTTGTCACTTCTGGTCAGCAAGTCCATTATATTGCATTTATTTATGTACGTATAAAGGTTGGAGTTCAAAAACACTTTATTCACAAGCAATTAGAGAACGGATGTGTACAAATCGAAAGAATATCAAATTTTTACGTCGTTTTGAATATTTTTTAGATTATTTTAGGCATTTTATTGCTCATTATACATTTCTAAGTTAACCAAATACAGGCTCTTATGAATACAGAGAAATCAATTTTAGGTTGGGAAAGAAAGGTTTTCATCCTACTTTTAATGGCTGTAAAATTAAAACAGTTGATAAGGGGCAAGAAAATATCTTATTAAAGTGGCATTCCCTTTAAAAACAAGGCAATAATTCCGCTTACGCTTAGTATAAAAGGAATATCTGGAAAAAGATTAGTTGCGACTATTGACAAAAAAATAATTTTTTTAAAGAAAAGCATGATTTTGGTATCGATCTGACGTAAAATTTTACGCTGATTTGAAATCCGTTGAAATTTTGACTCTATCTTTAACCATTCAAAAGATAGAAACTTGGATTAAGGGAATAAAAAACAATTTAATGCATAACGGAAACTGACCTTGAAAAGCGCCCAAGTGCTGTTCACATGGTAACGCTCGAAAATTCTTATCAATCGCGCGTTGCAAAAAGTCCATGTGAACGGGGCCTTAATCATCTCCACAGCTCATGCGTATTTACCATCCTCTTTTCGGTTACTGATTTGCCTTGCTCTCACTCTATTGGAACGTGATATTTGGACTCCTAATTGTATCAATTACCTAAATTCTGTCTACTATCTAAATTATTTACCTTTTTCAAGTGCATAGTCACTCCTTTAATTTTTCTCCTCTTATCGCATCTTTATAATCAGTAAACTTTCTATTAATTATGATGTGGAGGTTAGCAGTCAATCTGCCAGGTACTCCGTAATTGATACGCTGCTATTATTGCTTTGCGACTCCAAATATAATCCTGAATTTTTTTACAATAGACATATTGAACAAGTAATAGACATATGAGCTGTCCTTCATTTCATCTTGTGTGCCTATATTAAGTGGAAAACCATCATACCTAGCACTGTATCTGGCATGAATTTCAACGATGCATTTAAATTCCTTTAGCCCTAGAAACCTTTTTAATTCTATCAAAATCGACTATTTTCCCTTTTTCGCTACTAATTTTAACTTAAATATGATGTTTAAAATTGTTGTTTCCAAATAGATAAAAAGAGAATTCTTCATAGATTAAATATTGTTGTCTACGCTAAGTAGTTTTTGAGAAAGATCTTCAAACATGCAACGTCAAGCGATTTCACAACTGCTCTTCAAAGTTGTAAGTCCTTAAAAAGCCTGAAACTTCCAAAATATTTCATTTTGAGCCAACATATTTTTTTGGGGGTATTTCAATTAACGTCACACTGGAGCAACACAACGGGCTATTGGTGACGGTCCGGGATCAATCCCAAAGGGAAAGATCCGAGGACAACACCACGTAATTTTGAATCACGGTCAGATGACGAAGCAACACCTGAGCTGGCACCCCACTCTCCAAACTTCCACACCAAACCAACGTGAGGACATTTGAGGCCACGACAGATTTAACGTGCACCAGCCCCCTTTGTACACGATGGTGTTTGGCTGGATTCGAACTCGCAACTCTTCGGTTGCTAGTCCGTTACTCTTCCAACAGGGCCACCGCAGCCCCCAAAATATTTTGGATATCGTTATTTATGCACAAACTTCAGCCCTATAGCAAATTTCATGAAAATCCGTCACCCTACGACCACAGTTTTTTTCTGATTTTTGCCATTTCACATAATGACCCAACTGCGACCTAGGAAACACTTTTAATTTCGTTTTCTGAAAACGGATAGCTCGGTTTATTTCTCTAATGTGTTGACACAACCCTTCAATGTGACTCATTCTTCAATCATGCATGAAAATTTGACCTTTGTATTTCGTCGTGACTTGATTATTTTTCTTTTGCACCTTGATAAAAAAAAATTGTTTTTCTTGAAGTTTTGAACAATGTTTGTCTTTTTCAGCTTGATTGTCGTTTTAAACTATTTTTCTCTTAGAAATCCAACAGAGCAGGGTCACCCCTTCAGAGCTATTTCAATTTAATCTTTATATCAGACCAAAATATAAAAAAATTCACGTTGGCGTGGTGTGGAAGTTTGGAGAGTGGAGTGCCAGCTCAGGTGTGACCTCGTCATCGGACCGTGGTTCAAAATTACGTGGTGTTGTCCTCGGATCGTCGCCAATAGCCCGTTGTGTTGCTCCAGTGCGACGTTAATTAAATACATACCTACCTTAAAAATTTTCTGTGCACCCAAGGGAGATATCACTGCAGTTGACTCAATGTAAATAGCTTTTATCCTTCCGAGTAAAAGGTATTGGGGTGTGCAACCCGACTTTTATTTATGAAAGTACCTTTATTATTATTTTTGATTCGATTTCGTAATTAAAAAGTTGCCAACTTTCCGTTGAAATAAAACACTTTTCCCTTATATAACATCTGACTGAAATAGCTCAGTAGATGAAGAAATTTTCATCACCATTTTGCCTTATTGTACGGAATCTTATCCAAGACTTTCTCGAGAGACTTCAAGGAATGAAACTCAGTCCAAATTTGTAAAATTATCGCAATACATATTGCGACAAAAAATCCGAGTAAAACTTATTCTTAATCCTAGCTTTATGAATCTTTCAATAGCAGTAGTGGCAATATGTAGTGGGATAAATTCGTTCTGCATTCCGTGCTTGGTTATTATGCCCGTATTATCCGAGTTTCTGGTTATCCGAGGGGGCCACGGTCCACGTTACCTCGGATAATCAAGGTTCTACTGTATTTATAGAAAATATGTTATAGAATAATGTCCGGTTCTCGTAACACTTCCAATACTCTAAAATGTAGTCCTCCTCTCCATAGGTTTGGAGACCCCTGCAGTATGGAATTGTGTTTCCTTTGCAATCTCAAAATCATTCTTTGAATCTCTCCATTTAATTCAAATACTGCAAGTTATTCACTAAAATTATATATAATTATGTGATATAGATATAACTATCTGCCCACGTATCACTTTTGATATCGCCTAATGTGGTCCTCACCTTCATAAGTTTGGATGGCTCTGCATTAGAGAAATGTGTTTGCTTTGCAATATTAAAATAATACTTTAAATCTCTCCATTTAAATCAAACACTACAAGTTATTCATTAACAATTATATATAATTATAATATATAAATAACTCTCTTTCCACATGGCACTTTTCATATACCAAATGTGGTCCACCGCTCCATAAGTTTGGATGACCCTACTTTAGAGAAATGTGTTTGCTTTGTTACTAAAATAACTTTGAATCTCGAGTTAATTCAAATACTGAAAGTTATTCATTAAAAATTATGTATAATTATGATATAGATATAATTATCTGCCCACGAAGCACTTTTGATATCGCCTGATGTGGTCCTCCGCTCCATAAGTTTGGATGACCCTGCAATACAGAAATATGTTTGCTTTGCAATCTCAAAATCACACTTTGAATGTCTATTAAATTCAAACACTGCAATATTATATAGATATAACTATCTGTACACGTAGCACTTTTAATATTCCTAATGTAGTCCTCCGCATCCATACGTTTGAATGACCCTGCTTTAGAGAAATGTGTTTGCTTTGTAATACCAAATTTAAAATTTTGATTTAAATCAATGATTTTTTGATAAAAATCATGATTTAAATCGCGATTTAAATCAAGCTGATTTAAATCGGCATACCCTGTTGGTAACACTCCAAAACTATTCTACAAATCAAAGAAATCTTTAAATTTTAAAATAACCTCCTAAATAAAGAGATTGCAATAAAAATGTAACCCCTCCTGATTAATATCCTGGGTACGCCCCTGCTGACAGGGAAAAGCTTGAATCAAAATTTAGAAATTGGTGTTCCTTGGAAAATTTTCTCTTCGAAACATTTTTCCCGTCCGCTATTCGTTAAAAAAAGGAACAGAACTTTCGTTAACCTTTGGTGAATTAAAAAAAAGTAGTCAAAATTTTCGAAAAGTCGCCAAATTGAAAATAGGTGCTTTTAAGACAATTTTGCTTAAAAAATACCCCTAATCGCCAATGTTGAAAAATAGCGAAAAGATAATTGCACAATAAGTGTGCAGTCATCAATAACTGTACAACAGTAAGTGTACATAATTATTTAATAACTGCGCCCAATTATAAAACAAAATGTACGAAAGCTGTGCTCAGCTATTCGCAAACTGTACGTAATGATTCATAACATATATGATTGAATAAGAAAAAGCATAAAAAAATCTCTCCCTCTTCAAATTAGCAGCATTACTGAAAACCAAGTCTTCAAACTCTACCCTTGAAACTTTATGCTTTAAATTTTCCTTTTTTGAAATTATACTACAAAAGTACATAGCATACGTTTTTAAATCCAAGATATAAAACATTTTATTAAAATGAACGATTCCGGTAAGGATAGTTTTAAGCTGCGATTAATGTATGCGCAATATAATTTTCAATTTCATAATTACAGAAGAATATTTTCCTGTTCCAAATTACTTGCATTTATTCATTTTACGTTAGGTTTTGTTGAGTCACTTTACTTTTACTGTAGTATTTGTTTTCTTAAAAAGTATATAGCTACTCACCGAGGAAAAAATCAGACAATCCGACAAGAAAAATCCGAATTCAATACTTAGAAATTGAATACTGTGGTTTTGGTTTCTTTAAAAATAAAATATCACTTATTTTTATACTTAGGGGAGGGGTTTATTCCTTAATTTCATGGATCCTATTTGATGGACCTTAACAACAATTAAAACTAATTTAAATTCATCCAAGTTTCACAATGTTTTATGTAGTTCTTTCTTGTGTAGGGGCTGAGATTTTTTAAATGTAAAGCTTTATGCTTCTTAAAAAATGGAAACCTTTATTAATCTTTGATTAAAATTAATTTTAATATGAATCAACAATACTCAGAAATTGTTATCCTGGGTATTCTAGAAGTAATTGATCTGTCTTAACTATATTCTTGAATTGGGCAGTTCATAATTGTTTGACATGCAGTATAATTTCAGTATAACTGAATTGAAATTAATAAACTTTCCTTAGTTTATTTCTGTTGAAAAATCTTTCTGTATTTTCTTGTGCAGAGTTTGACTTTTCACACTCATTAATTTGTGTGTTAAATCTTTTGAATTTCTGTTTAAACATTTATTAGAGTATGAATGTGAACATGAAAATGGTCGAAGAGAGATATTTTAATTTTTGTCAGGTAGGGATAATTTTCACTCCATAGAAATTAAATATTTGCCTTAGATAAAATGTATTTAATGATTGCACAATAATAAATTCTGAAGATAACAGAAAAATGAAGAGGTATAAAAATATGAAGAGTTTATAAAGATGCAAAGGTGAATGAACACAATACCTTAGAAAGCATTCGAAAGCTTTTGCAGATTAGCAAAACACTGTTGGAAGTTAATTAAATAGAAAATGAATTTAATTAAATCTCAATTCTATTATTGTATAGCAGTGGAAATCATACCAAAACTCTCAAATCACATACAGCAATTATAAAGCTAAATTTCTTGCAAGAGACCTTCCATTATTGGATATGTATGCTTCTTAAAACACAATAAAAAATTACACTAGTGGTTGCTTTTTATTATCAATCAACAATACTTCGAAATTATAGTGGTGGGGTCATCCGCATTTTTAATAATGTAACTACCACTTACTTTTTTATTTAGTAGTGTTTCTGGGGAGGTAGACATAATCCTGAATTCTATGGATCATAATATTTTATGGGCATTAACTGCATACAAAATTGAATTCAAATGCATTAAATGCAATCAATTTATTTCAGTTGCATACTTTTTTATGTATTTCTCTGTTGTGTAGCAGCTGTATTATTTTTCCAGTGTAGAAATTTATGCTCCTCAAAGGAAAAAATGCATTGGTTGTTTAAATTACTTTTAAGTATCATTAACAATACTTAGATTATGACAACTTTATAGTGGTGGTATTTCTGGTATTTTAAAATCTAAAAATGTAATAACCACATATTTTTTTAGTTACCAATGTTTCTGGGGAGAGTAGATATATTCCTGAATTTAATGTATCACAGTATTTAAAGGGCCATAACATAATTTAAAATTGAATCCAAGTCAACTAATATTAAACAACTTACATAAGTTTCATAATTTTGTTATATATTTTTCTGTTGTGTAGAGGCTGTGAGATTTTTAAAATGTAAAACTTTATGCTTCTTAAAAAATTACAACCTGCACTAAACTTTAATCGAAATTACTTTTAGTATTAATCAACAATACTTAGAAATTGGTGGTGGGGTTTCTGCTTCTTCAAAAATGCAATTACTACATACACTGCTGGCCACCGTAAATGCAACACCCTGAAGGAAGCATGCAAATAATATGAAATTTACAACATGCATTAGCGGAGGTGAGATATGCAAATGATTAGAATTTCAGCGCAGACGCACATCACGCGCGCCTGTGGCGCCACTTCAAAGCGCTATTTAAGGCTTGGAGATTTCGACGATTTCAAGTACGGCAATTGTGTTTTTCTTGTGGTTTTTTCAAAAAAACGATCAATTATGCCTCGTAGAAAACAGCGATCATCTTTTGATCAAGTATCCGAGTTCGACAGAGGAAGGATAGTGGCTTATCGAGATTGTGGATTATCTTTCAGGGAAATCGGTAGTCGTGTTGGACGAAACCAAACAACTGTAATGCGGATATGTGATCGTTGGATGCAGGAGGGTACGACGGACCGACGTGTTCGATCGCATCCACCTCAGTGCACCACTTCACGTGATGACAGGCATATTGTGCGTATGGCAGTGACGGATCGCTCAGCCACATCACGAACCATAGCACAGCACATTCAGTCTGTACCGCATCATCCAGTGTCTGCACGTACCATTCGACGCCGTTTACAGCAGAGTGGTCTGTCCGCAAGACGTCCATTGCTTCGTCTACCCTTGACGCAGAACCACAGACGTTTCCGCCGCCAATGGTGCGATGAAAGTAGGATGTGGACGGCAGAATGGAATGAAATTGTCTTTACTGACGAGTCACGCTTCTGTCTGCAACACCACGATGGTCGGATTCGAGTCTGGAGACACCGTGGAGAGAGGATGCTGAACAGCTGCGTTATGCACCGCCACACTGGTCCTGCACCGGGTATTATGGTATGGGGCGGTATTGGATATCACTCTCGCACTCCTCTAGTACGCATTGCCGGTACTTTAAACAGCCAGCGCTACATCTCCGAGGTGTTGGAGCCAGTTGTCCTTCCTTACCTTCAGGGCTTGCCCACAGCCATATTTCAACAGGATAATGCGCGACCACACGTGGCACGCATTGTCCAAGGGTTCTTCGTCAATCGCCAGATTGAATTGCTTCCCTGGCCAGCTCGCTCTCCGGATCTTTCGCCGATAGAAAACATGTGGTCCATGGTTGCTCAACGATTGACCCAGAATACATCCCCAGCTGCCACACCAGATCAACTTTGGCAACGTGTGGAAGCTGCTTGGTCTGCTGTACCCCAAGAACACATCCAAAGTCTCTTTGAATCAATGCCGAGGCGTGTGGCAGCGGTGATCTCCAACAATGGCGGCTACTCTGGCTACTGATTTTGGCAGGAACCACACTTCACAGAAGTCTATAAATTTAATCATTTGATACTTGGTCAACATGTTATCTACAAAATAAATTTTGTTATGATATCTCTTGTCTTTCTTGGTGTTGCAATTTGGGTGGCCAGCAGTGTATTTTCAGTTACTTATGTTTCTAGGAGCAATTGGTCTGTCTTAGCAGGTATTCTTGAATTGGTAGATCATAATTATTTGATATGCAGTATAATTTCAGTACCACTGAATTTAAATTAATAAAACTTTTCTTAATTTATTTCAGATGAAAAATTTTAATGTATTTTTTGTGCCCAGAGATTGACTTTTCATCCACATTTAGCAGTGTGTTAAGTCTTCAGTTTTGAATTACTGTTTAAACATTTATTGAAGTGTAAATGTGGGAATTAAGTACTTGTCATAAATAAAAATGTATTTCATGTTATTGAAAAATAATAAAATTAAATACAGATAATATAAAAAATAATAAATAAATTTAAGTAATAAATAAAATAATAAATTTAAAAACAGAGAGGTAACAGCAAAGATAACAAAAACATGAATAGGTATAAAAAGAAGAGCTAATTAATATGCTAAGGTTAGTGTATAGGAATTGTTAGTACCTTAGAAAGCATTAGAAAGCTTTCTCAGATTGGCAAAATACTATTGGAAGTTATTTAAATAAAAAATGAATGCAATTAAACATCAGTTCTAAGCATTGAAAATGTTGTATCGAAATTTTCATAATGTTGAATTTCTGCAAAAGACCTTCCACTGTTGGATATGTATGCTTCTTAAAATGCAATAAAACTGGACTAGTAGTCGATTAAAACTCCTTTTTAGTATCAATAAACAATACTTCGAAATTGTTATGGCATTTTTAATAATGTAATTACCACTTACGTTTTCAGTTAGTAATGTTTCTGGGGAAGGTACTATATATGTAATCCTGAATTTTATGGGTATTAACTGCAATCAAAATTAGATTTCAATGTATTAAATTGAATCAAATATTTTTCAGTTTGATAAATTTTTATGCATTTTTCTGTTGTGTAGAAGCTGTGTGATTTCTCCAATGTATAACTTCATGCTTCTAGGAAATTGAAAAAAAAATCAGTGGTTGAGTAAAATTACCTTTTAAGTTTCAATCAGCAGTACTTAGAATTTGTAATGGTGGGGTTTTTGCTACTTTAAAAATGTAATTACCACATATTTATTAAGTTATCAATGTTCCTGATCACTGAAGAAATATATGAACTGGTGGATGTATTCCTGAATTTTATGTATCATTTAATGGGCATTAACTTCATTTAAAACTGGATTTAAATCATTAAATTTATTCAACTTATTTCAGTTTCATATTTTTATGTTTCTCTTTTGTGTAGAGTTATATGATTTTTCAAATGTAGAAATTTATTCTTCAGAAAATGAGAAGCTTAAATTTTAATTATCAATCAACAATACTGAGAAAGTGTAATACTGAGGTTCTTGCTCCTTTGAAAATGTAGGTATAACATATTTTTCAGGTACAAATGTTTCTGGAGATAAATCTATTCCTGAATTTTATGGATCACAATATTTATTGAGAATTAAGTTCACGAAAAACTGAATTTAAATGTACTAATTTAATCAACTTGTTGCAGTCTTATAATTTTTATGGATATCCCTTTTGTGTAGAGGTTGTATAATTTTTCAAGTGTAGAACTTCTGGTTTTGAAGTATTAGTCACCATTTACTTAGTATGAAAATCAATAATTTCTTGAGGTGAGAGCATTTTGATTAACTTTTAGAAAGGACAAAATTTTCATTTCCACACACATATTTTTCTGTGAATAGATATTAAACTTAATCTATATTAAAACAGATTTTTTACTCATATTTTAAGTATTTATGTTCAAACTAACCAATAGTTGAAAAATTTACTAACATGTATAAAATACTTGATTTCAGTGTGATAACAATATAATTATGGTAAAAAACAGCAAAACAAGTACATACCTGATTTTTCCACACAGTTGATTCTACTAAGTCTGCTCACTCTAGCAAAATGATAAAGCCTTTTCTTTGATGAATAATTACAGTTTCAAATAAACATTATTTAAGGAAAAAGTGTTGTTTATTGTCATTTTAAGAACATGGCTGAGCGAACAAGGCTTAAGCAATGAGCTTACTGGAGTTATACAACATAAGATCAAGAAAGCAAATCAAGGGAAAATTTTTAAGAAATTTGCCAAGAGATTATTATTTTGTAAAAGATAAATCTAAAATCACCAACTAGATGGCATAAATTCAAGTAAAAACTACAAATTGCTGGTGAATTAGTAGGAAAAAGTCTGGGCTAGCTAATTTGTTCATAAATATTATGTTGACTCATAAGAAACAAACAAGAAATTTAATTATTAAATATTGTTTGTTTTTGTTTTGCTAATATTCACATAAAACTTCAACACAGCAGCACTCACAATCAAATTACATTTCACACCACACTAGCTTTTCTTAAACTTCTTTACTAGCTTCTGGCTTTGGATTATACTTGTATTTCAGTGTATATTTTCTTTCAAGTTTTCAAATAGACAAACGAAGAACTTTTCCCAAATTTAAGCTAGATTGTTGTTTTCTTTATGCAAAACTAAGTGACAAACAATTTTGGTTTGGTGTTTCTACTGAATAAAAGTTTCTGGCACAAAATTTTACTGTGTTTATTCACTGAATAAAGAACTGAAAAATTAAAAATTTGTAAACTCATAAAGAAAATTCATATTAGAAATATCTTCAAAGGGCTTAAAACACTCTAGTTTTCTCACCCCAAAAACAAAATATACTTTCAAATGATTCTTGTTGAACAAAATTCAGTACATATTTTCTTTACATTGTTTCCAAATTTTCTTCAGCATAAGTACAGAATTCAAACAGGTATTTAAAGTCAGTTAATATTTCCTATGCAAATAAACAAACATTAAACAATTTTGGTTTGGTATTCCTATTGAATAAAAGTTTCTGACTTAAAATTTTAAGGTGTTTATCCACTGTAAATATACTACTAAACATTAAAAATTGGTAAATTTCTCATAAATGGTTGGAAATATCTTGAAAGTTTTCTCACCCAAAGAAAAACTATACTTCCAAATGGTTAGTGTTGATCAAAATTATGTAAGAATGTGGTTTTCGGTATTTTATAATACTCTGACTAACGTGTTTAATCATCTCAATGACAAATGTAACTAACACACGGTCCCTAAACATTCTATTGCTTTTTGAAAACATTAAGATGGTGAAAGATTTTTAAAACAGTAGCAAAATTAAATTGGCACAAAGAAACAGACAATACATAAAATTAAAACAATGATAATATAATTATACGGACTTTTTATTACGCGTTTATGTAATATTTAGCTTTTTCTTCTGTAGCTATGATATGACACTACAAGTAATATAGTAACCAAAAGTAGAAATTATATCTATTCCATGTCGGCGAAAATATTGTTACAATACCTTATTGCAATATTCAATTAAATTAATGTTTAATAAATTTAAAAAAATAGCATAAATTTACTCAAACGAATAGGATTGTTTCGAAAGTAAGCGATCTCCCCCTTCTGAGGTCGATCTAATTAGGCCTAACAAGAAAAAATGACTATCTGACTAAACAATCTCAAGGTCTAAAATACTTATTGTAATATTTTTATTTATGCCGAGTTAAATATGCTCCAATCAAATGATGGAAAACGGATGTTAATATCCGATGGTAAGTTAATTAATGGAAATTAACTAGATAATTTAATAAATTTTAATTAAATTAATAAGAGAGAGATGTCATAGATGTAAGAAAGGAGATATTTTAAAAATGAATTCTAAGATTTGAAAAATATAACTTACTTTTGAAGACGTTGAACAGCGGCGAGTGTTTAAAAATTAAAAATCCGAGAATAATTGCCTTTATCGTAATATATGGAAAACGGATGTTATTATCCGAAGGCAAGAAAGTAATATTAATTAATTACATATTTTGATATAAGATGGGGAATATGAATACTTACTTGAGACGACGTTGCTTCGTTTGGACGTTTGAAATTTGAATATATCCTGGAAGGAAGAGTTGTCACAAATCGTAAATGAAAAACCTTTTGGAAAAATTAAATAATAAATACGATATAAAAAAATATTGGGAAATATTTTGACACAAATAAATGAAAAAGGAATGTAATGTTTCCGTTAATTGGGATTGTGTTAATGAAGGTAATTGAACTCGTTTTTATTTGTAGGTGATCCCTCACGGCACAGGGAAATCTCCAGTACCACAAGGGACGTAACTAGGCTAGTTTCCACCAGGGGCTAGAACTCACCTTGGCGCCCCCCTCTCTTCATTTTTTATCATACGTAAATATCTATAGTAAAAAAAATGCTCGACCAGTTTAGCGTCCTCCACCCAATCCGGCGCACGGGGCACATGTCTCATCTGCCCCCTAGTTACGTCCCTGAATACCACGGTAAATTTCGCGAAGTTTAAAAAACATCAAATGGCATAGTGTCGCCAATAACCCGTTGTGTTGCTCCAGTGCGACGTTAATTAAAAATACCAAGATACAAATAATCTTATACTAAGTCAGCTTCCACACAGAATTGTGTTGGTGTAGCATACTATATAGGAGCACTTTCTTGTATTGGACAGTCGGGTAGGGTAGGATAATTAATTAACGTCGCACTGGAGCAACACAATGGGTTATTGGCGACGATCCTGGATCAATTCCCAAGGGAAAGATCTGATGACAACACCACGTAATTTTGAACCACGGTCAGATGATGAGGTCACACCTAAGCTGGCACCCCACTCTCTAAACTTCCACACCGCGCCAACCTGAAGACATTTGAGGCCACGACAGATTTAACGTGCACCAGCATCCGTATGCACGATGGTCTTCGGTTGGACCGAGTTTCGAGCTCGCCACCCTCAGATTGCTAATCTGTTACTCTTCCAACAGGGCTACTGCGGCCCCAAACGAAATCCAGGATATATTATGTAATAAATTCTAATTATTGTCACTTCCAGAATTATTGTAAAATTATCACAATAAAAACGTACTGTGACACAAATTAGAGTTTAAATTCTTCTTAATCCTAGCCTTATGAATCTTTCAGTAGCATTAATAGGAACATTTTGTACAGTAAATTTTTTTTCTGTATTTCGTATTGACTGTTTTGTCTTACAACGTCCATATTATTCAAGTTTCTGATTATCGGTGGTGGCCGCATTACCTCGGATAATCAAGGTTCTACTGTAAATGTTAAAACATAAGAGGTATTGTTTCTTGATACTTTAACAATAATTGACATTTCCTTTTCATATCAAAAAGTTTTTTGTATGTTTGTGATTAATTCTTTAGGCGTCTTATATATTAGATTCGACTTCTCTTTAGTATAACTCATTATTAAGTTTCGTAAATTATTCTTTCACATATGAATATTGTTAATTTTGTCTAGTTATGAATGTAGTTAATTTTTGTTAGGTTCACCTTTTTTTACTTTCGATTTCGATTTTCGACTTTTTGTACAACGCAATCTTTTTTAAAGTTTGATAAATTATTTTTTCACACATGCATTCAGTTAGTTTTATCGTCCTTTGGAGTTGGATTCATTAAAAAAACCATTTCCCTACTTTTTCTTAACTTTTACTTTGGTGTTCCATATTACGTGCCTTAACTGTTAACCTTACCCTAACTGTTGGTGGGTGCGAAAAAATATGGGTTATATACAGACAATATGTCTGAAAAAAAGACGAGTTGTCTGTAATACTATAGATATTTGATTCATGCAGGGCTACCACACGCGACTAAAAGGGGCCTTTCTGCTACTATTTTTAAACCTTGGCGACTTGGCGACTAAAATCATCTCAAAAGCTCCTATTTGCAAGCTTTTGGCGACTTTTTTTGAAAAATTTTCAGCCTGAAGAGGACGCTGTTCATACGCAGAAGGCACTGCGCGAAGAATTTTTGACTAGTGTCGAAATTTCCTGATCTGGAGAGCCCGTTCTTTCAGCTCGCTCCTCATCCAAACGACTGTGGTTCAAAATTACGTGGTGTTGTCCTCGGATCTTTCCCTTGGGGCCATCGCCGGGACTCCATCGGAGGATCCCGACCGACGCCAATAGCACGTTGTGTTGCTCCAGTGCAACGTTAGTTAACTACCTACCTCATCCTACAAAGTGGAATAATGAACTATGTTCTATCACCCTCCTGTAACTGGTGTTTTACACGTTTGGATACCTCCTGAGGATCTGCAGATGAAGGCGGTGAGTTTGTTCCTCTTTCAAATTTATTTTGTGTACAAGAATTAGAGTGGTCAACTTTCGGCCCTGAGTTTAAGGGAGATTTAGCCATGATACATTTTGCTCATTTTTATCGGCACGGCGCGACTTGTATCTAATGTTAGTGTAATAGATAACAGAGGAAAACAATTTATTTACATTGTACATGATGAACAGGTTAGAATATTGAATAAGAAAAACAAATTTGTATGTTTTTAAGAACAAACCGATATGGGATAAAACAAATTAGCTCTCATACGGGAATTGATCACTCTAATGGGAATTGACATTAAATTTTGGCACTAGTGCCCGCTGCTTGATAAAACAAGTTCTGTTTCTGATTTTTCCATTGATCTGCACTCAACTTGCATAAGTGATTATTTTTTGTGTAATATATGTTGAATTTGAACGAAGTAGTGACAGTCCTTGTGGTTAAGACTTAAGAAAGCTAATGTATAAAGACGTGTAATGACATTATGAACATGAATTATATACAAATAAAGGACCAGGCATGAGACATTGTTTTCTGTTATGTTTCTTTACCTTACTTTATCCTACTTCTGTATTAATTTTATTGTTTCTATATTTTTATACTGTTCTTTGATATTCCCAGCTCCAATTTGTATCGGAGTGATCATTACCTAGTTTTCCCCACTCCTTACAGATAGTAGCTCTGTATAGTGGTTAAAATCAAAACCACTTGTGCTTTAGTTGATATGATGATATTATTTTTCGTTCAATTTTTATAACCGGGAATCGAAATGGTCGCCGCGGTTCAGTGGTTTTTTTTATTGCTCTAGCAACCTGCGAGTTGTAGGAGCCCAGTTTCGTTTCCTCCCTGTACGTGTTCCTCCCTGTATGTGTTCCTCTCTTCTGTTTAATTAAGATTTCCTTGTGTGTATGTCCATTTACTTGATGTTGTTTGGCGCAGCTTGGCCAGATTGCGCCATAAAACCTAACCCAACCGGTGAATCGAAAGTAGATCTTTTCTGAAATCCTGTACTGCTTTCAATGACATCCCAGGTAAAATAAATGTGATGGACAATATAACACCAAAGCAGGCTGAGTTATTAAGTTATTTTGATATCGAATGGTAGTAATATTATCAAATAATGAAGTTAATAAGGAAAATGTGTTAAGATGTTCCTAGAGTGATCAATTATCCCGTGTCAGATCTAGTTTTTTATCTTCCCGGCTCTCGTATTGACCTTTCATTTCTCCTTATAGTTCATTAACAAACAAGATCGCGAAATTTAAATTAAATTTTTTTCAACCAAATACATTCAGAAGTAAATTACTATTATCAACAGTTTAGACTTTGATGTATTCATCTATAAATATCGAAAAATTATCAAAATAGTCTATAAAAAATTAAGCATATACTAATTGATAGCGGAATATCTATTTCCGTATTGTAAACAAGAACTAGTACAAAATTGGTTCAATATTTTCATTGATTTAAGAAACAAATGGGTGTACCAAATTTCAATAAGATCTTAGGCTTTGCTTTGTGTCCCATGCTGAAATAGGGTCAGGTGGGGTAAAGTGGATACAAAATGCAGTGTTTTCAATTTCAAAGTAGAATTTAGCAATGACAAATTTTAAAAAGTGGTGCTTCTTTGTATTATTATATATACATTGCATTATTCAAGAACATACTGCCATGTGTTTTTTCGTCATATTTAAACCTATATTTTTAGTTAAGTGGCTATTTTTATAACCACTTTATCCAATGGTATGGGGTAAAGTGGGTAATTCATAGAAGAAATTTATAAAATATTAAATGGTGAAAAAAATTATTAACGCAGTATAGTTGATAAGTGTATTAAAAGAACAATTTTTGTTGAATGAGCTATTTAGAGCTGAATCCAATGACTCATGCAAGAATTGGCCAAAAGAGCAATTTTAATTAACACTAAGCACAAGACAAAACAATTACAAGAATAAACAAACATAAAAAAGTAACATCTCGGGGGAACAAAACTTCAGCGCGTCAGTTCTACGCTCGCCTTGGGAAACAACTAGAGAAAAATGGTTCATTCTCTTTCGCGGAGAGGTTGTCACGTGGTCCGCCATCGCCAATCAAGGCGCATATCGCTGAGACACACGTTAAGGGGCTGATGCGCTACAACCTCCCCCTCTGGCTCCGACGACGTCCCGACGAGGAGTCAGCATTACGTGCTTTAGGAGGGCGTCCTCTCTTTCTTAATGGGACCACAGGAGTACTGTCAGTAGCTTTACATGCCTTGAGAGCTGAAGAGTGATAAACTCCTATAGGTGTGGTCGGATTTTTGGGATCTGCAATTTCATAAGTTGTAGGTGACCGTTGAGTGAGCACCACGTAAGGTCCGTCACGTCGAGGCATGAATTTGGCAGTCCTTTTCTTTTCTGCGTTACTCACAGGGTGCATGGTGACCCAAACGTGATCACCAGTATTGATCCGATGTTCTATAAAAGGGGTAGGCTCTCCCCCTAGCTTGAAGGTAGACTCAAATTTTTCTAACAAACCATTCATCTTTCTGCGCTGATCGGACGTTAAATGTTCTTCATCAGAACGCAGTGAGCTTGGTGATATAGCTTGGCTGTATGAGAGTTGCTGGTTGCAACTTGAACGTTCATCTTCTTCATGAAAATTTCCTTTGTTGCTACAGTTGTCGACAGGCTGTTGACTCTTTACTGGTGGGTCTTCAACAGATAGCAGATATCTTACAGGGATATCTTTCTTAAAACCAATCTTCCGACAGGGATTGTCAGAGAAATGCCAATTTTTGTTCTTCATGTCTAGAACAATTCCGGACTTTTCCAAAAAGTCGGTTCCTAGTAGAGTACGATTCTTTTTTGCATTTGGTAATGCCAGTAAATTCAGCGAGACTGATTTTCCTTCAATCTGTATTGTCACCATGGCGGTGCAAGCCTCTTCAATTGTTTGACAGCCATTTGCCAAAGTCATTGTTACTACTTCTCTTTGGAACTCTACTCCTCTCTTTTTTAATTGGTGGTACATGATCTCTCCAGCGACTGTTCTGCTGGCACCACTATCAACACAAACCCTGGCTCTTACTCCCGATATACAGATATCTATTAGCGCTAACGGGGATGCATCGGTGTGACAGGTATACATGCGGATAGAGTTCGCTTGGAATGGCTCCCTTCTTGTCGATGACGAACAGTTTTTGCATTTTGATTTGATGGTTCCTGGTGCTCCACATCCGTAGCACGATATTTCTTTCTTCTCTTCCATACCCCTTGGTGTAATTCTGCCTTGTGAAAAGGAGTCCCTCCTACTTTGACTGAGGACCCCGGGATCCCGCCTACTGTTACTGGGAATCCCTGGCAGACTTTGTCTATTATCTCTTTGTTCCGATTGTGATTGTTGGGTTCTATAGTAATTTCTTTTTTCGAACACGGTGTAACGTCTTGATTCACGGGTAGCTAGACTAGTTACCATTGAAAATATCCGATTCTGGACTAAATTGATTTATTTTACAATTTGTACAAAAAGTCGGAAAATGAATGTAAAGTTCATTAATATTAGTTCCTTGGAAGGTCCAAAGTTCTATCGAGGCGCTTAGGGCTGCTGGCGAGCCTCACAATTTCGCTCGGGGAAGTCTAACGCACGGCTACGGGTGAGCCTATTATCAACACAAAATTACTTGAAAGAGTACAGAGTTCCAAGGCAGGAAATCTCAGTCTTTCCGGACAGGATCACTACTAGGATGAGCAGTTACACGGATCTCTAGGAGGGTTCTCCTTTACGGCTACGGTCGAGCCTTTCTCACTAAAATACTCCGGCGAGTATAGGATCCCAAGGTGGGATAAATTGCACAACAATGAACAAACAACAAGTTCACTTCAAGCTCCAAAAACGGTCTCTGCTGACCGCTTCTCTCCAAGCTCTCTGATCCTCTGTCTCCGTCTCTCCTCTCGTCTTTCCTCTCGTGATCTCTCTCTTCTCTCTCTCCTCTCTGTCTCCGTCTCTCCAAAAACTCTCTATGTTGGGTGCTTATCGACTCCTCCTTTCCGTTTCTGGTCCGCCTTTTAGTCGGTGCTGGATTGGGTGTTGAAGATTTCTCACGTTCTTGATTGGCTGTCTCACGTTGGTCTTTCCCATCAACTTTTACGACAGACTTCGGCGGACTTGAAAGGGTCCATCAAACCCTGTCGGAAACTCATCATCATTTATATCAATCTTCTTGGTCTTGAAATGTCGAAGAGAGCGACAAAAAGGCGCCTGCCCTTTGTTTTGAAACCACAGCGATTTCCGATCCCTGCTGGCTGGCTGTCGTTAAGAAATCATTAAGATGTTTTCGGGTGGTCGTTATGGAGTGTGGGCTTTTCCTCTCGACACCTGAGTCAACAAGATTTTTCATTTTCCCACGCTGGCGTGGTGATCGTTTCTCTAGCCGCCGTTACAGAATTCCTCCCCCCATAGAGAGATTTTGCGATGTGTTAGAGAGCAAAATCTAAAAGGAAGGGGTTAGTCATACAGGAGGTCTTGACAATACTTCAGAGGCAGCTATAACCAATGGTTTTAACCTTCCAACATTTTACAATCTTATTCAATTATTTAAATTACAAACACAAGCATCATTTGTATTTACATTTTACATAGATCACAATTTATACACTATTAAATATTTACAATCAAATTTTCATTTGAAGTGTCAGATGTTATTTATTCCACGCGACTTAAGCAATCAGCGTGCTTATTGTCTTTCCCTGCTCTGTGGACTATTGTATAGTCAAATGGTTGCAACGCCAACGCCCATCTCATGAGTCTAGGGTTATTTCCTGCGTTCGTACGCAACCAAACTAAAGGGTTGTGGTCAGTTTCGATTGTAAACTTTTGACCATCTAGGTAATGTCGCAATTTCTTAATTGCATAAATGATAGCTGCACATTCCTTTTCTGTAGTACTAAACTTCTTCTCGCACTCGCTAAATTTCCGACTCAAGAACAAGATCGGATGTTCGTTATTGTGTGGCCCTCGTTGAGCCATAATGATCCCGATTCCTTTATCTGATGCATCGGTTTGCAGGATAAATTCCCTACTATAGTCCGGGGCATAAAGTACGGGTTTTTCGGTGAGTTTCCCTTTTAGTGTTTGGAATGCGTGCTCATGCTCTGGTGTCCATTCTATCGCTTCCTTTCTATGTTTTCCCTTTAAGGCGCGGGTTAAAGGCTCCGCGATGACAGCATAGTTTTTAATCTATCGTGAATAAAATCCACATAAGCCTAGAAATTGGCGTATCTGTGTTTTCGTTTTGGGGGCCGGAAATTCCAATACTGCCTTTGTTTTGGCTTCGGCAGGGGATCTGAGACCTCCACCTACCTTGTGTCCCAAATATTTTACGCTGCTTTGCGCGAACCGACATTTCGATGGTTTGATCGTTAATTTGGCCTCCGCGATTCTATTTAGAACTAGGCCTAGGTGTTTTAGATGATCTTCCCACGTATTTGAAAAGATGGCTACATCATCTAAATATGGTACACTAAACTCGTCGCATCCTTGCAAGAGTTGTGACATGAATTTGGAAAAACAAAAAGGGGCATTTACCAGACCAAAAGGAAGGACTAGTGGTCGGTAAGTTCCAAAAGTAGTCACAAATGCGGCTAATCTCTGAGCCTTGGGGCTTAACGGGATCTGCCAATACCCTTTTGTTAAATCAATGACAGTGATATATTTTGCTGCTGATACCTTCTCTATTCTTTCGTCGATATTCGGTAAGGGAAAATATTCGGTTCTAATTATAGAATTTAATTTGCGGTAGTCTACACAAGGCCTTGGATCTTTGCCTTGAGCTTCCACTAATATCATTGGAGAAGTATAATCTGACTCTCCTATCTCTATCAGTTGGAGGTCCAACATCCTCTTGATTTCAGTTTTTAAAATTTCCGTTTGTCGGGGTGACGTCCTATAGGGTTTTGACCTCACTGGTTGATTACTGATCAATTCTAGGTCGTGTTCTACCAAATCTGTCCTACCTGGGTCATTTGAAAATATTTTCTTATGAGACAATAATAACGTCTCGAGTTGGGCGATTTGTTCAGGGCTGCATTTTCCAGCTAAATCACTATCCCTCACTATCTCCTCGAAATCATACAAATTGGGGTTTGACGACGGGTAATTTATCTCTAAATCAGAATCTGATGTTCCGACATTCTCTCCACTAATCAGTAAGTTCACTGCTTCCGCCCGCTTATTATAAGGTTTTAGAAGATTTACGTGATACACCTGAGATTTTTCGGTTTTACCAGGCATCTTAACTATGTAGTTAGTATCTGAGAGTTGACTCTCGATCACTCCAGGGCCTATCCAACTAACAGATAATTTGTTTGGTTTGGATGACGCTACGACTAACACCTTATCTCCCTTTTTAAAAATTCTACGAACGGCATCTTTATCGTACCAGGTTTTCCTTTTATGTTGCATGTCTGAAACTCGTTCATAGGCCAATTCCTGACAATGCTTCAACCTGTTAATTAATTCGAACACGTACTCGGTCACGACATTTTCTTCTTCCTCCGGTTCTACCCAATGTTCGAAAAGTAAGGTTTCGGGGGTTCGAAGATTCTTTCCGTGCACGAGTTCAGCGGGGCTAAAATTTGTGGACTCATGAGTCACCGTTCTTAATGCTAAGAGAGCTGCGGGTAGATTTTTCTCCCAATCTAATCCCGATTCCAAACACAAAACTTTCAATAATCTTTTTACGGATCTGTGCCACCTCTCTACTGGGTTACTTTGTGGGTGTCTTACAGAGCTGTGTGTAACCTTAATGCCAAATTTTTCAAAAAACGTGGTGCTCAAATTGCTCGTGAAACAAGTGCCTAAGTCACACTGTATTTCTCTGGGAAATCCCAATCTACTAAATATAATCATGAGAGACTCCACTATTGATTCTGAACTGATGTCGCGAACGGGTATCGCTTCAGGATATTTTGAGGCCATGCAGATAGCAGTTACTAAGTATCTATTATCCTTACTTGAATAAGGAAGGGGTCCTACTGTATCTACATTAATTTTCGAGAAGATCTCTTTAATCACCGGCACTAATTTTAATGGGGCTTTCTTCTTTTCCCTTGGTTTTCCCACTCTCTGGCACGGGTCACATGTTCTTACGTATTCTTCAGCATCCTTAATGCAGTTCGGCCAAAAATAATATCTCAATAGTTTATCTTTGGTTTTTGTCGAGCCTAAATGTGCGGCTACTTCTTCGTGGCATAACCTTAGAATTTCATCCCTCATTCTTGCGGGAATGACTAATTGTTTCCTTTCCTCACCTCGGTGATCTGCGGTTATCCTAAACAACAAATTTTTATCCACCCTATATTCCTGAGTTCGCTTTTCTTCCATTTTTTTCCACAGCGTACTCAATTCAGAGCATTCCTTTTGTGCGTTGGAAAACTCCTCGGGGGTTACTTTCAAAATCGCAATTGTATGCTTTTCAGCAGGGGGTAGGTGAATGGGAAGCTCGCGCTCCTGGCTATTCGATTGAAGAGGTGGTTTTTCGCTAACGCAGTTGGGGGTTTTGAGTTTCTCCAAACTCCCTGATCTTTCGTTTCCCCTGTTTTGACTACGCGTAACGACAGCATTAACTAAATGTGGGTTTTTCTTTGCCTCCTCGAGCAATTCTTGGGTCGAGTTTCCCAGGAGATAATGGTTCAATTCTACCGTTTTATCCACTACCGCTGCTTTAGTGATTATCTTGCCGAATTTTTCACTTTCTAAACTAATTGTTGCTATCGGTAAACATCGGAAATGATTTTCCAGAGCCTGTTTCAACCAAACTGTTTCCCCGGTGTAATCATCTGGTCTTACTAAGTGGTTGGGAGCTACGTCCAAACTGGTTCCACTATCTCTCAATATCACGGTATTTATCCCATTAACTTTAGCCTCACTCAGATAAGGGGCAAACGAAGGTGCGAAATTCTCCTCCATTTTTAAATGATTCACGCGTTCGTGATTCGGGTTTCTCCTTAATTCAGGGCATTGCGGTCTCAGATGATCCGTCGAATGGCATATGTAACACGCCGGCGCTGTTCGCCGTTCAAATTCTCGCTTCCTCCACTTTTGCTCATTAGGATTTGGGTTCCTCCAATTCGAGCGTTCGCTCTTTTCTGGCTCAAATTTCCTCACTACTGCAGGTTTGTTTTCAGGTTTGGGCTTATCTGGGAAACGTTTTTCTGAGAACTTAGCTGTGAGAGGTCTTCTAACAGTGCGTCTAGCGGCTTCATATTGGTCTAATTTAGATACTAATTCTTCGGGGTCTACTATGGCTGCCCACTGATCTATGAAATGCTCCTTAATCTCAGGAGAAACTCTCCTTTTTATTTGATCCGTTAGCATTAGGTTTTTGAGGTCCTCAAAACTTTCCACTCCGACTCCATCTAGCCATCCCTCTAAGTAACTTCTTAATTCAAATATTAGATCTTTCCAGGGCGCTCCTGATCGTCTCTGATGCTGTGTAAATTTGGTTCGGAATGTTTCCGGATTTAATTTAAATCTATTTAGGAGGGTACTCTTAACATGATCGTAATCTTCTGATTTTTCAGGGGGCTCTCTCATGATAATTTCTGCAATATCCATCGGGAGTAGGTAAAGAAGGTGAGTCACCCAATCAACCTCATCTATTCCAATCTTTTTCGCCTGTCTTTCAAACAAGGTGAGAAATAGGGCCATGTCTCCTTTTTCTGGGTCAAATTTCTGCATTACGGATTTCAAGTTTTTCGTTGGTCTAGAATTATCCGTTTGTGACGAACCTAAGCTATTTGTTTCAGCAGCTTGCGTAATTCTGAGTTTTTCTAACTCGAACATTCGAATTCGCTCTTCTCGCTCTTCCGCCTCCCTAGCATTTCTCTCGGCTATCTCCCGTTCCTCTCTAGCCTGTCTCATCTCCCGTTCCTCTACTATAACCTGCAACTGAGCCTTCACCCATTCTTCGTCGTATTGTGGATGCTCTGATATCTTTGTGGTTATATCTAACACCCTATCATTAGGTCCTAGGTCGATACCTAACTCATAAGCGAGTTTCTGCAAATCTGCCTTACGTTGCCTTGCTAAAAATGCCATTTTAAAATTCTCCTGTCCCTTACACACAATTATACACACAATTATACACACAATAATATACTAATATATGTGACCAATACTTAAAACACAATGCAACACTATAAAACAATGTACCTTAAATTTCAAAACAATCTTAACTCAAATTTCACAAAATATACTAAGCGTAACTCTACACAGAATACTTCGATAACTTTTAGATTACAACAGTACTTAATTTCAATAAATGACTTTTACTCTAATTTCAAAGGAAAGTTCTTCCTGAATTGATAACACAATAGTTTTCTAAATTTTTCAAATCCAGCACTTTGCTAAATGTTGCAACCACTCAATTACACATACAATATAATTTCATTAAGACAATTTTAAATTCCTAGCACATTAATTTACTACAATTTTTGCCTCTAAAGTAAAATCAAGCCTTACCTGCTGTCGTGCTGCACAGGATCTCGTCACTTTCATCTACTTCAGATCAGGGTTATTGGTCGGTCACTTTCCACACAAAACTTGGTCTTCTATTTCTTTTTCGGGACTCGGCGTCTTCCGTAACTGTATTTCGGACCAGGCGTCCTTTTCTCCGGGACTGGATGTCGAACGAAGTCGCTACTTCTCCGGGACTGGATGTCGGTCGGTACGATACTCCTTCAGAACTGGATGTCGAACGAAGTCGCTACTTCTCCGGGACTGGATGTCGGTCGGTTCGATGCTCCTTCAGAACTGGATGTCGAACGAAGTCAATCGGTTCCGCTACTTCAGGACTGGGCGTCGGTCGGTTCCGCTACTTCAGGACTGGGTGTCGATCGCTTCCGCTACTGCTTTACGACTGGGTGTCGATCGCTTCCGCTACTGCTTTACGACTGGGTGTCGATCGCTTCCGTTACTTCTTCACGACTGGGTGTCGATCGCTTCCGTTACTTCTTCACGACTGGGTGTCGATCTCTTCCGCTGCCACCAGAAAGTTAACTAGTCTGTAACGTCTTGATTCACGGGTAGCTAGACTAGTTACCATTGAAAATATCCGATTCTGGACTAAATTGATTTATTTTACAATTTGTACAAAAAGTCGGAAAATGAATGTAAAGTTCATTAATATTAGTTCCTTGGAAGGTCCAAAGTTCTATCGAGGCGCTGAGGGCTGCTGGCGAGCCTCACAATTTCGCTCGGGGAAGTCTAACGCACGGCTACGGGTGAGCCTATTCTCAACACAAAATTACTCGAAAGAGTACAGAGTTCCAAGGCAGGAAATCTCAGTCTTTCCGGACAGGATCACTACTAGGATGAGCAGTTACACGGATCTCTAGGAGGGTTCTCCTTTACGGCTACGGTCGAGCCTTTCTCACTAAAATACTCCGGCGAGTATAGGATCCCAAGGTGGGATAAATTGCACAACAATGAACAAACAACAAGTTCACTTCAAGCTCCAAAAACGGTCTCTGCTGACCGTTTCTCTCCAAGCTCTCTGATCCTCTGTCTCCGTCTCTCCTCTCGTCTTTCCTCTCGTGATCTCTCTCTTCTCTCTCTCCTCTCTGTCTCCGTCTCTCCAAAAACTCTCTATGTTGGGTGCTTATCGACTCCTCCTTTCCGTTTCTGGTCCGCCTTTTAGTCGGTGCTGGATTGGGTGTTGAAGATTTCTCACGTTCTTGATTGGCTGTCTCACGTTGGTCTTTCCCATCAACTTTTACGACAGACTTCGGCGGACTTGAAAGGGTCCATCAAACCCTGTCGGAAACTCATCATCATTTATATCAATCTTCTTGGTCTTGAAATGTCGAAGAGAGCGACAAAAAGGCGCCTGCCCTTTGTTTTGAAACCACAGCGATTTCCGATCCCTGCTGGCTGGCTGTCGTTAAGAAATCATTAAGATGTTTTCGGGTGGTCGTTATGGAGTGTGGGCTTTTCCTCTCGACACCTGAGTCAACAAGATTTTTCATTTTCCCACGCTGGCGTGGTGATCGTTTCTCTAGCCGCCGTTACAACGGGTTTTGTTTCATGTTGCTTCGGTGGAAGCTTCGGGTTGACAGTACGTAAGTTGTCGTAACTGTCCATCTTCTCCACTAGGTCACTTGGGGTGACCCATTCGCTCCATACGTCCAAGAAATGGTTTTTAACCTCTGAAGGAACACGTCTCTTCATTTGATCCAGGATCATGAGGTCTTTCAATTTCTCAAAATCCGTTATGTTCAATTCTGCTAGCCATGCTTCAAAATAGCTACGCAGTTCAAAATGGAAGTCCTTCCAAGTGCTCTCAGGACTTTTCTTGTGAGTTGCGAAGAGCTGTCGCATTCTCTCAGCACTTAATTTAAATCTCTGAAGCAGCATTGTTCTAATGTGATCAAAATCATGAGCCTTCTGTTCTGGTTCTCTGGCGATGAGTTGTGCCACGCTATTAGGTAATAGGCCCAGGAGATAGGCAACCCAGTTATGTCTCCCTACTTTAAGAACTTTCATCTGTCGTTCGAATAACTGAAGAAACAATGTCATATCACCATCATTCGGATCAAAATCAGGTAGCAACTTTTTCAAGTTAAAGTTGGGTTGATGGTCTGCAGACAGAGGATTAAAACCAGAGAAATGCTCCAATTTCTGTGATTCTACCTGCAGACGGAGTCTTTCCAACTCGTACGCTCTTTCCCGTTCTATTCTTTCATTTTCCCGTTCTATTCTTTCATTTTCCCGTTCTATTCTTTCCTTTTCCTCAGCCTTTTCCCGTTCTATTCTTTCCTTTTCCTCAGCCTTTTCCCGTTCTATTCTTTCCTTTTCCTCAGCCTTTTCCCGTTCTATTCTTTCATTTTCACGTGCTATTCTTTCTTTTTCTTCTGCTTTCTCTTTTGCACGGTTTTCGCTTATAGACAGAAGCAGATTTTTCGTGAAGTCTTCATCATAACTTTCATCTCCAGTGATAAATCTTTTTATATCAACTACTCTAGCATCAGCAGGTATTTCGATGCCGAGTTCATTCGCCAACTCTATCAGGTCACATTTAAGAGCTCTTGCCAAATAAGACATCTTTAGGTTACGAAGTGTACAAATAATTTTGAATACGAAAGTAAACAAGTTCAGTAAAAAAATTTTTTAAATAGATCCCACACAGTTTGTTTTCAAGGAAAAAAAAATTAAATTAATGACCACTTCTTATAGGTACTACTTGTTTAGCATTGTTAAACAAATTACTTTTAAAACATTAACATTTGTCCAATAACACTTAAACACATGTTATTTATGAACATTAAATTCCAAAACACTTTTAAATATTCAAAACCAAAACATTAGATAACATTCCACTCGTGAGTTAGTCTTATTTCAATAATACTTCAAAAGAAATGATAAATTCTCGTAATATTTCAAAATTCAAAAAGAAACATCAATGCTTAAACAGAATGAAATCCATATTTCCTAATATCTAATCCTTAAAGGCATAATATAAACACATTTCTGCGCACATTGCACTTGATTCATACATATATTAACAAAACCAATAACACTCAAAAGGAAATCCCAATGTATATAGCTCAAACACAAAATAAAGAAAAAAAATCGCTTTAAACATCTAGAAAGGTTTTTAAAATGCAGCTGGCAGAAAACAGACCTTGAATCTATTGAGTTATGACTCATGAACATGACCGAATCAGAATGCGATCGGTTCTTGCACTTTTAAAACGAAATAACGCTGTAGCTTTCGTTTTTTGAACACAATTAATTCATACCACTTATTAATTTTACAAAGTAGCTTATTACAAAATGAATAAACATAACGTATTTTCAAAAAACTTATTCTAGCAGTACACTTAATCAAAACAATACTACTTTGCACTTTTACGTTAAGAACAAAACTTTTCATAAAACACAAATACTTTTCACAAAACACAAATACTTTGCACTTGTGAACCAAAGGAATAATAACATTTAAAGAAGTGATTTCACACTATATTTTAAACAAGAATACTGTTTGAACACAAAACGAAACTTCAAAATTCTGTTGCTGGACACGGGTTGGCCAAATCGAAAGTACTGCTAGACAAGAATGATTTTAAACAAATTAAAATAAACTTATCTCATTCTTCATCACCACTTGGGGATACGAGCATAAGGATGATCCGTGGAAGGGATTTCCACCTATATTCAATAGGATACACCTGGGATGAGGCTTCCAAAAATAGTGAGTTCGACGCCGCTGCAGAACACTAAAACCATGGCTTTTCCTACCAGTATGCTAACTCGGGATGAGTTTCTAAACATCAATGAAACACAGGGTGTGTTTTTCTTTCAATATCAACAGTATTGGACCTAGATTCCTGAACAAAAAACGAGTTGTTCCCAAAGGCTTTAATTCGGGCCACAAGATTGGGCGTCAATTTTAGAGCTGAATCCAATGACTCATGCAAGAATTGGCCAAAAGAGCAATTTTAATTAACACTAAGCACAAGACAAAACAATTACAAGAATAAACAAACATAAAAAAGTAACATCTCGGGGGAACAAAACTTCAGCGCGTCAGTTCTACGCTCGCCTTGGGAAACAACTAGAGAAAAATGGTTCATTCTCTTTCGCGGAGAGGTTGTCACGTGGTCCGCCATCGCCAATCAAGGCGCATATCGCTGAGACACACGTTAAGGGGCTGATGCGCTACAGCTACTATTAAATTAACTCTTAGTTGAGTGAGCTATTATTAAATTAACTATTTGCTCAATGAGCTACTACACTGCTGGCCACCGTAAATGCAACACCCTGAAGGAAGCATGCAAATAATATGAAATTTACAACATGCATTAGCGGAGGTGAGATATGCAAATGATTAGAATTTCAGCGCAGACGCACATCACGCGCGCCTGTGGCGCCACTTCAAAGCGCTATTTAAGGCTTGGAGATTTCGACGATTTCAAGTACGGCAATTGTGTTTTTCTTGTGGTTTTTTAATAAAAACGATCAATTATGCCTCGTAGAAAACAGCCATCATCTTTTGATCAAGTATCCGAGTTCGACAGAGGAAGGATAGTGGCCTACCGAGATTGTGGATTATCTTTCAGGGAAATCGGTAGTCGTGTTGGACGAAACCAAACAACTGTAATGCGGATATGTGATCGTTGGATGCAGGAGGGTACGACAGACCGACGTGTTCGATCGCATCCACCTCAGTGCACCACTTCACGTGATGACAGGCATATTGTGCGTATGGCAGTGACGGATCGCTCAGCTACATCACGAACCATAGCACAGCACATTCAGTCTGTACCGCATCATCCAGTGTCTGCGCGTACCATTCGACGCCGTTTACAGCAGAGTGGTCTGTCCGCAAGACGTCCATTGCTTCGTCTACCCTTGACGCAGAACCACAGACGTTTCCGCCGCCAATGGTGCGATGAAAGAAGGATGTGGACGGCAGAATGGAATGAAATTGTCTTTACTGACGAGTCACGCTTCTGTCTGCAACACCACGATGGTCGGATTCGAGTCTGGAGACACCGTGGAGAGAGGATGCTGAACAGCTGCGTTATGCACCGCCACACTGGTCCTGCACCGGGTATTATGGTATGGGGCGGTATTGGATATCACTCTCGCACTCCTCTACTACGCATTGCCGGTACTTTAAACAGCCAGCGCTACATCTCCGAGGTGTTGGAGCCAGTTGTCCTTCCTTACCTTCAGGGCTTGCCCACAGCCATATTTCAACAGGATAATGCGCGACCACACGTGGCACGCATTGTCCAAGGGTTCTTCGTCAATCGCCAGATTGAATTGCTTCCCTGGCCAGCTTGCTCTCCGGATCTTTCGCCGATAGAAAACATGTGGTCCATGGTTGCTCAACGATTGACCCAGAATACATCCCCAGCTGCCACACCAGATCAACTTTGGCAACGTGTGGAAGCTGCTTGGTCTGCTGTACCCCAAGAACACATCCAAAGTCTCTTTGAATCAATGCCGAGGCGTGTGGCAGCGGTGATCTCCAACAATGGCGGCTACTCTGGCTACTGATTTTGGCAGGAACCACACTTCACAGAAGTCTATAAATTTAATCATTTGATACTTGGTCAACATGTTATCTACAAAATAAATTTTGTTGTGATATCTCTTGTCTTTCTTGGTGTTGCAATTTGGGTGGCCAGCAGTGTATTTTAGTGGCCTTCTAAATGCCAAACTTATAATACGTAACAATATTTATGAATGCTCTAGCTCAAGATGTACTTGAACTATGTTTCAGTGTTCATTTCACTGCAAATAAAAGTCAAAAATTCTACACAAAAATACAAAACATAAATTATTATTCAAAATTCATGAAAACCTTATGTTAACATGAATTTTGAGAAAGATAGAGGTTACATATCAAATGTAGTTTTTGTGGCAATGTATGTGTATAAATGCTCCCAATACCTATTATGCAACATCCTCCTTTTCCAGAAAATATACCATCAATTAACTCTAGATTTTTTAAGAAAGAATGAATCTTTTCTGACTTCTGTTCCTTGCCAACGAATTGTTGAACTGATTTTTTTGAACCTACATACTACCCAAGAACCTTGCTTGATATTGCTACTGCAATTTTGCTCTATGGTTCTTCAGTATTTTCTTCTGGTTACGTAACTTTATATTTTCAGTAAGAGCCTGAGTTGATGTTCTCAAGTTTTTCTTTTTACTAGACCTATCTTATATTTCTTGAAATAAATGCTTTAGGATGTTAGAGCCTCTGTTAATACCTCACCTATTTTTCTTAACCTTTTTCTCAATGAATTCTGAGCATCATTTCTAAGATCAGAAGACAGGAGTTGAGAGGGTTGTTAATATGGCTAGTTTCAGGTTTTTTAACAGTGAAAACAGTTACTTTATCTGGCATGTAAGTTGTTTGAAAACTATGTTATTATTTTCTGTGAAGCTTGATTCCCCCCCCTTCATTTTGTGACAAGTTTACAACACATTGTACTTCATTCTGGAAAATTAATGCCTTTCCTATCCTTAAAATTCTATGTTCCACAGCCTGTCAATTTACAGTATCTAACCACTTTCCTTAAATTCCTTCACAACATGTTGAATTTTAATGATTCGCATAACCGTTTCAATAGACATAGAAATGTGATCTTAAAAACATTTTGCAACTTGTTTTTCCCTGTACCATGATATTGAAATTCCTTTCCATGTAATTTTCAGTGGCATGGAAACCTCAACATCTAAGGGCTGTAAGGCACGACTTGTAATTGGGGTAGCCATAATATTATACCTATACAAATATATTATGGAATACTTTATATACCTATTCATTTTTGCAGATTAAAAATGATCTTTAGTATAAAGAACCCCAAAAGAAGTTCCTTCAATATTTGCGCTAAGCCTAAAGCTCCAGAAGTATATAAACGGTCATTACAGGTGTTTATCTCGTTTCGCAGAATAGATTAAAATTTGTGAGTGCTTCACTTAATATAATATTTTAAAATTAATATTTAACAATTAAATTATTAGCCAAAAGTTATATGACTGAAACTAAGACACTCGAAGAAATTTGACTGTTCACCAAATGGGAAAACCGAAAGTAATGAGTAAGTCGTAGGAATTGGCCTACTTGATCAAGGATAGTGTCTACGTCGAACACAACACAAAGAAGCAATGTGTTTCGGTTATGTTTTTGAGCAGTTTTGAATACTAAGATCCCCAGCCCGTTTTGAATGTGCCAAAACAAAATTCCCCTACATAAAATCTATTAAAATTTAGAAACAAATAAAACTTAATAAAATTGGGATAAAGAAAATCCAATTGAAAATTACAAAGTTTCATATGCAAAAGCATATTGCTATGGTGGTTCAGTTTTGTGTGAATTCGTGTTATCTTTCCCCTAAAAGACTAAATATACTAAACTAATGTAAAAGGGAGAAACAGCTGTGAGCAAGTAATCATCGTTTATAAAAATAATAAGTCCATTAAGAATAATTCCACATTCCTTCCCGGGTATATTTCTCTCTTCTGTCAGTAATACTTTCCTTGTGTGTATGTCTATTAACTTGATGTTTGGCGTAGATTGGTCAAATATCGGCCTTGTACCCATAAAATCTATGAAACCAATCAACCCAACTTTTATAGGGATGATCGTCACTTAATTTTCCCTTACCCTTTACAGATTGGAGCTTAAAATCAAAATCACGTCTTTGTAAGGAAATGTGATTTTATTAAGCGTTTGTTTCTTCTAACCAGCGTATCGAAATTAGACCTTTTCTGAAATCAGCTGGATATATATATATATATATATATATATATATATATATATATATATATATATATATATATATATATATATATATATATATATATATAAATGAAAATTCCTTTCTGTATTACATTTATATGAAATAATTATGAACGGATGCTTGCTATTTTATTCAAAAAAGTGAAAAACTATATCAAATAAGTTAAATATAGTCTGTTTATGAAAAAATAAAGGACACACAGTCACAATGAAAACGTTCCCTGCAGTATCACAAAATCATTCCAACTTCGCACATAAATCTTTATCATTGAGAATTTTAATGTTTTCGTTTTGTTTTGTGTAATATGTTTTTAATTTTATTTAAATTGAATTGGGAAATTTGATGCATTGATCCCTAGGAAATCTTTACACTTCCAGCATAACAATTCTGTATTTATAGAATTGAAATTTGGGGTGTAAAAGTTAATCCGCCCATATGATAACTTAATGAGTATGTCAAAGAAATATATTACGGATTGAAGCGAAAAGCTATTTTAAAGATTATGATTATTTTTTCTATTGCAAGCTCTAAATTCCACACCATTGGTACGTTCTAGGGGAATGCTGGCTGTTGAAGTGAAAAGACCTCTCCTTATTGTTTATTCACACTTCTATTGACTAGCCCAGTTTTCATTGGATTGATTTTTTACATTTCCAGTGGGATTTGGTCTGTCAGTTGAAGTAAGGGGACTTCATCAATTTCCTTTTCGGTTGGATTTTGTCCAAGGACTACTGAAAATATGCTTGAATGTAAATTCACATATTATCCTGATTTATTTTCAGCAATGTTTTGGAAATAAATGTTTTCATGTTTCGGAAAACTGATGCATATTAAAAACTTATGAGTTTTAAACAAATATTTGTTGGCCTAGGAATATAGTCCTATATTATACCGCTTGCAACACTTCCAGTTTTCTTCTAATTTCAAGCAAATGCCCCAAATGCAGCAGCTTATTGCCTGGTTAAACCAATTAATGAACATAAAGCAATTTGCTCAATAAAGGTTTTGCTACTTGTGTAATTCAATTAAAAATTAAATTAAAGAAAATATTTTTTGAAGAAACATAAAAAAGATTCATCATTTATTCACACGTCTATTAGTGGAATTAATAGGGAATGGATTAAATATTAATATTTCCAGTGCGATTGTTTTTCTGACAGTTGAAGTGAAGACTTCCCTTATTACTTATTCAAACGTTTATTGACGTACCAAGTTTCCACTGGATTAAAGTTTTATATCTCCAGTGGAATTTGATCTGTATGTATAAGTGAAGAGACTACATCAGTTAACTTTTGGGTCGGTTTTTGTCCGAAGACTACAGAAAATATGCTAGATAAATTCATAAATTTTCCTGTCTCAATCTGTCCGATTCAGCTATTATACTTATTACATTTTTTTACTTTTTGTAAGCGATACTTTTCTGAAGAATATATAAATATTGAACAATTTGAATTGATGGCAATAACTTACAAACAAACAGCTTTTGTGCTAGGAATACCTAAATTTCTTTGGCTTTCAAATTTGAATGTGTCAATGTGTGAAAAAACACAATTCTAAATCCTTATCTTTTACCGTTGCTCACTAGGGTGTGTGGGTGAATCTTTCAAATCCAAGAAAGTTAGTAGACCTCACCTTCTCCGAATCGAATAATATTATACACTCAGATACATTTTGGGCCACCTTGAATCAACCTGTCTTTTATAACCTGTAAAAAAATTTCTTCGAGATACAGGTTTATGAAAGTGATGTTACAAATTATATTTTATTTTTCTAAGCGTACATCTTGAAATTCGCAATGGCTTTTTAGCTTCGCAGATGCATATTGGTTCCGTTAGCAGTAAGAAACAGTTTAAGCGGGTTTGAAAAAATTCCCAAGATGATGAGGAAGTTGTTTATGTATTTCATTTCATAAAGTTGTATATTAATCTGTAGTATATTTCATATTGTATATTTTGAGTCGAGACAATAGATTATCTGAATTGCCATTCGAAGTGAAAAATGAGGAAAACTCCACTTAACAGTAAACAACTGGTATTATTACCAAAGGAGTAAAAACTGCTGAACAAATGAAGTAAATTTATCGTCAAATAACAGTTCGCTCTGGTCTGGTAGCAGAAGTGAAAAGACCTCACCTTATAATGTATTCACACTTCTAGTGACTAGACCATATTTCAATGGATTAAATTTTTATATTTCCAGTGGGATTTGGTCAGCCAGTTGAAGTGAGAAGACTTCATCAATTTCCTTTTCGATTGGACTTTGTCAAAGGACTACTGAAAATATGCTTGAAGGCAAATTCACGTATTATCCTGTCGTAATTTCAGCAATTGTTTGCAAATAATGTTTTCATGTTTTGGAGAACTGACACATATTAAAAACTTAAATGAGGTTAAAACAAATATTTGTTGGTTTAAGAATATAGTCCTATATTATATTGCTTTGAACACTTCCAGTTTTCTTTTTTAATTTCCTGCATTTGCCCCAAATGCAACAGCTCACTTCATGATTAAACCAATTGGTGAACATAAAACAATTTTACTCCATACACAGGCTTTACTACCTGTATAATTTAATTAAAAATGAAATAATGGAAAATATTTTTTGCAGAAACATTAAAATATTTCATTATCATTTACTCACACTTCTATTAGTGGAACTAATTGAGAATTGATTGAATATTAATATTTCCAGTGCGATTTGTGTTGACTGTTGAAGTGAAAAGACCTCACCTTGTTATTTATTCACACTTCTATTGTTATGACTTATTTCCACTGGAATAAATTTTTACATTTCGAGTGGAATTTCGTCATTCAGTTGAAGTGGGAAGACTATCAATTTCCTTTTCGATTGGATTTCTTCCAAGGACTAGAGAAAGTATGCTTGAAGGTAAATTCATAAATTTTCCTGTCTAAACTGTCCGATTCAGCTATTATACTTATTACATTTTTTTACTTTTTGTAAGCGATACTTTTCTGAAGAATATATAAATATTGAACAATTTGAATTGATGGCAATAACTTACAAACAGCTTTTGTGCTAGGAATACCTAAATTTCTTTGGCTTTCAAATTTGAATGTGTCAATGTGTGAAAAAACACAATTCTAAATCCTTATCTTTTACCGTTGCTCACTAGGGTGTGTGGGTGAATCTTTCAAATCCAAGAAAGTTAGTAGAAAGTACCTTCTCCGAATCGAATAATATTTTACACTCAGATACATTTTGGGCCACCTTGTATCAATCTGTCTTTTATAACCTGTAAAAAAATTTCTTCGAGATACAGGTTTGTGAAAGGGAGGTCACAAATGATATTTTATTTTTCTAAGCGTACATCACCTTATAAAGTCGCAATTGATTTTTTGCTTCGCAGATGCATATTGGTTCCGTTAGCAGTAGGGAACAGTTTGAGCGGGTTTAAAAAATTCCGAAGATGATGAGGAAGTTGTTTATGTATTTTATTTCATACAGTTGTATATTAATTTGTAGTATATTTGATATAGTATATTTTTAGTCGAGACAATGGATTCTCTGAATTGCCATTAAGTGAAAAATGAGGAAAACTTCTTTTAACAGTAAACGACTGGTATTATTACCAAAGAGTGAAAACTGCTGAACAAATGAAGTAAATTTATCGTCAAATAACAGTTCGCCCTGGTCTGGTAGCAGAAGCGAAAAGACCTCACCTTATTATGTATTCACACTTCTAGTGACTAGACCAGATTGCAGTGGATTAAATTTTTATATTTCCATTGGAATTTGGTCAGTCAGTTGAAGTGTGAAGACTTCATCAATTTCCTTTTCGATTGGACTTTGTCCAAAGACTACTGAAAATATGCATGAAGGTAAATTCACCTATTATCCTGTCCTAATTTCAGCAATTGTTTGGAAATAATGTTTTCATGTTTTGGAGAACTGACACATATTAGAAACTTAAATGAGTTTAAAGCAAATATTTGTTGGTTTAAGAATATAATCCTATATTTATACTGCTTTGAACACTTCCAGTTTTCTTTTAATTTCCTGCATTTGCCCCAAATGTAACAGCTCACTTCATGATTAAACCTATTGGTGAACATAAAACAATTTTACTCCATACACATGTTTTACTATCTGTGTAATTTAATAAAAAATGAAATAATTCAAAATATTTTTTTTTGCAGAAACATTAAAAAGATTCCATTATAATTTATACACATTTCTATTACTGGAACTAATTAGGGATCGATTGAATATTAATATTTCCAATTTGATTTTTCCTTGCTGTTGAAGTGAAGACTTCGCCTTATTATTTTTTTACACTTGTATTGATTAGGCCAGTTTTCATTGGATTAAATTTTTATGTTTCCAGTGTGACATGGTCTGTCTGTATAAGTGAGATTTCATCAGTTTTTGTCCTAAGACTGCAGAAAATATGCTTGTATGTAAATTCACAAATTTTCCTGTCTAAATCTGTCAGATACAGCTATTAAACTTTTTACATTTTTTTTCTTCAGAAGATACTTTTCTCTAGAATATATAAAAATAAACAATTTGAATTGATGGTAGTAAGTTACAAATAAGCCTCTTTTGTGTTAGTAATACGTACTTAAATTTCTGTCGTTTTCCACTTTGAATGTGTCAGTGAGTGATAAATTACAATTCTAAAACCTAATATTTTGCCCTTGCTCATTAAGATATATGGGTGAACCTTTCAAATACAGGAAAGTCTGTGACCTCCGTATCTTCAAATGGAATGATATTTTACTATCAGGTACATTTTGGACCACCTTTAGAAACAACGTATCTTTTATAAACTCAAAAAGACAATTTTGTCTTCGAGATACAGGTCTGTGATAATTCAATTTTGTTTTCTTCAGAACATTTGTAAAACTTTAAAGCAAATATTGATGCTTATTTCATTAGTGTTACTTAAATAGTATTGAAAATATCAATTTTTCAATTTGATCAATTTTAAATTAGTCTTCCTCAAAAAAATTCGTTTTAAAAATCTGATTATTTTTCGAAGTTCCTAAATAAGTATGCTGTTCCAGTGTATTGAGAAGACATGTTAGTCACTGAGATGATTAAACACATTATTAAGATATCTAAAATTCTGAACTCCATATTCTTACATTGTTTTGTTCAACAAAAACCATTTGGAAGCAGTCTTTTCTTGAGGTCAGAAAACTAGAGCGTTTTAAGTCCTTTCAAGATATTTCCAAAAATTCATGAGAAATTTACCAATTTTTAATTTTTCAGTTTCTCTTCAGTGAATAAATACAGTAAAATTTAAAATTTTATTCCAGAAACTTTTATTCAGTAGAAATACCAAACCAAAAATGTGTGTCACATAGTTTGTATAAAGATAACAACAATTCAGCTTAAATGTGGGCTAAAATTCCTTATTTGTCTTTGTTTTTAAGGAAAATATTAACTGTCTTTAAATACCTGTTTGAATTTTGTACTATTACTGAAAAACATTTTTAAAGAAAATATGTACTGAAATACAAGTATAATCCAAAGGTAGAGGGTAATGAAATTTAAGAATGAGAGTTAAAATGTGATTTGATTGCGAGTGTTAACTCTTTTAAAGTTTTTGTGAATATTAGCATTACAAAACCAAACTGACTTACTAAGAAATGATCACTTACTTTACTTGTTCCTTATGAGTTTACACAGAATTTATGAATAAAATAACTAGCCCAAAATTAATGTTTACAAGCAATTAATATTTTTTCTAGAATTCATGTCTTGTTGATTTTAGATGCATCTTTTACCAATTAACTATCTCTTAGCAAGTTTCTTAAAAAGTTTCCCTTGAGATGCTTTCTCAAGAGAGAAAAAATAGGAAACTTTTTTACCTATCTTCCTACATAGTCATGTTGGGTTAATTTTTAAGTATTAATTGTATAATTGTCTGTAATATTTATTTATGTGTATTGTATGTAATATGTATTGCAAAAGCAACACAGATGTCTTATAATTTGAATTATGGAAAGGGGTTAGACCAGAATACTCTGCGTGATTATCAGAAACAAATGCTTTTCAACATATTAATGACGAATTTCAAATACGAAATTTTAGAAAGAGTTATTGTGAAAGATCCATTGAGCGTTCAGAAGATTAAAACCTACGCGAGACTGGAGGAGAGTGCAATAAATGCTTGCAGATCGGTAAATACAAACCCTTTTATAACCGAAAGTCAGGAAACCGCGCCCCAACTTTTTCAATGCAGCAAATAGCGTAAAGTACTCAGGAACATTACTCAGTATTGTTTAGATTTGTCTAAGCAGATTGCAGGGTTTTCTGAAAGATTACAGAACCTCGAAATAAAACGAATTAATGTCGGGGAAAGAGGGGACAGGTCAGAAAAAACTCTGTTTTAGGTGTGGGAAATTAGGTCATTTTAGGATTGATTGTCGAGTATATATCACAATGCAGGATAGACAGAACAAGTCATCCAGATAGACTACCAGAAATTTAAAACTAAGAAAGGATGATTTAGATAACTCTGTTGACTTAAGGACAGAAAGCCCCAGAAAACAGGATTTTTCTCTATTTTCATGTGGTGAACACAAAAGTTTACCAATCATTGAGGTAGAGATAAAACAAAGAGTTTTCACAGCTTTAATTTATTCGGGAGCGAGTATAAACCTTATGTCTCGGGAATGCTTGGACAGTAATAAGAAAACTCGACAGCGTAGTGTATGTATTTCTACCATAGCTAACAGGGTCTATCAATGTAAAGCAGAGGTTCCCAAATGGGGCGGTACCGCCCACTTCCAGTGGGCGCAGGAGTCTTCCATGGGGGCGGTAGTGGGCCCAGAGGCAAATGGGGGGCGTTCAATCAAGGGGGGCGGCCGTGGATAAAATACTTTGAAAATACTGTTTTCATGAAAAAATATTTTTCCTATCTCTAAAATTTTCATCGTATTATTATCGCGTAAATAAGCATTAAAAACATTAAATTAGCATTAGGTATACGTATACCTAATTCGGTTTTAGTATTGTCGGTGACAAGTCTTTGCAAGTTGGTAAGCAACGGCGCGATTCACGCAATCAAGCAAGTTTCGATAAAAATATGGGAGCTTGTTATGACTTGTTTACAGAGCAAGTGCACCGGCATCGCAAACAAGCGAATGAGTTGATACGCGCGCATCAAATCTATAAAAGACATGGATAGCTAGGAATGTCTCATTATTTTTGTGTGCTTCGCCAATAATCCTTATTTATAAGTGATAGAAGTTATTAGCCATTATAAATAAAATCTATAAATCTGGTGAAAACAGTGATGGTAATGCTGCTCCAATTGCGCCATAGCGTATTGCCTGCTCCAGACTGCTCCAAAACGCCCGTTTTTGCTAAGATTGCGCCAGAGCTGCTCCAAATCGCATTCGGGTAATAAAATTCACTCTCAAGGTCTTCCCCGCTATGTAAGAATTACTTTCTGGCCTTCATCCCATGAAGCGAACTGAGGAAAAATCTTTAAGCTCTTTGAAGTTTTTAGCAGCATCTTTTCCATTTATTGTAAAACCAAGTGAAGGATCTGCTTTATCAGATGAATGGATCAAATATCAATGTGAAACCATTGATAGCTTTCATTTTCCAGAAGTTTCAACATGTAGTCATTTAGACCATTATTGGAGGAATATATTTAATATAAGAGAATCATCTGGCAAGTTTAAGTTTGAGATTTTGCCTATTTTTGTCAAGTCTTAAGTTCAGCGCATGGAAACTCTGATGTAGAAAGAGGCTTCAGTGAGAACAATCGCATGATGGAAAATAGGAGTAATCCGACTGTATACAGTATAAATGGTATAAGGCACAAATTAAGTCACATTTTACTAATACAGAAAGCATAAAGAACTTTCAAGTTACTACGGCTTTGATTAAATCAGTTCGAAATTCCTGGAGGCGGTACCATGACAGATTGCTGTTAGCATCAGAACAAAAAAAGAAAAGTAGAAAATATTTGCCATTATGAGGAAGATTTAAAATTAAAGTCGAAACAAATTGAATTGCTAAAAGAACTTGAACTTTCTCAAAAACTATTAAATCATGCTGAAAGCAAGATTTCATAAGGCATTGCAGACAAAGATATGAGTGCTGTTGAAAGCAGACAGATTCTTTTTAAAGGTAAAGATAGAATGTCCAAAACGATATGTGCCTTAGAAGAAAACAGAAAGGCGCAGTTGGAATGTAACAAACATAAGAAAAGAAAATATTTTTTTTGTTTAATAAAATGTTTATTAGTCATGTTAATGTCAAAGTTATCTCTTACCTTGCACATAACTTTATGGAAATGGAAAACACTTGGTAAGTTTTTATGTGTATGTTTTTCTTATTCAATATTTCATCAATTTTGGTAAGTATTTAAAATGAATTTTGTATTAGTTTACAATTATGTTTATTGTTTATCATTCATACAGTCATATGTTTGAAAACCTGAATTTTATTAGTTTCATTATTAAAATATCTTCTCCTTTGATGTGCTGCTCCAAAAGACAGTCTGGCTGCTCCAAAATGTTAATTTACCTGCTCCAAGATCTGCTCCAAAACACTTTGTAGCAATTACCATCACTGTGAAAAGTTCATTTATTGAAACCGTGGCAAATTTTCTCTTTCAACGTGTCTGAATCTACTAAGAAGAAATGCCGGCAGTACAGTATTGAGTATTTGAAATATGGATTTACGCACTCTCCTACGAACCAATCATTACCTATGTGTTTAATTTGCTAAAAAGTTTTTTCAAATGAAGCCTTCTAGGCTACAAGAGCATTTGAATAAAATGCATGCTGATAAAAAGGACAAAGAATTATCCTATTTTCACAAGGACTGGAAAGAAATATTTAAAACAGTCAACTATATTAAACCTCGTTGCGTCTGTGAAACAAGATGGTGGACTACGAGCTACATATAATATTTCATTGTTAATCGCGAAAGCGGGAAAACCGCACACAATTGGCGAGGAATTAATCTTGCCGGCAGTCAAAGAAGTAATAAAAACTGTTCTTCATCATAAGACACCATCAGATATCATCAGGAAAATTCCTCTGAGTAATAATTCAGCGCAAAGAAGAATAGATTAAATGGCTAAAGACGTTGAAATATCATTATGCGATTATTTGAAGACTTACAAATTTTCCATTCAACTCGATGAATCAGCTCTACCAAATAACGAAGCACTACTCTTATACGCACGATTCATAAAAGAAAAAAATTGTCAAGAGTTATTATTTGCTAAAAAATTGGAAACCGATACAAAGGGAGAATCGATCAGCAGTCTCTGCAAAACAGGAAGATTTCCTTACTGCCAACACTTAGTTGTTCTTCATGCTGATTTTAAGGAGCGATTCCAGGATATTTTAGGCATGAATATACCGAGTTGGGTTTTAAATCCTTTCACAAATGCAGATACAGCAGAATCATCAAATTTAGAAGAGGAACTCGTAGAACTCACAACTAACGAAGAACTTAAAGTAAAATTCAGAAATGAATACCAAGAGTTCTGGCTTCAAAAATCAATACCAGTACTCTACCCTGGATTGTGGGAAATAGAACAGAAATTTTTAATTGCATTTCCTTCATCGTATTTGGCTGAGCGTGGGTTCAGTGCAGTAGCAAATTTACTTTCTAAGAAAAGGAACAGACTGCAGATCACTGGGCGTGGAGATTTGTGACTGATGTTGACAAAATTGGAACCCGACATTAACAAATTGATAAAACTCCACCAGCCTCAACCATCTCATTAATTTATTATTATTATTTTTGTGTTAATTTTTAATAAACAATTTTCTACTTTTGATGGTCTTTTTAATTTCTGCTATGTGATTCTTAATAGATAGATAGATAATGTGCAACAATATTTAATATTTGGTATAACTATTATGGGAGAGGGGGCGTTGAAAATTTGTTTCTTATAAAGGGGCGGTGGTCCAGAAAAGGTTGGGAACCTCTGATGTAGAGCAACAACTAGGTTTAAACATTAAAATTGCTGACCAAGAAATAAGTACATTGTTTTGTATCATCTAGAAACCTATTTAAAAATATTTTGATATTGTTTTGAGCATGAAGTTTTTAGAACAATGCGGAGGAAGTTTAGATTTTAGGGGGATGGAATTTTGCATTGGGAGAACATTCCATTCTTTGGCGACTTTCACAGGGAGACAGCATGGCGTTTGTAGAACAGGAGGGAACGAACAAAATTAATGACGTTTTGTTCAGACATTTGGGTAGAACGGATGGCGAAATTAAACAAGTAATGTTTAACGAAGTTGCACAGGAATGTGAAATAATCAATCAAGAAATTGATTTTGATCAGTTAGAACGAGCTCAAAAGATTCCAAATGCCAAAAAATAAGAGATGATCTTTAGAAACAAAATCCAACCTACCCCAAATATGTCAGGATTTTTATCAGAACAATGTGTTGATGTGCAGATTCCAGGGAAAATAATGATAACAGGAAACCAAAATTGGTTGTTCCTAAGGTATTTAAGTTATGCCTTGATTCACGGATGGTTTGTCATTAAGGAATTAAGAAGACTACATCAAATTAGGAAATTATATTACTTCAAGAGAACAGCCCCAAGCGGTAAAAATTTTGGGGCCCTCAAACTCAAGTTAGAAATAGAAGTTGCAAGAAAACTCTCGTAAACTTATTAACAAAAAAGGAAAGTAATGAAAAATTTCATACCGTTACACATTAAATAAATTTATTTAAAAAATATTTTTACATGAATTTCCGTCTTGCTTTATTTCTTGCAAAATCATCAATTATTTTGGCAGTGTCAAATGTCAATTTAAAATTTTCTGCTCTATATACAAAATGGCCAAGTTATTTAGTCTTTCTTCTCCCATTGTATTCTTTAAATAATTTTTTACTCTATTTAAAACAGAAAATTATCTTTCTCCGGACGCATTAGATAAGGGAATTGTTAGAAAAATCTTCAATACTATTTCAATATTCGGAAATGTGCAAGACATTTCTTTGGCGGCTCGATAGATGTGATATCTATCGACACAACTATCACACGAGAAATCTAAGATGTCTGGTGTGGTTTTCATGGTGTCCTCGTTTTCTTTTAGAAATATTAAGAAATGGTCCAATTCATCTTCCAAAGTACAAACATCAATGTCATTTTTGTACATATATTTCAACTTTTTTAACGCTTTCTTTCTTCTGTTGACAATTTCCAATAAAAAATATACGAAAAGGCTCTAGAACTTCATACTTCTGAGCTCTTTTGAGATAGTTGTGCCTTAGTGTTATCACATATGACATAAAATGAAATGACTTTAAAATTCTCTCTAATTGTGAATTCATGTCTCACTTCTTTGTTTTCATCAAAAAACACGTTCCTCTTTCGTCGTTTGCGAGTTTGTTCATCTTCCACACTATAGCCCTGATAAATCAGTTGCCTCTTTTTCAACTTTTTCATATTCTTCTCGGAAATTATTGATAAAATTTTCTAATGACTTCAGTAGGATAGATCCTTTGAATAGTTCGCACTCTATTGATTGCAGTGATTTACTAGTAGCATTTCATTCTTTGCAAAATGGTATTCCAAATCAGTCATTAGGGCGGTTTTATATTTGTCCATTTTCTTCAGAAGTGAAGTCGCCTCCACTATCGTAACTTGTTTTTCTTCTTCTGCATTAGAAATTTCATTTAAAGCCTCTTTTATATGGGCGAATCCAAGTTTTATAGCTAATACAGCGTCTGCTCTTGCTGACCATCTTGTATCAGAAACTCTTTTCAGTGAGATGGATTGTTTATCTTTACACATTTCTAGTTTACTCATTAAAATTTTCCAGCGATGAGTTGACGCAGAGAAAAATGTGAATAACTTCTGCACAAACATAAAATATTGAACTGCAGCGCTACAACTTTCTGCAGCGAAATTTCCAATTAAATTTAAAGAATGGTTAGCACACAGAATAAAAACCGCACTTAGATTATGTTCTTTAATGCGTGCTTGCAAACCTGAGTACTTTACTTACATATTTGAAGCATTATCAAAAGATTGTCCTCGACAGTTTTCAATATTCACTCCTAATTTTGTTAAAGTTTCCAAAACTTCTTGTTCCAAGTATGAAGAGTTGTGTTTATCTATGGGAATGAATCCCACAAATCTTTCCTTTATATTACCAGAGGATGAAACAAATCTTATCACAAAAGTAAGTTGGTCGACATGAGAAATATCGGGAGTGGAGTCAACAATTATACTATAATAAGTCGCAGATTTGATTTCTTCAATTATTTCAGCTCTTACTTGATTGCCAATAAGGCCTACAAATTCGTCACAAATATTGTAAAATAAATAATTCACATTTCCTCGTCCTTGGTTGGCATATTTTTGTAGATGTAATTTCAAGAACTCATCGTATTCGCTTAGGTATTCCAAGCAGGTTAAATAATTTCCTTTCCTATTGGAATCTTTGCCTTCATCGTGACCCCTAAATCCTAATCCTAAGCGACTCAGTAATTTTATTGTTGACACAATTCTTTTCAACACTTCTCTCCAGTAATATTCTTCTTTTCTTTTTCCTGTAATAGTTGAGTATCAATTATATTGAATTTGATTGATCTTTTGCACACATGGCTGACATGTATTCTTTTGAAACATCGTGGTCCGATAAAATAACAGTAATTGATCTCCAATTTTGCAAACCAGTTATTAATTTAGACTTTGATTTTGAAAAGAGTTTGCAAGGGTAGCAGTAAACACTTTTGCTTGTTTCTGAAAATATCAGCCAAGTTCTCTTTTCCATAATTTCATTTGATTTCTTTCTGTAAAAATGATCATAAGAAAGTCCTCTGTAATAAACTTCATCTCTGTCTTTATACACTGATTTCAAATTCTCTATATTCCCGATATTTTTTGGTTTGTATTTAAGAATATGGTCAATAATAGCATCTGAAAAATTGTTGGCCATAAAGCTATATCATTTATTACTTCGATGCCTATATTCAAGAGTTTGTCTGGACTATATCTTCTGCGTCTTCACACTCCCTTTTATCAGTAGCATTTTCAACCTCTTGATGCTCAACTTGTTCTTCTTTCTTTTCTTCACTTATAGGCCTGTGTGGTTCAGAAGAAGTTTCGAACGCAGACAATTTATCTGAAGTAGATGTTGATGGCAACTCTGTCTCTGAATTTACTGTTAAAAACTTAGGCAATGCGTTTCTTTGGCTCTCAACAATTTCCAGGTTTTTCTTAATTTTTTTCGCTTTTCTGCCCCACTTTGATGTCTCTTCACTTTTTACTGTGAAGAAAAAAGTTGTTTCAATATTTCGTAAATAAATTGATTTTTTTTTTGTAAAAAATTGAATGCTGCGAAATTTGGGGTCCTATGGTATCCCGGGGCCCCACGCGGCCGCTTAGTCTGCTTACCGTTAAACCCGCCACTGAATGAGTGTATGACAAAGAGAGTTCATAAACCGAAACATCTAGCTAATTTCCGATTCCCGACCGTCCTTTTGGAAAGATTGCTAATAGCAAAAACTTCAGAGTGGGTGATCTGGTTTACTGGTATCCAGCGATAAAACCAGGGCTTTCCAGAAAATTTGCAAGAGCCAAGGAAGGGAAATTTACGGTTACTAGGTTTTTCTCCTGTATCAGTGGAGATTCAGCATCTCAAAAAATCTAATTACAAAAGCGTTGTGCATATAGAGAATTTGAGAATGACTGTAATGAAAAGAAATCACTTGAAAAATCAGGAATCGCTGAAATCAGGGGAAGGTACGCTTATGCCACAGGAACAGAGGGAGGTAAATAATGGGCAGTAGATATGAGTCCCTTTTTGCACCTGGTTCAGACTGCAGGAATTTTCCTGGGTTGCACCAAGTGTGCATAACCATGGTTATGATTTAAGGCCGCGCTCAAATGGAAGAGTGGTTTTGTCTTAATGCGTTCAAATGCAGACATATTCGAAATTGTAGAAGATTCAGAGGGGTATAGTAATGAATCCTATGATTTGTTGAAAGTGTCAAAGTTTGATGGGAGGAAATTACTTGTTTTCCTTCCTCCCATCCTCCTGTTTCTGGTCTTATTATCCTCCTTATCCAATCCTCGATGTTTTCGAATTCTCACTTTTCTAAATCAAAATATATTTTACCTACGTTTCGAGTAATGAACCGAAGGAGAAATAATCATAGGACATAGATATACATACAAATGATATTTTATTTAAAATTACTATATTGTAATCCAGGCATTCTTTTCAGCAAACATTTTTGTAACATTCATTTTCACAAGAATTTTCGAAACATCCTGAATAATCTTATAGACCTATTTGTATAGTAGAAAACACATTAAGCAGTAAAAAACCAATTAAAAAAGTTAAATAGAAGAAATTAATCAATAAAAAGTTAAACAGGAAAAAAAGTTAAACAGAAAAAATTGAACAGTAAAAAAAAGTTAAAAAGAAAAAGTTAAACAGTAAAAAAAAGTTAAACATAAAAAAGTTAGACAGTAAAAAAAGTTCAGTAAAATAAAGTTAAACAGTAACAATAAAAAAAGAGTTAAGCAGTATTGTAAAAAAGTTTAAAAAAATAAATATAAATAATTCTTTTAAAGTGTGAAATATTTTAAAATGCTTTAACAAATGTTTTAATAAGCCCCCACTAAAAGAAAGAAACACTCAAAATGAATATTTAATTCAAGCATTCTTTCTTGCATTAGAGTACATTTACAGATCTTTTCTAAAGCATTTAGTAACTCCTGTTTAAGGCACTCTTTAAAATTCTTTAGTAAATAGGTTTAACATGTAATGAACAAACGACTAATACTTAAAATAGTCAATATATTTATAAGGGTGTATAAGTCTTTTCTACACGATTTTTTTCCCTTAATAAAGAATTTTAGAATCTCAAACTTCCTTACTAATCTTTTTACTGAAGCACTTGTGCCAATTTAATAACTTTCAACTCAATACCACCCTTTTACAATTGAATTTTCTTCCTCACCATGTTCAGTATATCACTTGAAATTGCATCTACTGCATGTACTAATAAATAGACAGTTTAGTAACAAATGTACGTTTTAATTTTGTGCAAAATATTGGTCCGGCACATAGGACACGTTGAGAGACTCTTCGTACATCTCATGCATGTCACCAGATGACCGCAAGGCTGTAAAGTAGCATTCATTTTCCGATTCCTTGCAAATTTTTCAAAGTCGTTCGTCCTTGTCGTTGTATAAGGGGTAAAGCTATACATCGGGGTTTTTATAAAATCATTGGTATTATTGTTGTTGATTTCATCCAGCACCTGTACAATTTCATCTATGGGCTACCAAACATTTTGGATAAAACTTTGTGTTTGTGTCTCACTACATCTTTTTACCAATTTTCAAGCCCTTCGCCACATCAATAGCACCTGATCACGTCCAAGATACCAGTATAATACAATCCGTTTTCGGCTAGGTCCCTAATGTCAACGTCTATGCTTGGAACTTTTGGCTTCAAATTTGCATAATGGTTATTCATTTTCCTTAAACTATATTATGCTCTATTACTCTTAAGTGTAAAATTATGATGCAGATTGAGTTAAATCCCATGAAAAAAAGGTTCTTCTCTTAATCAATTTTTAAAAATCTGATACTTGTCAAAGATACTAGTTTCCTTTCAAGAAGGGCAAAGACTTGTGTGTGCCCACAAATAAATAATTCAATTCGTTGATGTAATTTTAGAAAAAATAAAACTGTAAAATCAAGAGAATTCAGTATAATTTAAAGTTCTCATTTTAAAGAAAGTCAAAATACGTTTCTCTTATAAATTATATTTGGTTATGTTTTTCTCTTGCTCAAGTTTAGTCGTAGAATTGAATTGCATTCAGAGCGCATAAACGTGGTAGAATAAAAAAAATCACACGCACATTTAAGTATATCCTTTCGTTAAAATCTTCTTGTATTATAACACAAAATTTTATTTCGCGCATTATCACAAACACATGTTTTCTGAGTATGTACATTCTTCACTTAGTCTTATCTTTTGTGAGTAACTATGGAACGCAAAAGATAAATTTTAACTTTACTGATTAGTAAGTGTATGGTGTTATATAGTCCAGTTCTTCGTGGCCTCCAGTTTACAATTATTTTTCCAAGAACAGCTAACGCTTTTCAATAGCAATGCTTAATATTTGTGCAATTGTGGATTTTGATGGATTTCAGACTCAAGAAAGTTTCTTAGTACGTAAATACGCATACATCACTGTAAAAAAAATCGCAAGTAGCTTCAAGTATTCGTTTTAACTTATCGTCTGAGCATAAACTTAGTGCCAAAGATCGTACAACTGTGTGATATGTTAAAAATTACGTATGTACACTTCATTTCTGTCTCATGACATAGCAAATTGTGCTCCCTTAGAAAGTCTAGATTCTAAGCTTTTAGAATTGTACGAGCAGACCAAGAGGGCCACTCAGTACCTAGTTGCTTACAAAGGTGGTCATATGGAAAAGAAACGCTTAGATGCATTACTTGCGAATATCAACTTGATTTCCAAAAACTATCATGTGGTCACAAAAATAATTTGCATTGCCCAAAAGTTTAGGTGGCGGCATCGAATAATTGGCTTGTCGGAAATATACGTCTCTGCAAGTATGTAAAAAACTAAAGTTCTTTTTTACGCTACAATGTATTACTTTTGTAAAATATATGAACTATGTTTTTCTATAAAAAGTGTTTCCATTAACTTTGTTTCCATGTGGCTTCCTTCAATCTGTTTTAGAATTGTCTGTGCTGGTTTTTGCAGAGATTGTTTTAAGAATACATAGAACTCTGATTTAATCCATTATTTCAATAATATTTGTTCATTTTAAAATTCACATTAATACTTAAAATTTTCAGTTGTTATTTAATTTTACTCATGGGTAAAACTATCAGCGGTGTCAGTAAATATTTAGATTATGCAATAAATATCAAGAAAAAGGAAAAAGTTAATTTGCTTAGCAGCACAGATGTGCACACATTATTTTCAAAAACAGAAAACCCACTTACTATTCATTTAACATAGCAATGTAGAACACTTAAAATTAAGAAAACAGTACAAAGTATCTTGTAAAATACTTCATAGCTTAGTACAGTATTGGTATTTTGCTATGCAATTTAAATTGTACGATGTGCATAAGGTTTTCAAATAAATAAAAGGAAGTTCATATTTAGTAAAATGTGTGATTTTCAAAAGCATTAAAGAAAAAGAACTTTTAATTTAGAACTTTAAGGACCAAATGGTTTTTAATTCTATATTTCACTGCTTCAAATGTGCAAGGAAACATGGTATGGGTCTTGTAAAGTTTCAAATTAATGTATAAAATTCTTTTTACTCTTACAGGTTTTTTATAATAATTTTTTTACTATGCATAAAACGCACTTTAAGAACCAAACTTTTAAAAATGTCTCAATTGTAAAATTAAAAAATAAAAAGCAAATTGCATTTAAATGTTTGTAATAATATTTAAAGTATATATTTCAATTGTTAAACGGTTTTCTAAAAATCTTCAATGTTATAATACGTGCAATAATATTTGATATATAATTAATTTTTGTGTAAAAAAACATCTAACTTTTAAAATGTAAATCCTTATATCAAAGAAAATTTCGTTAAAAAACAGTCTGTAAATCTACAGTCTTACATCACTAAAATTTATGAAAATGTATTTAAAGTAAACAATAATATGCAAGGAAATATTATTTAATTTAGATTTTATAAGATAAAGGGTTTTAATACTATTTTTCACTACTTCTTCAAATGTGTAAGGAAACATGTTCATAATATGAGTCTTGTAAAGTTTCAAAACTTTTGCGCTCACTTAAGTGTATTATATTAAAAAATTCTGCAATAAAATATGTGCTATAGCATCTAATGTATAATTAATTTTTGAGTAAAAACATTAACTTTTAAAATATAAAATCCTTATATTTCATCTAAAAACAGGTTTGTAAATCTATATTATATAAATTAAATCACTAAAATTTATGAAGATTTATTCAAAGTAAAAAATAATATGCAAGGAACGATTAATTAAAAAATAACATTTAATTTAGATTTATAGGATAAAGGGTTTTTATACGATTATAACTTCTTCAAATGTACAAGAAAACATATTCGTAGTATTTGTCTTGTAAAGTTTCAAAAATTTTACTCTTACTTAAGTGCATATTATTTAAAACAAAATTTCTGCTATAAAATAAGTGTTATAGCATCTAATGTATAATTAATTTTTGAGTAAAAACATCTAACCTAAAAACATAAATCTTTTTTATGGCAAAGAAAAATTTCATTTCAGACCTTGCATTTTAAAAGACAATTTATAAAACTATGTAATAAAAAAAATAATCCAAAATACAGTATATGTGGTAAGACACGCAAAAAAGTTTATTTAAAAACAAGATGTAAGCATTCATAAAAATACTATTCAGAAAAGCATACAAATTAATTGTAACGGTTTCGAAATGTCGTCTAGTGTACATCCCTATCGACACTGAGTTCTAGTTCGGGGGCACATAAGTGATTTATACAAGAATTTTACGAAACGTTAAGTTAATTCTAGGGCATGATGCATTTAACTATGGCATCCACGGGGCAAGCTGTGAAACCAAAATTGGTTTGTTGGATACTTCATCCCAAGCAAGCTTCCATTTTCCAGAACAATTTTTTAAAGAATTGTAGTTAGAAAACACAAATTGTCTTTTCTGCCCAAATGAAACAGACGCTATGGGTGCATTAAGATCCAAGTCCTTCTCGTTGTCTTTATGGGCACCTATACAGTCCTTACCATCTTTATAACGGTTCACCAACACAAAATTAAATCTTGTACCAATTATTTGTTCCACTTCTGCCTTTATTTCCAATAGTAAAGGAGACCAAGGCTTGGCTGCAATACAAAATCCACTAAAGGTATAACTTATTCCTACGTCTCCGTATGCTACAAGTTGTCGAGGCACAGTACATTTTTTACCGTAAATTTCAATAGTAATTTCCTCTTTCTTTAAGTACGTTAATTAATTTTCCAATCGACGAAAATATTCCCAGCCTTCACGATCTGTAAACAATTTACCATACTCATAACATAAAGAATCTTTACAATATTTCTGCAAACAGTTCTTTGTCTTCACACATTTTCTTTGCTGGTCTAATGTCCTTAGAATCCATGATTTATTTAAAAACAGTAAAAAAGGGCAGAAAACACCAAAACAAGAAGCAAAGTAATTCAAAAACCCAAGATGCTCCAACTATGCTTTAAAAAGCCTCTTATTTATCAAATAATTTCTATCGTTATCTGTGACTCCATGTTTAACTCCGTTCCTTCTGTTATCTTAATTAGTCTACACGTGCAAAACAATCCTTAGTCATATTGTCCCAAGTTCCAGAGGCTTCTAATAATATCAATCTTATACGTTTCCTTGCCATCGCTTATAATATGCATACTATAAATCTTTAGTTACCTCTTATTTACCTAAAAATGTAATGTTTCATCTTCCGTTATGCATTTGTGTCCTATTCAGATCTGAGTCCTCCCTTCGAGTTGCAGTAATGATTTCCCGACAAAGCATTCACCCTTAAGCATGCACATTTTCTTCAAGCTCATGTTGTATATAAATTCATTAAAATATAAAAAAGGTTTTCGTATTATAAATTCTATCTAACAGTGTTCAAACTGTTAAAATCCGTCGAATACAATCGGTTGGCCTCAATTACTTGTGTTTTCCGAGTTCCAACGTTAGAGTATTAAGATAATCCTTAATTTTATTCCAAGTGTTTTCATACATATATCCTCGCATCAAATTAAAAAAAGCTAAATTAAAGAACAGTTTGTTGTTAATTTATTCCATCACTACATGGCGAATCTGCACAAACTTATATCGTAGCGTGTTCAGTGTTGCAGTGCTCCAACAAAAGAAATTCAATATCACCCCATGATTCCAAAACCGGTATGATTATATCATACACAGGCAGGAAAACAACTCAACTCCCGTTCGAAGTACCTCTCAAAGGAGAGAGGACAAAAAAATTCCAAGTCCAAAATAGAAACAAACATTATGTCAGCAATACGTCATTTCCGTTTTCCGGGGTTGCCATTCCTCGGAAGGTAAACTTTCCAAAAAACAACTTACTCCATTCCCAGAAAGCAGCAAACAACTCAACGCCTGCACGAAGTCGATGACAAAAAATATTCCTAGTCCAAAATGTAAACAAACAATACGTCACATCCGTGACGTCATCTCACTCCTCCTCGCTCCTCATAATCCTCACTGATCCAGAACTCTCAGCTACTCCCTACTCACGTTACCTCAGATAATTAAGGTTCTACTGTATTTCGGTTTTGAGATTACATTTACTGAAAGTCTCACCAGATTGCATACATCTCATTCTATAAAAATGGACCATTTTTACACTTTTGCAATACGCCTTTGTCATAAAATCCTTTCGACATTACCCGTATAATGTTCTCCCTAATGAAATAGTGCATACTTTTAAGGATTTATTATATTGCATGTTTCATAATTTTATGATGTTATATTACATTCCATTTATGCAACACTTATTTCATCTTTATTTGTATAATGAAGTGGAATCTTCAAGCAGCAAATTCAAGAGGAAAAGAGTTTTGTAAATTAACTAGAGAAAATGAGTTACTGCTGCCAAAGGTTCTGCTTAAAAGTACTTTGAGATCACTGTACGACTTAAAATACATTTTTGAAACCTCATTATTGCAAAATTCTAAATTTAAGAGATTAAAGTCTTTTTTTGCAAGTAGTCACTTCAGTTGCACAACAGATTTATCCCCATGCGTCTGTGCATTTCACCAACAACTGCAGACACACATAACACATACCCTCACGCCTCTTGTATATACAAATCGTTATAAGTAAAATAAAATTTTAAAGCATATTATAAAAGTACATACAATGTCCAACAAAAAATTCTTTTTCTTGATTTTGTAGTAAACATGTGTGCCATTTGACCTACAATGTCCATGCCATACTTAGTTATCATCGGACATGCCTCAGGTGCATCCAAGCCCATGGCTCTGTGGTTTATTCATAGATAAAAGGTTGAGATTTAGTTTTAGTTTATCATCAGAAAATTACTGTCAACATTTCCCACATCTATTTCATCCAATCTTGGCAATCTTTTCAAAATCTCTTCATAAATGAGACCTTGTCATCAAGCCATTCCCTCTCTTAGAAAAGAAAGTGACATGCTCCTTTTTAATATGTTCTTTAAGGGGTGTCAGAGGTGCCAAACGTTTAGACAAAGAATTACTGGTCATTTGACAGTCTAATCGAAACAGTGTTCACAACTGGGGAGGGGAACTGACCATTTATAAACAAAATGTAAAGGGAGATAACAAGGTGAAACTGCTTTGAATGTGATTGCCCCAAACAAGAATTTCACGATATCATCCCAAAATACCATCTAAGTATATGGTACCATATCCCTGGTTCTATTTCTAGCCAGGCCAGAATGATTAAATACACAATAAGTATGGCCCAAATAATTAAGTCATAAAAGTAGCATATTCCATTCATTGGTAAGGGAGGTATAGGCTGGCAAACAGCATTAGGGCTTCAGAGACCCTTATATCTTTCTCATGTTAAAAGAAATAGCATGTTTAATATAATTATCTTTATCTTAGAAATCTAGACCATACTTAGGAGGAAACATACCTACTTTTTAATAAAATTTACGAATGATTCTTTCCAGTAGTACCCTAACCCTTTATTTCCAACACGTTATGTGCCAACAGGTTCAATTTGACTTTGGGGCTCTTGTGGCTCAGTGGATTTGCTCATTGAACTAGTGGCTTAAGCTGTAGACGGCACAGGTTCGAGTCCTGAGAGTATTTCTATTTTTTGTATCAAACTTTCCTTGTGTTATCACATTTATTTGACACGAAAAGGTCTTATTTGAATTGTACTCCTTTTTTATGTGCACTCTTTATTTTTCATGTTCCTCGTTCATCAGATTTCTGACTGGCCGTTTGTGTGATGTAATGTATTTTTGGTTGTTTCAGTTTTCAAAATGTTTGCTTCGATATGGTTTTGTTTTTATTTCTTGAGGCGAGTGTTATATATATATATATATATATATATATATATATATATATATATATATATATATATATATATATATATATTTCGATCAAAGTTTATATAAGTTACTGCAAATCACTTACCGATTATACTATTGAAAAATTAACAGAAAACAACTGGTGTTATAACTAAAGGAGTGAAAACTGTTGAACAAATCAAGCATATTTATCGTAAAATGACAGTTTGCCCTTCTGTCTGTATAGAGATGGGCTGTATTTTTGTAGCTGTTGAATTAAGTGTTATTTTAGCAACTGTTATCGAATATATCACCAGTTAGCGCCAAATGTTAAGTAAATTTTGAAATGACCAAACTACAAAAATAAACAGTTCCTTTTATTTTTTTGAAAAATGAAATTTTTTAAGATATCAAGAAAATAGAAGATTAGAAGTTTCTAAATTTAAAAGAATCATTTAATGCTCATTAATTGTTAAGTTTGCCATGCAAGAATTTTCTCCTTGAGTTTTTGAATTATAATTATAAAAAATTAATCATATTAAAGGAAGATAAATTTTTGCACGGTATGACTGAATTACTTGATTAAAGATACATTGTATAAATGTTTTATGCATAATTTGTTTCTTTGTTTTTCTTGTATAATGAATTAAAGTACATATTCACTGTAACTGTAACATTCTTTTTTGCTCTTGTTTACCTTCATGTGTTTGTGTACAAAAACATCTATTACAATGTCAGAACCAGTCTCAAAACAATCTTCTGAAAATATTAAATGTTGCTGCTTACAATTTGCATTAAAACATTTATATTGACATATTTAGTATACGCATTTTCATAATTGTTCAAGTTTACCAATGCTGTCTATGTTATACGTATATAAGTATTGTTAAAATCAAAAGTTGGGTAACTTCAAGTAATTTTTTGGATTGAACTGTTTTAGAATGTATATTAAATTGAATTTTGCTTACTGAACTAATTACTTATTTATGGAATATGACATTGTAACGGCGGCTAGGGAAACTGAAAATCTTGCCGGCTCAAGTGTCGAAAGGAAAAGACCACACCGAAGCGACCACTCCGAAACATCTTTTTAACGACAGCCAACCAGCAGGGGTCGGAAATCGTTGTGGCTTCGAAACAAAAGGCAGGCGCCTTTCTGTCGCTCTCTATGACATTTCGAGACAAAAAGGACGGAGATGAATTACGATGACCATTGCCGACAAGGTTTTATGGTCCCCTTTCAAGTCCGCCGAAGTCTGTCGTAAAAGTCAAGGGGAGAGGCCAACGTGCGAGAGCCATTCGGGAAGGTCCGAAGATGGTGAGATTTTCAACAGCCATCCAGCACCGACTAAAAGGCGGACCCGAAACGAAAGGAGGAGTCGAGAAGCACCCAACAGATATAGAGTTTTTGAGATCTTGAAGAGAGGATCAGACAGAAGAGAGAGAGAGAGCTTGGAGAGCTTTGAACGAGAACAGCAGAGAGAGAGGCGGTCAGCAGAGAGACCGTTTTGGAGATAGAAGTGAACACCCGTTCACTGTCGGCGCATTTATCCCGCCTTGGGATTCTATACTCGCCAGAGTATTTTATTGAGAAAGGCTCGCCGTAGCCGTGAAGGAGACCCCTCCGAGAAACCTGTGTCGCTACTCGCCCGAGTAGTGGAGACTTCACCGAGATCTAAAGTTCACCAGAACTGATAAGGCTGATTTATCCCATCTTGGGATTATATACTCACCTGAGTATTTTATTGAGAAAGGCTCGTCCGTAGCCGTGAAGGAGAAGACTCCGAGAGATCTGTGCAACTGCTCATCCTAGTAGTGGAGAGTGATCTGATCCTATCTGGAAAGACTGAGATATCCTGCCTTCAGACTCTATACTCATCTGAGTATTTTTGTTGAGAAAAGGCTCACCCGTAGCCGTGAATTAGACTTCCCCGAGCGAATTGTGAGAGGCTCGCCAGCAGCCTTAAGAAGCGCCTCGATAGAACTTTGGACTTTCCAACGAACTAACCTTAAATGAACTCCTCATTCATTTTTCCGACTTTTGTACAAATTGTAAAATAAATTACATTATTCTTGAAAAGGATACTTTTGAATGGTAACTAGTCTCAACCCGTGGACCAAGACGTTACAACATAGATCAAGCGACTACTCAGATAAAGAGGTCATTTAGAGCTTGGATTTTCTTACAGTTGTGTTAATTGGCTTATGTAAGGATGAAAATCCAAAAATTTCCCATACTGTGTTCGGAGAAAGCCTATTTGTGTATGACGTCAACAGAGGTCCCTCGATTTTCAATAACACTTTATCATACAGTATCAATGTTTTCTTGGGAACTTGTGGAAAGTGGTCAGCCGGGCTTTTTCATATCTTGCAGAAACAGTGTTTCGAAATTTTTGTTACACGTCGTATTTGCTTTGAAGGCACAGGATGCAACCTAAAGGAATTTTATAACTTTCTTCGAGTCTCCACCATAGACAATGGATTTTGATAAAAATGTTTTAAGTGCTAAAACATGCTGAAGCTTCAAATTCGCCATTCAGAATCATCAGCTTCCTAAATAAATGACAATCAAATCCAATAAACGCTTTAGAGGAAAATGGTCCGAAGAAATCATGTGGTCGAAAGAGACTAAATTTGCAGTGCTGCCAGTCATTTGAGCGATGTCATATTGCATGAATAATGTCATTAATTGAGTAAACAAAATGAAATTAGAAAGGTTTTATTTAAAAGCCATTCCAAAACAAATTGGTGTCCTTACGTAAACATCCTACATAACAACTGAGAAAATTGAAAACCAATTTTTAGTTTGGTAAATACCTAAGTCGTAAAATTTTCTGATGGGACAATTCTTGTAACTTTAGAAACATTTAGCAATATTGGCTTTGGTCAGATTTGCACATTCAAAGCTAATCTAGTTTCTCTTCAGCACTATTTAAGAGAAAATAAATCTAAATAACCTTATTCAGATGTATATGTTCTTGATTAAAATAATTGAAGCGGAGAAAAGCTTTAGTTGAAAATTGAGTTTTTCACTATATAAATAAATATAACTCTTTAGAATAATATGTTAATTAAATTTGTATTATACACTCATTGCCAAAAGTTAAGCACGAAGCGGTAAAATGCAAATAAATCGACAAATACAGCCTTGAGTGACACGAAATGCGGCAGGAAAGTAGCAAATATGTTTATGCATGAAACAAAGTAAAGAATTACATACAAAGATGAAAACAATATTGAATTCTCATAAATTATAAGATGAAGTCATATTGGAGTCATTAACACAATGATGTTTAAATCCAAAACAAACAAACAAAACCGACATTAATAGGATATGTGACCACCCCTCATCCTCATACAAAGTTTAAAGCGTGTGACCATGCTTTCCATGAGGTGATCAACCACCCCAGAGTCAAGTAATCGCCATTCCTCCTGTAGAGCAGTTTGCAACTCTGAGAATGACTGGGGGTGGGAAACGTGCAGACACAGCACGGCCGAGGGCATTCCAAAGATTTTCAATGGGATTAAGGTCGGGCGAGTACACCGGCTAATTCAAAGGCGCAATCCCCTCACTCTCCAAGTAGTCGTCGACGATGTTGGTTCGATGGGGACGCGCATTATCATCCATTAAAACGAAAGAAGGACCAACTGAAGCAGCGTACAATCTCACAGTGGGTTCTAGGACTTCATCCCGATACCGGACAGCCGTCACAGAACCCCGTCTATAGATATGCAGGTCGGTGCTATATCCCAACGAAATCCCTGCCTTCACCATGATGCTTCCACCTCAGAATGCGTGATGCTCGATGATGTTCTGGGGCCGATTGCGCGCGCCTTGTTCTCCCCAGACCCTTACACGCTTGTCATCTGGCTCCAGGGCAAATCTCGACTCATCCGTGAACATAACGTTGGCCCAATCAGACACATTCCAATTCATATGTCGCCGACACCACTTTAATCGTGCCCCTCTGGATTGGACGGATAGAGGAACACAAACTCGTGGTACCCGGGCGTACAGTCCATTCATATGTAGCCTTCGGCGAACAGTAGTGGCAGATATCGTCTTACCAATGGACGCTGCAACCATAGATGTCACACGTATGGAGGTCGCTCTTCGATTCCGCTTGGCTAAAACAGCAATATATCGATCTTCTGCAGGGGTCGTAACCCTTGGGCGACCGGCCACAGGTCTTCGGACAACTGTTTGGAATTGTTTCCATAATCGGGAAATGACGGAATGATGAACGCCGAAGAAAAGAGCAACATCTGTGATTGATTGTCCTGCTTCAAGGCGTCCCACAGAACGCCAGCGCTCACTTTCTGCCATTCGTCTTCTAGAAGCCATAGAAACACGTCTGTCTTGAAAACTAATCATACGAAAGTTCTAAACACTTTTTATCAGCACTTACATGAAACTCCTCTAACCCTTCACAATGCTGGCTTCTTATACGATTGCCTTTTTTGCATATTTCTCGACACGAAACCGTGATTGGCTGTTACAGAACATATTTGCATACTTCCATCTTCCTCTGCAGCGAAATGCAGCCTCTCAAATTCAGATTGGCTCTCCGGAAATTAACATTTTCCTCTCCGTGCTTAACTTTTGGCAGTGAGTGTACTATCATTATTTTCTAAACTATCAGTCAGCTAGACTTGTTTAAAGTAGGACTTCTGTGAAACATTACATACTGTGCTTGGACTATCTTGGGCAATAAATATTTCCTTGCCAATGTTCATTGTATCCAAGTCATCATCATGACCAACATTGATTTTCACATACAAACCACTGCTAGTCTGTGAATTTCATCATAGTATACTTAGAACTAATTTTGATAGAACCTATTAACTGAATACTTCTCTTCCCCTTGCTCTAGAAAATTGACCACTAAAATAACACTAAAAATAAGTGGTGCAGATTCCCATTTACTTTTGCTGCTCCTCTGCTCTTTATAAACCTGAAAAATATTTCTTTTTCAGTCACACTTTTCTAAGTCATTAATTGTTTTGATTGGAAATAAAATTCTTCAGTTTTCCGAGTGAAGTCATTTTCAGATATATGTTCCTCCAAAGAATTTGTGGAGGGAAATGTAATTCGGGAACAAACACATTTTACTTTCTACAATTGAGTTTCTGAAATCTGCCATGACACTTTCTGATGTGGCAACATAAATTGGTATGGTTGAGAATGCTTTATCATGCTCAACACATAGGAATTTCATTTCAATCATGCTGCTTATATATCAACAAAAGGAGTGACTGCCTACAAATCAAAACTAATGACTCAATACTCCCTTAATAAACAATCAATACTCCTTTAATTTATATCAAGTAATGCTCTCAAATCAAAATTAATAAAATAAAACTCCTTAAATTTATCTGAAATAGAAGCACAAGAAAGCTTAGTTAAAAAATACAATATTAATTAACCCAAATAATTATCAGATTGTTAACTCAGCAAAAAATTAATTGCCAAACTATTTTTAATTTACAAGTTTCACAAAATTCGATTGAATTATGAATTACTTTAATTATGTTTGAAGAATACAATTAAATTATCGAAAACAATGAGCGAAATTTTAAACCTTGTGTGAAGATAAAAATTAAATTAAAGCATTTGTTAGTTCGCGAACAATAAAATGTGTAGCAAAACAGGAAATACAAAACATATCACTATAGTTTTCCATAGAAGGAAGTAGAATTTTACATGTTTTGTTATACCGTATTACAAATGAATTGCATTTTACTGTCTTCACCATAGTTGTTACTACTGAAACCAGTATTGTAAATTATTGCCTTTATCTTTAAAACTAAATTGGCACCTGTTGTCCTATTTATAGCATGTTATAAATCTAAATCATAAATTTCTTGAAATAGGTCCTCAAACTATGTTTATGTGGAAGTTAGTAACTTTTCTATGTGGATTAAGTTGGAAGGAAACTCCATTTGTATAGAAAAGTTACTTTTAAATTTGTTTAAAAGTTGTTTGTATGTATTCTGTTGATGTTGTATGTTGCTGTTGATTGCTGCAATAGATTTGGTTTCTAGGAATTCTGCTGGTCTTAGTTTAGAAATACTTCTTTACTGATACACTAGTTTTCAATCTTTACTGATATATTTGAACTTTTAATACATTTCCAGTTGTATATGATCTGTCAGTTTAGTTGAATACAGAAACAAACTTTTGTCACTTTACAAACTTCAGAAATTAAGTTTCTTAATTGCATTTTCCAAAACAAGTTTTTCTATTAAATTTTTAATTAGATATGATGAAAGTTTTCAATCGTCTTTAGTATATTTCAGTGTTTTATTCAATTGATAGTTGTAACGAATGTTATTTTAGCTTAACAAATATAAACAAACTTTGGTTTTAATGTTCAAACATCAGAAGTTGAGAGTTTTTTAATGAAATATTTCTAAACAGTAAGAAGCAATTCATCATGCACATAAATGAACACGTAATGCCTTCAATTAGTATGAAATCTAAATCTTGCATTGCTTGAGTTTGAAATGATGAGAATCTTGTCTTGGAAACTTATTCTGTGTCCCAAAAGGTACTTTTAAATATGATGTATCATTTAGATTTATAACATGTTAGATATAAGGCAACAGGGGACACTTAAGTTTTCAAGCCAAAGGCAGTAATATTGCAATACTGGTCATTGTAGTAATAATTTGTGTATACATAAAACGTGTCAAAAAACATATTTTTTGGAAATATGTAAATACTTGCAAACAATTTTATGAAATTCCTTTTTCTTCTGTATTTTACAGCACACACATTTTATTATACTGCTTTTTAGGAGAGTGAGCTAAATTATATAAAAAACACTTGATGGATTAGAATATTAGTATTATAAAACTGCGCAGATTAGTAGATAGTGATAATTTTCAATTACTATAGAAGACACAGCACATAAGTAATTTTTGTTAATGTTGAAGACCATTCAAGTGGCATTTCCATAATTAAAATGCTTCTAAAGACTGGATGGGAAAATGAATGGCGTAGATACAAATTTTCCCATAATTTCCTTGACTACCTAATCTCAAGCTCACTGGGAAATAGTAATATTTTTATCTTTGAAAAGCTTATAACACAGCTTAATATGATTCATGTTATGTGAAAGTGCTGCTAGGATATTATTGCAACCATAAGGTTGAAAGGAAAATGTAAAAGGATGTTTACCTTTGAACATTAAGTTGGTTTAACTGAATATATTTAGTTGAACCAAAATATATAATGGGAAGGCATCAAAATCTGCTTGCATTGATTCAACTATATTTCAAGGTTGGTTAGAAAAATATTTCTAACATTAAAATTTAAAGAAGGCCAAAATGTCTTTGTCGGTGAAAAGTTTATTTTCACAATGCATATTTTTGAAAACCTAATTTAAGGATTAAACTTATGAATGAGAGTAATGTGCAGATTTGATTTACAATTTCCAAGACAAGCAGAAACAATTAAATGCTACACTTCTAGCATGCCTGGTTGGACAGGGCTGTAAATAAATTCCTCTAGTACAATGGAACTTTAAAAAGTAAAAATTATGCAGCAAACATTTCAAGGAAAAAGGCATAGGTAAATGAAGCAGTGATTCAACTACTAAATTCTTTCCTGGGAGCTAGACAATTTAGTAAAAGTTAGACCTAAAGGATGTTTCAGATGAAACTATGCACAATTTTGATGACACTGCATTCTTAACACATCTGAAAAGAAAATATTTTATATCATCCCTTTTGTAGTATTTGTAAGAAATGCTGAAAAACTATTGTGCTAAAAAAAATGTAGTTTATATAAGTCTATTTAAACATTTTAATTTCAATTATATATTAACTGAACTAAATAAAATTGATTTTGCATTTGAATTTAAAATTTTGAAAGTGAATCTCCAATTTGCAGCTGTGTACAATGTTTTGAGAGAACAAAAGTTGAAAATAATATTTATAAATTAAGAATCCGAATTATATTTAAGCATTCACCCCCTTTACAATTCTTGGACGGTTGAGCTGTGAGGCTTTCTTCCTTAGATAACCGTGACTCTGGTTTCGCCCCTTTGTAATTTTTGGTCAGCTGGGCTATGAGGCTTTCATCTTGAGATATCCGTTGCTCTGATTTCGCCCCTTTGTAATTCTTGGACAGTCGAGCTGTGAGGCTTTCTTCTTTAGATAGCCGTGTTACCACGTTAAATCTGTCGTGGTCTCAAACGTCCTCACGTTGGCGTGGTGTGGGAGAGTGGGGTGCCAGCTCAGGTGTAACCTCAACATCTGACGAGGTTCAAAATGATGAGGTGTTGTCCTCGGACCTTTCCCTTCGGGATTGATCCCCAGACTGTCACCAATAGCTCTGTTGCTCCAGTGCGTCCTTTATTCGACTACCTACCTCCTCCAAAATATCCGGTGCCCGTGTTTGCGTGTCTGCCCCTGAACCTAACCAACTTTCTGTACGACATTGTTACGAATGCATATGTACTATGGGTAACCCGTTTCATGCGTTAACCCTCTGGGGGTTCACGCACATAATTCCACCATCCAACCCACATGGTTCCCTGCAGGACTTCTAACTAGTTTTGACCTTGACCAAAAGCCCCATTATGGGGTTTGTGGGGTAAAAGCAATCCTAACAAAAAAATTTTATTGAGTTCCATAGAACTCTATAAAAATTTCTATAGAGAAACGAAATTTCGTTTCTATGGAAAAAAATTCAATAGAATTCTCTGATTCTATAGAAATGTATTTCTATAGAATTCTCTAGTGAAATTCTATAGAAAAGTAAAGTCGTGAAACAAAAGAAATGAGCTTCTATATGAGTTTCTCTACAGAAATTCTATAGACTACCTATAGAGATTACTAACAGAGCTAATAGAAAAAAGGGCCATATAATTCTATAGACCCCACTTCTATAGAAATTTTTATAGAATTCAGTGACGGATTAATGCAATTTTGTAGGTGGGGGAGGTTGGTTGGAAGATGCAACAAATCGGGGAGCCTGGGATATGGGATACTCCCAGAGAAACGGGGGGTCCTCAACCTGAAAATTTTGAAAAAATACCTTCAAAAATTAGCATTTTAAAGCTGTTTTGAGATTTAAAACTCATAAAATAAGTGTAAAGTTGTACTTTATTTTAGACAAATAATCACTAAATTTCTTGAAATGCGTAGCTTTTAAAATCTTTGCAAAAGTGGTTCCATTTACATAACTGTTAACACAAAAACCACAAATTCTATAAGCCTTTTGTCAATATAGAACTGCTAAGCAAATTAAAAGATGAAACACTGAAATGAGCTTGAAAATAATTTTTAAATAGCATTTTGTAGGTTGTCGAAAGTTACGTTTTTGTTAGCCCTTTTAATTCCTAAATATACATACTTTTATTTTAAAAATAACATTAAGAAAGTAATAAATAGAAACTTAAATATTCTTTACAAATTCTTTTATTTTTTCAGTACAATTTACAATGACACTCGTTTTGAAATATAAGTTGTATGAATAAAAAACGATACATTAATTGTATTATTACAAGAATGTATTTTAGACTAATGTCTCATTATATATATATATAGTCATTATATCCCCATAGAAGTGCAATGTAAACAGTAAGAATGATGTTACGCCGTTACGGTAACTCAAAAACTTACTTAAGGTGCATAAAACTGTAGTTTTGAATGTAATATTGTGTTTTTATATTCTGAATAGTTAACGTTTCGAAATAAAAATTAGGTGTACAAAAAATTATTGATTTTATATTGTACATATTAGCATTATACTCGTACAGTACATATTTGGTCTGCTTCATTCATATTAGCAGGCGGTTTGCACTTTTTACAGTTTTGATATAAAATTAAAAGAGTAACCTAAGTGTATGAATGTTGAGTTGAATTACTTAAACTTTATGACATCACAAAAGAACAACTAGTTTTAAACTACCTGTACTTAAGAAAACGTGTTTTTCTCTTCTTTTGCCCCTTTTCAATATACCTATCTATAATTTTCTCTTTGTCTATAAGGATGTCTCTATGAACATATAGCAAAGCAAGTCCAGTTAAGCGGTTTTGCCCACAACGGTTTCTCAACTAAGTTTCGATCAGTTTTAGTGTGGAGAAAGATCTTTCCGCTGTTGCAGTTGACTCAGGAAGAGAGAATCAACATTAAAGATCTAATTGAGGGGAAATTTTCTGGGGTGCAAAATTGCAAACACTCAACTGTATAGCCTGGTAAAGGGATTTTGTTTGCATCTTCCCTTTTCCACCCACAGCTTGATTTCTGCCTTCAGATGAATGAGTTTTTACCTTTTTTGCTCTCGGGGGAGCTCCGCCCCACCCCCTCTAATCCGTCCTTGATAAAATTCTATAGAAATTTTTCGTATATTACACTAATAAATCTCGTGACGCTTGATACCTCCACTATAGTGCTGACAAGTTGGCATTTGAGTCACAGTGTTGAACGAGTATAAGCCTTAAACCTATAATAGGAAAAAAAAATCTCGTGACACTCAATGCCATATTCACCTAGACCGAGTTCATAAGTCCGAGTTAAAACGCCGATCAACGATAATCCTCCGATTATCGAAGAAGCCGTATTCATGCCTGATCCGAGGTTTAAACAGACGTTTAGGTGTTAAATATTAATCCTCCGAAATCGGCGGTTTAACACTCGGTTGAGGATTAACGCATGCGCAGTACTATCTTTTTTGCGAAGGAAGCCAGATATTTTGTAAACAAAACAAAATGGACGACACACTTTATTCTGTGCGAAAGTACAGTATTCTTGCGGAGACGAGCTTTCAACTGACCTTATATGAATCAGAACAAGAACTTGATGACATTTTCTACAAAATAGATATGCCCAGATGTGATGTTCTGGTTCGTACGATATTCTGGCTCGCCAGAGTATCGTCAACCAATGAGAGAGCCAACGGTAGAATATGGGAAAAAAAGCAGCAATAAGAATAAACATTCTGTTCTTGACATTAAAGTAGAACAAAAAATAGCTGCATATGATATTTCGAAGTGAATGACCATTTTTCATACTTGTGTGTAACGTTATTTCCCCTTTGAAATATAATTTTTTATACAAAATTTGAAGTTCCTGTTTAATCTTCAAAAATCGAAGCCTGCATTCTGGCTATGGATTCTCAAATATTAGGTATGGTAGCTGAAATTGGTACCAAATTTATAAAATTTATTCGTGTGATGAAACTTCGTTGATGTTAGTAGTATGTATTACCATGCTAAAACAAATGGCTCACTTTTAAGGTGTGCTAATAGCTGGCTCACTTTTAAGGTGTGCTAACAGCTGACTCACTTTTAAGTTGTGCTAATAGCTGGCTCACTCTTAAGGTGTGTTAATAGCTGGCTCACTTTGAAGGGGTGTGCTAATATCTGGCTCACTTTTCAGGTGTGCTAACAGCTGGCTCACTTTTAAGGTGTGCTAATAGCTGGCTCACTTTGAAGGCGTGTTAATATCTAGCTATCTTTGACCATGCTAACAACTGGCTCACTTTTAAGGTGTGCTAACATCTGACTCAGTCGAAACGAGAAAGCAATAAAATATGTACCTCCCATTGTTGAAAAACGCATATACTTAAAACTTCCCATTACAGGAAGAACCAACTGTAGAAAACCATCGCTTTGTTTAACTAAAACGTTTTTCTTTGTTTTAATAGAAGTCAAACGCCGCAGTTGCCGGGGAAATCGGAGGGGAGGATCCCCCTGTCTCATCCCTCCCGACGGATAAGGCGCTCACTTTTCTCCTGTTGAAGTTTTCCAAGAACGAGCAATCGTTTTGAAACAGGTTTTCCTCTGATTTTTCGCTTGTAAGCTGATCGTTCAGCTGTTTTCTCCAGTTGTTTCAGCGATGTTGGCTTCACTGTACAGCAGTTCTGGGACGGGAAAAAGGGTAGTGCAGCGGTTTGGATTTAGGTAGTTCTATAAATAATGCAGATTGGTCTTTTGTTTTTATTTGAGTTATTGTGAGTCGTCAATGTCCCGGATGGTGGGATTTTTAATGCTGGCTAGGTTATAGTGGAACGTTTCAGCAAGGTGGTAGGTACGTAGGTGGTTAATTAACGTCGCACTGGAGCAACACCAATGGGCTATTGGCGAGGGTCCAGGGTCCATCCCGAAGGGAAAGATACAACGACAACGCCTCGTAATTTTGAACCACGGTCACATGACGAGAACAACTGAGCTGGCACTCCATTCTCCAAGCTTCCACACCGTAAGGACATTTAAGGCCAAGACAAATTTAAAGTGCACCAGTCCCCGCTTACACGACGGTCTTAGGTTGGATCTAGTTTCGAACTCGCAACTTTTCGGTTCCATTCCGTTACTCTGTCAACTGAGCTACTTTGGTCTTTAAAAATTTCTGAAATTGATCAAAAATAAAAACTGAATCAGTTGTAAAATCTTATTGCTCTATTAACCATTCAAGTGGTTTTGACGAAATATCTCGTCCATCATGTCCAGATGTCTCAAGATTTCGCCGATTTTTTTATAACAAGGTCAAGATCAGATCCGTTTTCCTAATGACGAGATATCTCTTCGAGACAACCACCAGGAGGTTAATTTTCCAAAAGACAATTTAATAAAAAGTTAATTCCAAATACCTTTAAAGTAAACATTTTTTCTTCAAAAGAAAAAAACAGATGAAGCCCAGATATTACATCAAATTTTTCCCTTCGGAATTAAAGTGATCGAATACTATTGAACAGGGAAGCACACAACGCGGTCCTCCTTTGATTTCCTGGCGGCCCCTTTACCATGTGTTATTTTAACTTTAACAAGTCACACGATAGGTAGTTTTAAAAATTGCACACCAAAGTACCTGTAGCGCCATTCGCGGCCCGCGGGCCACCACCGACGACCGTTATCACTCAGTCGGGGTTTTTTTCAGTTATGAATATTAACAAATCGAAATATAGGAGCTGCTTGACTAATAAAAATGTAGAACCAATTTTGCGCATGGCTATTTCAAAAATCGAACCGAATATTAAAACAATTGTTATATCAATGCAATGTCAAGAATCAAAAATTTTATTCCTTATTTACTTTTTTATTATCTTTCTTAGTAACAATATGTGATAAATATAAATGAAATAAGTAATATATGATAGATAATTTTCATATTCCTTCCTGGCGGCCCTCCCATGAGTCACAGTGAATCTATGTGGCCCTTGGTCTTAACTAGTCTGTGTGCATCTCTTGATCTCAATACTGTCTATTGCGGAGGTAAGATTCGCCGCAAAAGTGACACTGATTAGCCAGTAATTAGAGATGTGATGTACACGATTCGCTGTTGAACAATTAACACTCGTGTTATCAGTAGATTTAATTTTAGCTCTACCCATTTTTCAAACACGCTGTTTCCCATTGGATGTTTTCCCTTGAACATCATTTAGCGATAGATGCTCTTTGGAGCGTATCCAACCATAAAGCAGAGAAATGCTCTTATTGGCTCCTCTCTGACATCAATAGAAGTTGTTGCTGTCTGGGGTCAGCAACATATTGCTTTTGAGCATTTCTCGCCCTTGAAGTAGTTTTGTTTATGCAGTAATGACAAAATTTACAGGTTTCGCAACTCAATATGAATTTTTGTTCTTTAAATTTGGAATGAAAATGGAGTTTGTATACTGTGTGTTTTGTTTTACAATCAATCTTTTCATGTTCTCCCCTCTAAAAAGGCTCACGGAATTTTATATACGCTCATTTAACCCTCTGAGGGGGTTCACATATATGCAACCGTTCTGTAACCTACAATCTTCACTGCCTGAGATCTAACCATTTTTAACCATCACTTAACCGTCCATTGGAACGTTTTCTGATTCTCTCAACCAATAGATGTGGTTACTTAGTTATTAAATGTGATGCAATGTAAAAGCAATATTACACAACACGGAAATCTCGTGATGTTGAGAGGGTTAAACTTGAATCACCGACAAACATGTTTGAAACACAGGGAGAAGTAAAAGTCACGATTGCGGCCGTTTTTCTTCCTTAGCGACCATTTGAAGAATTTAAATATTCGCATTCGAAGGGAAAAGTATAAGTTTCAACTGCAACCTCGTACTACAATTTGAGGAATTATAAGATAAACATATTCCAAGGGGAAGCAAAAGTCACGACTTCCGCTCCCTTCCCTATTGGCCAGTTGGACAACTCAAATTTTGATACTTTACAAGGGGAAGCAGAAGTCACGACTGCAGCTCCTTTCCTCCCCTATCGGCCAATTGGAGAACTCAAATTTTGACACATTCCAATGGGGAAGCTGGTTGCGAGTTCGAATCCAACCAAAGACCGTCGTGCACAAAGGATGTTGGTGTACGTTAAATCTGTCATGGCCTCAAACGTCTTCACGTTGTCGTGGAAGTTTGGAGAGTGGGGTGCCAGCTCAGATGTGACCTCGTCATCTGACCGAGGTTCAAAATTACGTGGTATTGTCCTCGGATCTTTCTCTTCATGTTTGATCCCGGACCGTCGCCCATAGCTCGTTGAGTTGTGGGCTCCAGTGCGACGTTAATTAAATTATCTACCTACCAAGGGAGAAGCAAAAGTCGCGACTGCAGCTTCCGTTCCTCCCCATCGGCCAGTTGGAATTTTAATAAATTTAATAATAAAAAATCGTAGAGATCCATAGAACTCAATATAGAGGAACTAAATTTCGTTTCCATAGAAAAAATTCTACGGATAAAACGATTAACTAAAGAAATGTAAGCCCAATTTCGGGGAAAACACGTTTCGAAACGAATGCGAATCTTTTTCCGAAACAGTTTTCCTTCTCAAGGTCAAGCGAAAGGAAGAGCAAACATATTCTGACAGGAGGGAAATTCCCCAGCTTCGCATGCGCTCCACTTCCCACCAGAGAATGCTGAATAAATGTAATATTTGATCGGTTATTTTCTGTCCATCCATTCTCATTGGAACCATGCCTCATCACAAACACTGCTTGATCTTATAAAGGTGCCGACAAACTCACTGCCGTTCTGTTACAACACCAAAGAAGGCTATCGGTCTAGGTTCTCCGGCACACGTATTCTACAGCATATGCCTCAATTTGTGAGAACATTTACCACTGATGATTGTTTTTAGAAGTGATGCCTAAACATTAAGATAAAGGATTAAAGCTCCTTCGGAGATAGGCTCCCTGAATTACCCCTCATGTTTGAAGTGTTCGCAAATACCCATCTTCATACTCTCAAATGTTTTGATGTTAGCACTTGTAAACACTAGATTTATGCTTTCATTGCCCGCTTCTCATGGCTGGAAATGTACGCTACATTATCACGATGCCTGCCACAAACCACTTCCCTTTATTCGAGCATTCTTCAGTCATTTAAGGTACCATTCTAGGGGAACGTCTTTTATAAATTTATAAGCATGTAATTTGGTTAAGCGGTCGTTTTCAAATGAAGTTGCGTACAAACCATAACTTTCAATGCCATAGTCAAATTTTGAATTTCCAAAAATTTAGCCATGAATACTTAGTGTCGGAAGTAAATAACTGCGATTTTGCAAATATCGTACAAGTCCTGAATTGATTTCCAGCAAGATATGTATGGAGATTGCTATTCACACATAATTAACCGTCATAATACTGAATATCTCATCTCTTATATGGTAGGTAGTTAATTAACATCGCACTGGAGCAACACAATGGGATATTGGCGACGGTCCGAGATCCTAAAAATCCAATATATACATCTTAGAAATGCCTACAAAAGAAAATTACGTAGATTTTGTTTTGGTTCTTTAATGGTAAAATAATAAAATATTTCAGCGAGATAGGTAGATTATTTCAGAAGGTATGAAACGTCTGGGAAACTAATTTAACATTAGGTGTTCCCAATTTTCTATGCTCAAAAATCCAGAAACAGTTGTGCCAAATGATGTGGAACTTGGTGTCTGTTGTTAAATTCTGATAGATTTGAAGTTTGGCCTCTTCGATGTTGGAAACTATGAAGTTTAAACTTTATTTATTATGAAGGCACCTTAAGTATGTCATAAAAATAAATTTATGAGGACATTGTTTTCAATTGAATGGTTAATTTAAATTTGCTCTTTGAACGATGTGCGAATAACATGTGTCTCGCTACAGATCTTATATAATATCAGATAACATAAAAAAAGTTTCTTAAAATAAATTTTAAACTAAAAATTTACAAACGATAAGCTTTAGAAATAATTCTTTAGCATAGAGAAAGCAGTAAAGTCAGAAATCACACTTTTGACAGTGTGCCTTTTTCATTTTCTAATTTAACGTATCAAAATTTTGGTGAAATTCAAGATGCAATTACAAAGAATCCCCCAACTTATTTCCACAATGGCAATTTTGTCAGTTTAATAAGATCAGATCTGATAAATTCTGAAGGAGCCTTATGATTTATAAATTATATCTACTGAAACAAGGTAAATATTCTAATGTAACCAAGCACAAATATCTTTCCTTATCGCTTTCATAAGGTTTTAAGTAATATTGCTTATTTTTCTTACCAATTGCAAACAATTTGAACTTGTTAGACGGGCTTCAGTCAACATACTACAAGGGTAGAACTGTGAACCACTTGACGTTATACCCTGGTGCTAGTTATTATATCTACTTAAATGAGATAAATATTCTAATGTAACCAAGCTCACAAATGGCTTTACTGATAGGTGTTCAGAAGGTATTGAGTTAATTTTTTCCCAATTCCCGGCCAAGTTGAACATGTTAGCAGGGCTTTAGTCATTATGACACTATGAGGGCGGAATTGTGAACCACTTGGCATTACCCTGGTGCCTCAAGGGGGGTGGATTAACATTGTATCTCATATGCATTCCACACATTCAAGGCACAATCAGTTTAAAGAGAGGCCACACATTCTCTCCAGATGGACAAACACCCATGCCTTACCAGATACGCACCAGGAATCTTTTGATCTAGAAATCAGTGCCCTGACCACCAGCCCAATTAATCGAGTCATTGTTCAATTAGTTACATATGTGAACAAAATGAATCAATTCTCTATCAGTTCACAAATCATTGACGTTTATTAGGATATTACCGAACAATTATATATAATGGACACCCAATTAACAAATAAACAAAGACATAATCAGCATCTATCAAGAAGGCTGGATCCATTTCTTCATTGCCATAGATTCTCCTTGTTCTGTAAAAGAAAGACTTCTTATTATACTGCTCATCAGTTAAGGAAAATTCTTGGTACATGTTTTGAGCATATATCTTTCGAAATTCAGAACAGTAACATTTTATTTCATACTTAATGAAAAAATTGTCTAATTCAGAAAGCAAAGAGAACATTAAAATCAAAAGCAATAAGTTTTTTCTTACTCAAAGAGGAAAAGTTTATAAATTGCTACACTTGGTGTGGCACAAAAAAAGAATACATTTCAATTAGCTAATTAGACAGATATAAAATTTTGAAAAAGAAATTGAGATTATGAATATAGTAAAATTAAAAATTGGATGAGTAACATTTTTTATTCTAATTTATATATGGCTAATACAAATTTTAAACCTTATTAGTATTAATAGATACAGAATATAACAAATAACTGAAATATGAAAAATACAGATGGAGAAAAAGGGAGTAACTGTGCATGACTTTTTTTAGACAACTTGAAAATAAATTAAAACATTAAATGACAAATGTTCACATGGGATTAAATTGAAAGTATGAAAATAAGAGGAAAGCTAAGATCAACTTATAAAGAATTAAAAAATGGTAAAAAACAATCAACGAAAAATTTAAGTTACCATGTTGACATTTGTTGAACTAAAACATTTTATCTAAGACTATCTGCCTCCATCATTACATCACTAATAAGAGATTTCATGTAAAACTCGAGACATCAAAAAATGTAAATTTATTTTATACTCCTCACAACTACAAGCATGTAATAAATAAAAATATTTTTGTGTGTGCAATTTCTACGAGTTTTCTTAGTTTTCTCTTTAGCTCTAGAAAATTTCCTAGTACATGTTTTTAGTATCTTATTTTCAAAAGCTTATAATCCAGAACATAAATTTTGTTTTCCTCTATTGTAGAATTCGTATTATATAAAAAAGGAGAAATAAAACTTTAAGATCAAGGGCAGTAAGTTCCTTTTTCCTGAAACAGGTAATAGTTTATAAAGTGTTAAACCTAAGTGACAGGGTGGTTTGAGCGTATTCAATTAACTAAATTATAATTGTAAAGTAAATACAAATTAGTATTATCCTTACAAAACAAAATTAGAAATATAATGCCATACTACAGGATGCATGCAATGTGCTCGAAAACAAATTATTAATGTGTCGTATAATAATTTATTTTCACATGGTATATGTGTTTAGCAATGTAATTTATTTGAAGAGCTATCATTGTCATTTAAGTAATTCTATTGTGTTAGTATGGGAAGAACCAACGAAAATTTTTATTCTTTTCTTTAGTATTTACTTGTAACATGTCCTAATCTTCCAACCTAATGATATGGAAAGTGTTTAGGATAATTTAATTTTTCAACGTTCGAGGACACTGATGAAAACACTTTTCGTCAACATTCCAGTCTCCAATTACATAGATTTTGTTTCTATTTTTTATACTAATTTATAATGAAAAGGTAATGAATGAAATTCCAAACACACATTGATCACAAAATACATTGATTTTGAAGTTAGAAAATGGTTAAACAAAACTTCATCACATACAACACGGCACACACATTTTGAACTTTTCTGGATGCTTGATGCAAATTAGTAGCTTACAATGAGCATTTACTTATTTAAAAGTATACGGAGCTCATTTCTAGCCTACTTAGAGTAACGCTCTCGTAGGTACAGACACCACTGACATGTCGGTACTGCTAAAGGACATCTTCATTGCTCATTTACGTTCCCGAGTTCTTTCATCTTCCTTTTCACTTTTTGTCACGTTAAATTAATGAATTACAGATAAAAAGAAAAATGAACGAAAGAATTTTTCTACTGTAACAGTGAACTTAGAAATTGTTTAATGATGCAATTATGAAGTGTATATGGTTCATCCCCAAAAACTAACACCCTAAGTACAATTATCACCATAGATAAGTCCCTTAATGTTCCCCTTTTCGGGCCATGTGGTCAATATACCTTGTCACCCCTTTTCATCTCAAGCCATCGCATTAATCTTGACTTTCGAAGGACCCGTCTCATTTCAAATCACCTGTGTAAGATCAAATTACTTCGTTAAGAAACGAACTTTCTTGATGGATCCCCTGGTCCAATAATCCTTCTCTTAATCCTTACCCCCTAGCGAGTTCATTGCAATTCTTTCATTCTTTTGGAATAAGGAGCTCTCAGAGCCATTCCAAACACCCTACCCTCAACAACCTTCATGCATTATGATGTTATTACTTTTTTGTTATTAAATACACTATTCTTATGGAATTTTCTGCCTTTCCATCTGTGGAATCAACATTACACTCAGCACCAATGGATCATTCTCTCCAGTTGCCTTATACCACTCTAGCTACGACTGCAGGCTTATAATTTCTGTTATTATGCGAAATACATATATATCAAGCACTCAATACGGATTCATTTTAAACCATTATAATAACAATTTCTTAATTCAGTTAGTTTTTCGACATCATTGTGGGATATTTGCAATCAACTTCAAATGGGCTCTTGGAGCATTTTTCAGTCAGTAAGTTGACTACAAGCTTTCCAGCATAATAGCGAACATCTTCCAAACTTTTATGGCATCATCAAATCATCAGTAACAAGAAAAAGCACTAATATTTAGAATAAAAATATTTAAAAACATATCTTAATATTAGAACTACATAAAAATTGAAATACAAAGTATATAACAATAGTTTTTATACTTTAAAGAGAATGATGTAGACATGAATTTTGTGTTACAATGTATAAATGTAACTGATTTCTCCGAATTTCTCCCCAATATCAGCAATAAATGTATATAACATCAGGTAGAAGTAATGGAACTTTTCAAGAATGCCATTTTTGAATTCTTTGACGTAACATAGCAAGAATTATGCCGTATGGTGTTCTTACATGTAACATTATATCTTCATCTGGAGTGCTTTGGAAACTTGATAAATTGCCTCTTAACATTCTTGAAAAGCATAATTTTTTGTAGCAGTGGCATTTTAGTGTAAGATGGCATGTTGGGTTTATGTAAACTCCTTCACATATTCAAGTGGAAAATCATGAAGTAATGCATGTATCCGGTTATGAAGACAACCCAATGAAAAAAATCCCATTTATGGTGGCTAGATCACTGCTGATTTAAACCCCATTGAACATACGTGGAACACATTGGAAATGTCTTTACTAGACAGTATCTTCATTTAGAACTCTTTTGGACCTTTGTACACTACTGATTCAAAAATAGGATGATTGGATTGGATTTTGGGGTTTTATGGCGCAAGGTCCAAAATTGGACAAGCTGCACTAAAAAATAGGATGATATAACTCAGGAACAGTATGATTTTCTTGTCCTAAGTATATATGCTAATTGTGATTTTTAACAGGAAACAGAATGCAAAGGCAAGATTTAAGGCAAGCATTACAAGACATTAAAAGATAATATTTAATATATTTTTAGTTTATCAAAACTCATTAAAATCTTCATTCTTATCCTAACATTAACTTCAACGAACGCTCAGTATAAGTATTTGTTTTACACTTTATTAGATTATAAGTGTTATATTTGGGGATGTATTTTATGTATGCAATCTCATTTTACTTATTTAGGATCATTCAGATTAAATTATTAATTACATAAAAAGGCCACCCAGATAAGGAAAAAATTCACTACATTGGATCATAAATCAAATAAAAATTGTACATATTTTCAGTCATGCTATTTATTCATCAGTTTTAATTTACCTTGAAAAGAATTCTTTTCAAACTCATTGCACAATTGGAGAGAGGAGTTTCACAAAACATTATTTTCACCTGAAATAGAGATTAAAATATAGTATGCGAGATTAAAAACAACAGAGCGTAGTCTATATTGACAATGATAAGAGTTATTTGAGCCACAAGAAATTCCACATCTTTGATTAACATAGGAATAGGAATAGCACTCCACTTGTTCCTTCTGATAAAATAAAAGATAACATTTTAATCTTGATTTAAGATTAAAAAGTCTTATCCATGATTTTAATATTATGGAAAAATGTCAGGAAATGTATTCCAACTTCCGATAAATCAATCTGATCAGATGCAGTGGGAAACAAAAGTTAGGCAGGTAGTTGGGGTTTTATGACACAAATGCCAAAAATGGAAAAGCAGCAACAAATGCAGGATAACACAACCCAATAACCAAATCAACAATAAAAAGTCGATTTGAGAACATGCGTTAGTTAAACATAGATGAGATGATGCAGCTTAAATGATATAAAAGATTAAAGGCATCATAAAAGATGTATTTATATTCCCTTTGAATTCAAACACAAATTATGAAATCTACATTTTTTTCAAAAATTAAAAGTGGTCCAGATGGTATATCTCTATCTTAGTTAACTATGTTCTGTTTAACTGCTTTGCTGCAAACTGATGCCTAAAGCAGATCACCAGAGATAATTCCCACCAAATCAATGACTTCTATGTCCAAAGATTTCTGATTGTGTTGCGATCTTGTATTTCTGGGTAAATAGTGCTAAAAGTTAGATTTGCAGTAGCACTCAGTCACACGACATTGACTCCAACATTCCCTGTGCTTTGATGCATATTTGATTTGAAAATATGCCTGTTTAGTACTGAAGTGAAATTCACCTGTTCACCCTCAAACTTGGGCGATGGGAGTGTGTGGTTAATTTGTCTGAAGCTTCAAGTCAGAAAATATGGCCTTTCAGCTTTTCATCTAAGTTGCGAGGAATTGATAGGCTCTTTGGGCAGAATTCTATAGGATCTTTGACTCATAAAAATAGCTACAAGTGTGAAATTTACATAGAAAAACATTATTAAAAAATAAATTCTTAATTACACTTGAGGATGGCCCCAATAGAAGTTCAAATGATACATTTTGAAATAAAGGAGTGAAAATCTCACAACTAGTGAAAGCAATAAACTAAAATTTTGCATACCTAAATTTGAAACATTGCAAATTCATTACACTCGAAATTTATGATTTTAATTATTTTTCTTCAATTATTAATTTAATAATAAATAATAAGCAAGACCTGAATTTTATTAACATAAAAATGTATAATTTCCTATAAAATACCTAAAAACATGACGACCTAAAAGTGTAATTGGTGTGCTTTAGATTTGTAAAATATGTTCTATTTTTAAATTATATGAAAATAAAACATTTTTTATGCCATACAAATACATCCATGTAAAAACATATCTCCACAACAAAACCAAAAATTTGACTTTCTAAGTTTGTTTCCAAGGAGTTACAAGAGTTCAAACAGGGAATCACTTTACTAACCATCTGAACAGTAACATCTGGAAGTCCTTCATGGGGAAATACAATACACATTTGAGGAGAAACAATCACCAATCACTCTTTTATACTGAGACATTTTTGGATAAGACATTTTCCAACATTTTTCTATTTTCAGTGGACAAGTATTTTATCTTAGGGATCAGTGACGACCAATGGAGCAGTTTAGAGAAGCTACTTCATTTTAATTAACAATTCAAAAGAATGTGATCTTCCATTTTTTCTATCAAGACTGGAGAAAAACCTCCAGCCTATACTTTTAAACCGATGTCAATGTTCACCCACCAACAGAATATTCCAACTAAATTAGATTAAAACCTAGGACAAATGTAACAAGATGAAAATTAGAAAAATTATGTAAAACGCCCTAAATATCTCCGAGTGACCAAAAAGTTACCTAAAAATCAAAATACTGAAAAATGACAAACATTTACCTAAAAAGTTGTATGTATCTAAGAATCAGGAGATTGCAAACTGAATTTCAATCTATATGGGCATTCTCTATGAAGTGCTAGCGAAAGTTTTCAAGTGTTTAGAAAGCTTATAAGAAATTGTAAGAAAACCCAATAATACTTACCTAGAAAAGGTAATGAAAAATTGTAAAAGATCCAATTGTCTATGCTGCAAAAAGGAAATTTGTAGAACAAATGGAGTATTAAAGTTGAAAACATAAACATAGAAAGTTGAATTGTCAGCACCAAATATGTGTTCATGTGAAAAGAGAAGCTTGAAAGTTCTACACTTATGATTCTCATCTAGAAACTTTTCAACAGATGAAGCTAAAAATAAAATTAATCAATGAAATACATTAACTATATAGCAAAATTCAAAATTGAATATATCGAACAATAAATGACACAGTACACTTGCAAAGATTTTTAACCAAATAAAATAAATTATCAGCATTTTAAAGTTTTAAAATTCAGCAAATGTTAAGAAATCACACTGAAAGAATGAAGGTACATCAAGATTAATGCATAAAGGCAGGTGTACTGAAAAGTTGATACATTTTGAACAGAGAAACCATTGATTAAATTTTTATACATTAAAACTATGTTTAAATATTGTAGTCATCAGTCGAAGTCAAAATGGGAGTCAGTAAGTCAAAATGGGATTATTTTATTTCAATTAATCTTATTTTATAACAATTTGTTCTATTTTCATTAGTAAAAAATTTTCAAATCACTAAATTTCACCTCATTAATTCCATTGGAAAATATAGAAACATTCTAGCTGAGTATATTTGTACATAAAATGAGAAATTCAATAAATAGAAGTTTATGTAACCAAAAAACTAATTGCATACATGATGCAACGAATATAATGACTAAAGCAGATTCAGAGCATGAAATAGTAAAATCAACATCCAGTTTCACTGGAATGTTCATAAAGTTAATATTTATGTAGTGACGGTCTTCAGGCTTTGACATATTAAATGTATACTGGAAGTCAATTGACAAATTATCTGTAATATATATAATTAGGTGACTGGTTAACATATTGTACTTATAAAGATAGTAAATATGTTCAAGATTAAATTCTAAGCATATATACATGGAAATACTACTCTAAATTAACTTAGAATCAATAAAAACATCTGAACATATTGAAGTGTCTAAAACATTTATATTCAATATTACATCCAGATCTACCATACCAGAACACATTTAGAAATCATGATACTAGGCAAGTAATACCATTACTGCAGCAAATTTCAAAAATAATAAAACAGTACATTTAAATAAGGTTGATTTAAATCTTATCAACCTTATTGTGTTAAATTCCTATGTGTGCATGTTAATTTTACTGTATTACCTAAATGAAATTTTGGAAACTCAGGTGGGTGACAAACGAAGAGATTTAAGCAGGGCAACATGGTTTGTAAATACGTTTCTACTGCTCCTGTCACACTGGATAGCACTGCTCATCAAACTGCACATGACAGTTGACCATCCACACAACTCAGATTATTTTATTTATTAGCAACACGCCAATCTATTGTTTTCTTATGTGGGATCACTTTCTGACAAAGAAAACCATCTAAACTGCTTGGAATACGCCACCCAGGTCACAAACCAAATTGTGACAAAAAGAATACATCCTGGGTATCAGTACACAAAACACCCCATGTAACACCATCCTTAGACCCTTTGCGCATCACATAATACAAAAGTAAAAAAGTAGCAAAAACCTGTAATTTGATCTTTGAAGAATAATTTTATAAGATTATAATTAGAGATAGCATGAAAAGTATAAAGAATCATTTCAAACTAATACAAGATATCACAAAGCGTAAAAAGTTCTTACAAAAGAATGATCCATTTTCTTCTTCTGGGTTACCAACGTAGTGATTAGATTCATCACATCTGTAAAAAATACATTTGTAGTTTGAAGCATTAAAAACAATTTACTACAGGAAAATTGATGGAAAGTGAAAATTGCCAAGTGAAGACAGAATTTTACAACAGATTTTAAGATAGGATAAATAGGATTGCAAGAAAATACAAATGTTTTCAGTTGGTTAGAATGTATTCAGTAACCAATTAACTAAAAAGTTATATCATTTCTAATAATTTTTAGGCGATTGGATGAATTTTTGTTTAGGAAGTTAGGATTTCCAGACAGATCTTGAAAATAAATTATGCCTGCAACCTTTGTAATAAAGGGCTTTGTTAAAGCGTGTAGTTCTTAGTTTGTAAAGCGCCATCTAGGTGGAACAGTTTAAAATGTATCTTCTGGCAGCAAGCCAGTTAAGCTTGTATCTGTACCGCGCGAAGGTGTGAGAGCATCTTCCCAATTTTAGTAATGAGTAATAAAGAAACAGTTCACTAGAGTATCTGAGTTTGAGTATTAATTGAGCTATCGAATGGCCGAAACATGAGGTCGAGTCTCCCGGAGTAACTAGTGAATTGAGTTCCCATTTAAAATCTTGAGTATTGCTATTCACATCAGCATCGTCGAAGCAATTGAGGTATATGACTGAATTATTATTCATGTTATGAAATAGTTATTCAAAATGTTTAAAGGCGCTAAGAAAGAGGATTTAAAAGCAATTGCTAGTGAGTTAGGAGAAGATGTTAATGAGCTAATGACTATTACAGAGTTAAGCAGTATAATAAAACAAAATGAGAAGTACATAACAGACAAAAAATGGGTTGTAGAGTTAGCAACCATGATAATTGAGGAAAGGAAGTCTGAAGAGCAGCAGCAAATAGAACTTGAAAAAATAAAACTTGAGAGAATGAAAACAGAATTAGAACTAGCTCGCATAAAAGCGCAATCAAAATCTGAGGATGTTATTGACAGTCATCAAACTGAATCTTTGGACTCTCTGATCAAAAGTGTCCGTACTTTAACAATTAAAATTCCTAGTAGACCTGAAGCTTGGGGTTATTTTTCTCATCATTAGAAAGAGCCTTTGTATCAAAAAACGTACCAGATAAATATAAAGCAGAGATTCTTTTAAATTTGTTAGGTGAAAGGGCAACTAATGTGATAACTTACATAAAAGATGATGAATTAGATGATTATTCTAAAGTAAAAGCAATAGTAATTCGAGAGTTTGAACCTACACCCCAATCGTGTTTAGAAAATTTTAGGAAAACACACCGCCAACCCAATGAAACGTATATACAATTTGCATCGCGATTAACGACGAGCTGGGAATATTATTTAAAGTTGAGAAAAGCAACTGATTTCGAAACCCTCAAGGAATTAATTATATCAGATAAAATATGTCAAACCTTGGATAAAGAAACCGCCTATCATATAAGTCTGAGACAGGCAGAAGGCTGGTTTAAACCCTCTGAGTTAGCGAAAGAAATTGATTTATATTTTATATCCCACGGTAAAACTTTAGTTGAAAATACAAGGGTAAATAAATTTTCCGAGTCAAAAAATACATCGAAAGTTTTCTTGTCTGACGTTAAGAGTTATAAGTGTTTTTTCATGTATTGATAATCACCCCTTATATAAATGTTCTAATTACAAAAAATTATCTGTCGATGAGCGTATTGAGTTCGTAAAAGCTAATCACTTTTGCTTTAATTGCTTCGGGAATCGTAGAGTATCAAATTGCAAGTCGAAACATTGCAATCTTTGTAGGCGGCGCCATCATGTGACCTTACATTTCAAATACGAACAAAATGTTGCGAGTGAAAATAGTGTAAACACTTTAAGAGAGAAAAGTACAACCTTCCCTTCCCCACAGCTTCAGAATTCGTACCAGCAGAGACTAAACAATTGAGTCAGGATCAAAACTATTTTGTGGCGACGAGTACTTCATCCGCTAAATCGAAAGCTGTTTTGCTTAGCACTTTTATTGGTTTTTTATACGATGATATGGGTAATGTTTTTCCGTTCGTGGTCTTCTCGACATCGGTGCTAATGCAAACTTTTTAAGTAAGAGATGTGCAGATAAGCTTAATTTAAGAAAGGAAAAAATAAATATTGCAGTGTCTGGTTTGAATGGTTTGTCTTTAACAATTAAATCTAAGGTTAGTACTAAGATTACTAATGAGTTGAGAAATTTCAAATTAGATTTAGAATTTTTGGTTGTTCCAAGAATAACAGATCTGACACCATCTAAGCAAATTGATATTTGCGTTCCAGAATTAAATAACAAAATTATAGGACACAGATTTTAACATTCCAGGTCCCATTGATGTACTCTTAGGAGCAGAAAACTTTTATGAGCTTTTGAAACCAGGTGAAATTTATCCATCTAATACTAAATTAATATTACAAAACACTGTATTCGGTTTTGTTGTGAGTGGTAGTGTACAGACAGTAACTGAGAATAATGTACAGTGTGGGCTTGTTAACGATTGTATCGATTTAGAGAATATTATGCAAAATTTTTGGGAAATTGAAAATATTGAGTGTGAGAAAATAAAAAATGAGGAAGCCCTTATTTGTGAGGAATATTTTCAAAAAACCCATACGAGAGATAAAGGTGGTCAGTACGTCGTACAAATGCCCTTGAAAGATAATCCGTCTAGCCTAGGGGAATCAAAGCAGATAGCTATGAGACGATTAGATTCTCTTTGGGCGCATTTGGTGAGAGAGCCTGAAATTCTGTCCATGTATAAAGCCTTCATGGAAGGGTATTTAAGAATGGGGCATATGGAGGAAGTAAAGGAAAGCAAAGAACTAGGTGTGGTCTACTATCTGCCCCATCATGGTGTTGTACGTCCAGATTCCAGCTCTACGAGTAGTGTTCAACGCCTCTGCAGTAACATCTAACGGTAATTCCCTAAACTCCTTGCAGTACAATGGAGGAGTGAATCAAGATGACTTATTCACAATAATGCTACGCTTCCGAAAGCATTTATTTGCGTTCGTTGCAGATATTAAAAAATGTATAGAATGATTTGGATGCATCCCGGTCAAAGAGATTTATTGAGAATTGTCTGGAAGTCCTCTGAGAAAGATCCTATCAAAACTTACAGACTATGTACTGTAACTTATGGAACTACAAGTGCACCCTATCTTGCAACCAGAACATTGCAGCAGTTGGCATATGATGAGGGAGCACAATTCCCGATGGCTGCATCAGTACTCTTGTCAGACAAATATATGGATGACTTGCTTACTGGAGCTGATCAATTAATCCAATCTCAGGAACTGCAATGTCAACTTATTTCGCTTTTGGATCGAGGTGGCATGGCTCTGCATAAATGGTCGGCTAATCATTCATCGCTTTTGAAAAATGAAGCTGATGCATCTGTAAAATATTATTTTACTCCTAGTACTAAAACTTTAGGCATTTTATGGAAACCTCAAACTGATCGTTTTTGCTTCAGTTTTAAACCAGATATAAAGGATGTATATACTAAAAGAGAAGTTCTGTCACAAATAGCAAGGATATACGATCCACTTGGACTTTTGGGTCCTCTTGTGACAAAAGCTAAAATTTTTATGCAGAAATTATGGCTGCTAAAAATAGACTGGAGTGAACCACTACTGGAGAGAGAAAATCAAGAATGGCATGAATTTATCGAGTCCCTGCAGAAGGTTCCTGACATGACCATTCCACGATTCATCTTAGTTGAGAATGCTAACGACATAGAGTTGCATGGCTTCTCAGATGCCTCAGAAGCAGATTATGGAGCAGTAATTTACTGTAAAGCCACAGCAGCATCAGGCCATACGTCAGTGAGATTGGTATGCAGTAAATCCCGTGTCTCTCCCTTAAAGAAGACTACAATACCGAGACTTGAGCTCTGCGCGGCAGTTCTTCTAGCAAAATTAATGCATCGAGTGAAGTCATCATTGAAACTCGAAGTAACGGCTATTCACCTTTGGAGTGATTCTATGATTGTGCTGTCATGGATTAAGAAAGAACCTCATCTACTAAAGACATTTGTTGCTAACCGAATTTCAAAGTTGCAGGATCTAACCAAAATTGAACAATGGCATTACGTTCCATTTGAAGAAAATCCATCTGACCTTATATCCAGAGGTATGGACGCCAAAAAACTGCTAAGTGAATTGTGGTGGGATGGACCTGACTTCCTAAAGGAAGTTGAGTACCCTATTAGAGTTATACCTGAATCTGTGATTGAGAAAAACACTGATGAACTCAAAAACTGTTGATCCTGAATTTGTATCGTGTTCGACTTTAACTGTGAATGCTTTAACTAATGATTTATTGAATTGTAGGAATAAGTATTTTAAAATAATCCGTATTATAAGTTTTCTCCTTAGGTTTTGTAGAAATTGTAGGAGCATACCAAAAAAGGTAGGACCATTAGATGCAGAAGAAATAAAAATAGCAGAATTAACACTAGTAAGGTTAGTTCAACGTGAGTATTTTAAAGCTGAATTAAATGGTCTTCAAAAATCAGATATGGTTCCAAAGGATAGTTCGATTAAGAATCTTAATCCCTTTATTGATGACTTTGGACTTATTAGAGTAGGAAGCCGACTAAAAAATAGTAATTTAACTTATGAGAAAAAGTTTCCAATTATTCTGCCTTCTAGACATAATTTAACAGAAGTATAGTTAATTATTATCATCTTAAATATCTACACGCAGGCCCACAAGCTTTATTATACCATGTGAGACAGAAATTTTGGATCTTAAATGGTAGAAATCTTTGTAGAAAAATAGTGCATAATTGCGTAGTTTGTTTCAAGGTGAAACCGGTAACAGTAAATCAAATTATGGGCGACTTACCCAAAGAAAGAGTTACTGAAAACTTCCATTTTAATATTACTGGAATTGATTTCTGTGGTCCTTTCTCTATTAAATATAGAAATCAACGTAAAGGTATTCTCCATAAAATTTATGTTTGTATATTTATTTGCTTCACAACAAAGGCAATACATCTAGAGAGTGTTACCGATTTAACTACTTCTTTCATTGAAACTTTAAAAAGATTTATCTCGAGAAGAGGCAAACCTGCTAAATTATTCACAGATAACGCAAAAAATTTTGTGGGTGCTAGCAGGGAGATTAAAAAATTTGCACAATTTAATAAGTAAACCAGATGAGATTCTTGCAGGTTATTTAGGGTCTGAAGAAATAGAATGGAGCTTTCTGCCTCCAAGAGCTCCTAACTTCGGTGGTCTTTGGGAGGCAGGTGTGAAGTCTTTTAAATATTACTTAAAAGAGTTGTTGGTAATTTGAAGTTAACGTATGAGGAATTTAACTGCATAATTATTCAAATTGAAGGAATGTTGAACTCCCGTCCCCTTGTACCACTAACTTCTGATGTAGAGGAGATAGAAGTTTTGACACCTCCCATTTTTTAATTGGCAGACCTCTTCATTCTTTAAATGAGCCTGATCTCACTAATATAAACGAAAATAGGTTAAGGAATTGGCAAAAAATCACGCGAATTTTTCAAAAAATATGGAAAAAATGGAGTATGGATTATTTAAATAATCTGCAGGAAAGAAACAAATAGATGTTTTGTAAAAATAATGTGAAAATAGGTGAGGTAGTTTTAGTAAAGGAGGATAATTCCCCCCGTTCAAATGGTCATTAGGTAGAATTTCAGAGGTGTATCCAGGAACTGATGGTAAAATTAGGGTTGCACAAATTAAAACAGCTTCTGGTCAGTATAAACAACCAATTTCGAAGTTATGTTTACTACCTGTAAATAACTAATTGTTTGTATATCAATTTACTTTATTTCTAGTGTTGTAATGTATCTATGAGCACCTCATTTATTGTAACCAAGAAAGTTTTGTTATTGTTTATGTAATTTAATGCTTCATTTCAATTTGCAATTACTTGAATGTCTTTCATACATTGCAATGCCCGGCGCTATGTTAAAGTGTGTAGTTCTTAGTTTGTACAGCGCCATCTAGGTGGAACAGTTTAAAATGTATCTTCTGGCAGCAAGCCAGTTAAGCTTGCATCTGTACCGCACAAAGGTGTGTGAGAGCATCTTCCCAATTTTAGTAATGAGTAATAAAGAAACAGTTCACTAGAGTATCTGAGTTTGAGTATTAATTGAGCTATCGAATGGCCGAAACAGGCTTTACTTAACTTACACTGCTTTACTTAAGTGAGATTTTCCATAATTTCAAAAAAGGTATTTTGACATACTGCCGTAAAGGTGAAAATCCATTACAATTACAGATAATATGTAATGGGTGGCATGTCTGCAGAGGCAAGAATTAGTCAGACAGTCACATGAATGACCAAATTGAAAAACGTATGTATCAGTTAACTGCAGAATAACTTAAAATTGCCAAATATAAGTTTCTATACATATAACCTGATGTAAATAGAAATTTTCAGTGAAAGAAAAGTTAGTAAATAGTGTATTTTTGCATAATGGCAAAAAAGAGCACACTAAAAATATCTTATTGCAAAAGTAAAAAAAACAAGTATAACGAAATAATATGGCTAAAATTAAAATTTTGTTAGGAAAACCAATCTTCATTACCTACCTATTGCAATGAGGCCCATTTATTCCTTTAGTGGTACAGTAACATCTCCCAGTTTCTCTATGGCATAGATCTCCATGATTATTACAGAAGCATGGCGTACAGTTTCCTCCATTTACTTGATCCCCATAACCAGCCGTAGTGTTGACAATGGGTTCCTGAAAATATTTCAAATTATTAATCTAATTCTAAATGTAATCTAATGAGTAAATAAACATTAGCTACTTGTACCACATAAACATCAAGATTCATTTATTCTATTTCACATAGTAGGTTCAGACACAGAGAAATCACAATTGAATATAATAAACATATTAACCACACAAATACTGAATCTAACTTGGGTAAATAATTTAACACTAGAACGCCCATTGCTGTCATTTTGACACCAGTTTGTTGATCTCTCCCCTTTCAATTTTGTCAGATTTTAAGTTACTTGTGAATTTTAATAATTTTACTTGATATGCCCATAGCATATATTCCTTGTATATAATTCAATTTAGAAACATTCTATAGCTAAATTTACCTAGAATGTCGACACGTGTCTTTTCGACACCAAGCAGATTTCCTAATTTTACTGGTTTGTGTTTGGCAAAATAATGAGCATATATAGAAACAACATTTAATTTAAGTTTTCCTTTATTCATTCATTTGACCTTGAATACATTGTTATCCAACTTTCAAAGGCAAAAATGGATCACTCCTACTCGCATGTTCACATCTAAGTTTGAGCCTCGTTTGCAATTTCAATGTTACTCACGGGTGACTTCTGATACTACCAGACACACAATGATGACTAGCAGAAAAGATCCAAGTCCTGAAGAAATTTTAAATGTGAGAACTATATCTGAAATTATTTCTGATGGTGGTGAACTCTCCTGTTCAGATTTAGATTTCAATAAAGAAACCAGTTTATTTAAAAATCAGAAAGTGACACAGATGATGCTGACAATATCCAGAATAATTCGGATTCATAACATTGGGGATGGCCCATTTATAATGCATGAGTGATTTGCTGTCTATTTTGTGACTAATCTTGTCACACAAATCATCAATGAATCTCATGAGTTTAAGCGTTAATGCACCAAAATTATAAATCAGAATTGGAAATTCATCCTCAATGCAGAAAATATGAAATTAAAAAGTGTAATTTGTATGCAACCAATGCACACAAACTTTTCAGTTAAATAAGGGGTGCTTAAAATTGCATAAAACTATCAACTGCAAATAAGATATGTATACAAATAAATTAGATGACTCAATATTAAAATCTGAACAGTGTTAAAAAACAGCAATTTTTCTTTTATTTTCTAAACGAAATTGCTTTTTGATTTTGAGCTTCACGATCAATTTACTGTCCTTTTCATGGCATAAATCATAAGCTTAAGAAAATCTTGTTAAATACTGTTAAACTAAAATGAAGATAGTAGAAATGCCATTTAGATATTACAACTATTTTACAATTTATTTACTATTGTAGAAACGACACTGACAGGCATTTCAGGTTAAGTGCCTGCCATTCTAACATTAATACATTACTTTTAAATAGCTTATTTAATCTTTTCCTAACCCCTTCACCTACTGATATTTTATGTACCACTAATTTTACTATCATATGAAACAGATTTATTCATGTACTTCAATTATAATATTCAAAAATCGATTCAGTATACATTCCCACATGGTCAGTTTTAATAACCAGTTGCTCCAACAGCCATAGTTCTCTTCTAGTGTTCATCACCTAAATCTAAATATAATCTGATTTTCAAAATTCTGATGAAATCTCATAGTATCCTAAAGCAGATATGAATTTATTTGAGTTGGTAATGTTATCATTCAATCAAGTGAAACAATCACTTTCACAGGCAACTGCTACATCATCCTAAACTAAATGCAATGTTAAGCATTTGGATGTCTAATTTTTTAGCCAATACGAGGCATTTTTGTCAATGAAGTTGTACTTTTCTCAAATCAAATTTCCACATATGAGAGTGAACTTTTGATCATTCTACACTACAATGAAAGGTTTTGGCACATGCTTGAAAGAAGTTTCATTATTTATACTGATCAAGACAGCTTATTAATTAAAAATGCAACCATCAACCCTCTCTATAAATGAAAGAATAGTTGGTTAAAAATGAATCTGTATTGATTAAATAAAATACATTGAAGATAAAATTTTAGTCACTATTTTCCCTATTGACATAAAAAACTACAAACCTTCAATAAGATGGTGGCAAGGAAGAACACATTTGTCAGTTCCATTCACACAAGTGCTGTGGCCATTACACTGACATGATGCAAAAAAAATCACACTTAATAAACAAAAATGATAATGCAAAATGTGTAACAAATTAAAATTATGATATGAAACATTGGACAATTCAAATTTACTGGTAAAATGAAAACCAATTGTATGAAATGATCAAAGATGATCCTCTGAAAGACTAGTTAGCTATCCCATTCTATTTTAGTTAAGATACTGTTCCACTTTAGTCTAACAGTATTTCTATATCTAAAAGTTCAGTTAATATAAAACTCAAATCATGTTTCACAAATAGCTGCTTTTAATAAGTAAAATCAAAAAGTGGCACTAAATCTTAAAAAAATCATTTATATGGATGTTGGATAAGTTAAAAAATAGTAAGTTTACAAGAATCCTAAAGAGAAATATTGACTTTACAGTGATAAGCATTCAGAAGGTATGCAATTTCAAAAACATTGCTATAGCAATTGAAGATTGCAATAAAATTTTCACTTACAAGCATCTGTAAATAACATGTGTAACTCATGAATATTATCTTAGCTTTTCAATATTAGCTAGAGTTACACACGTTTTAATAAAATTCTGAAATATCAAGATATGATTAAAACAAAAAAAAACCTGAAATTAAGAGCACATTTCAGTTTGCATTATTCCCTAATCAAATCATGGAAAACAAGAAATTACAGAACGCCTTATACACCATTTTAACAACTGAAATGGTTTCCATGCACTAATAATGAAAGACTGGGTTAGACTAGTGAGTTTGAGCAAACTACTTGTTCCACAGGATTATGGCTTATAGGGTTCAATCCCATACAGTGCTCACAGAAATATCCTTGTATATCCGAGAATGTGTATATTAAATGTATGGGCTAGTAAAATTTCTTAACCGACAGCAAGAAAAAAAGTACAACACTGCAATGCTGCCCTTGTGACATCAGCTCTGAATTGGGCAGTCTTACAAGCCTCCTATTGAGCAAGTAAGGTAACACAATATCAGCTGCTCTCTTGACAATGGAGTATAATTCTGAATGTCTGGCATTTCTAACCATTAGGGCTGATTTTAATGACATTGTATCTTTTTGGCAAAATTGAAACTTTATTTGAGTAAACAGAACTGCTACATAAAAAGCTAAGCTGATCTAAGTGTCTTTGTTAGGGCATTTTCATGTATATTTTGCGATTTTTAAAAGCAGTCATTTTTCAAGTTTTTTGTTCAATGCACTTTTAGACCTTATAGTAATCCCTCGCCTACCTCAGGGGTTCGATTCCACAGAAAGGCCTTGGTTGGTGAAACCGTGACTGAAAGTCTGCCTCAGGTAATATCGTTTAAATGCAGCAAATATCCCTGATCTAATGGTTGTAGGAGTGAGGTGGTGTTGGGAAGCAGAAATCGAACTTCTACATCTGGGTCGACTAATTTCAGGGATGTCCGTGAGCATTGTCAATCAGAAGAAACATTTTGAATGGTAGTGACTTTGAGGCCAAATATTGCTTAACACTAGGAACAAAGAAGTTCACAAACCAGTCTAAATAATGATGCCGTAACCCACGCTTTTGGATTGGCTCTCCTAAACACTCGGAGACCACTTTTGTATATGAACAAGGTTTCACCATATGACCACCTGAAGCATTACAGCAAAATAGAGCCTATCTTTTGCAGCTTTAAAGCCTGGTGCAGACTTCTCGTTTTGTGAAATGAAAGTTCGAGCAGGCATCCTCTTCCAAAACAAACCTGTCTCATCTGTGTTGAACACTTGTTCTGGCTTATACCCCTCACGTTCGATGAATTTTTTCAGCTCGGCCGGATATCGATTGGCCGCCTCTTGATCCGCTGAATCCGACTCTCCCACGATTTTACATTGTGCAGAGAAAACCATTTCTTACATCTCTCGAGCCATTCCTTACTTGCTTGGAAACTTATTATTTCATTTTCAGGCTTTAAAAAGCTGTATTGCCTTTTCTTGAATGATGCAGCTGCTAATAGGCACCATCTTTTGTGTTTGATCTTCAATCCAAATGTTGAGAGCTTTTTCCATATTTTCCATGGTTTGAGATTGCGGACAAAATGTAACTTTGTTGCTAATACTAGTGCTGCACAAAACACTGGACCGAATGGATTTTCACTTTTTAATTGTTCTTACAGTTGATTCATTTACCTTAAAGTTTTTCAAGACACTCACAAAAGTTTCACCAGTAGCTAGACAATCGAAAAACTGAATTTTTTTATCTAGAGTCATGACACTTCACTTTCTTTTTAGCCTTTATCACCATTTTTAGAAGACTTTTTCGAAAACTCCGAAATGAAATCTGCAGCGTGTGAGATTATGTAACACTGAACAACTGACTGTGTAGACTGGCGAGTGAACTTCTTATTGCTGGGTATAGAAGATTCGGCCAACATAAACAAACCAACTCCCTCCCCTTCCTTTCGCGAGTGTGCAAGGTCATTGCACGAGTTTACCCATGCTTCACCGAATTTATTTTATTGCTTTCTCATTCTAAATTATATATGTACATATAGGTATTTATTTTGACTGAAGGAAAAAACCCGTGGATAAGCGAAACAGCGTTTGGCGAAGGATTACTGTATTTTACTTATTTTGGTATTTTCAAGATAAAGGGCATTTTTAGATGATCTTCCATGAAGCCCCACTTTTCATCCAGTGGGGAAAAGCTTTTCCCAAAGTGATATTTCAAAAGAATGAACAAAGTGACATAATTTATGTAAACTGTTCACATGTTTTCAGTAGAAGTCTAAGGTGCTTTACAAACTTGTTAAAAAAATATTCAAAACTTTGTTGAGACCTTAAAAAACTTGAAAATCTGCACATGATTCACATGCTGCTTTGATAATCTAGTAATGATACACAAACATTTCAGTTGCCACTAAAAATAATCATTTAAATGATTTTGTTAGTAAAATTTAAGCTTTTAGTTTGACACATGAACTATCAGAAATGTAAGTCGTATTTGCACTTTTGGTTTCTTACTATAGGGTTTATTTTTAACAAAATAAAGGCAGAGTTTGGTAGAGAAACTGCAACAAATTAAATTTTTTTAACCCTCTGATAGCCGTACATGTCTGAATACCATGTCCTCAGAAACCCAAAACGACCGAGTATCATTAGTACAATCACGAACTATTTCTTCCCCCTTGTTTGCAACTTATTTGACACCTCATCGGGGGACCCTATACCGGGACCGAAAACCGTGCATGTTTTGAAGGAAGGGTTGTACGAAAAGTGCTCTTTTCAACTTATAAGTCTTACACAACTTAGAATTATATAGACATATTGCTGTTTGCTGACGTTCAGCATCCATTACATAAAAATTTTTAAACTCACATAGAAAACATGGATAGAAAATTGTCAAATTGTTAGAAAGAACAATTTTATCTATTCATAAGAATAATTTTCTTTTAATGAAATATAGCGCAAAAGTAAAGCAATGTGCAATTACTTATAAAACAAGGAAAATATTTTTAAATTTTAGAACACATTATGCTACGTTTAATTTTAAGTATGTTTTTTTCATTAAATGTTTTTAAAGAGCAATTTAATTTCTTTATTTCCCTCTTATCACCTTTATTTTAAATCTCTTGCAACTGGAATATTCAAGTTATACTTTTTCTGTTGTGTTATTGGAAATTAATTTGTAATTTTGTACCTTATTTAAAGCAGTATATCAAAAATGCATGATAATTTTTGAAGTATTAATATATCTTTCGCTTTGAAACTGATGTTTTAAAAAGGTTTTCGGAAATATAATACAAAGTGATAAAAGTGGTTATTTTTCAATTCTTCCTTTTAAATCGAATCTCAAAGCAACATGAATATTTTTATAATGATTTCTTTTAAAATTGTAGATCAAAAGCATCTTCGTACGTCAATGAACTTTCACTAGAATCACGGCCCAATTATATTCCTGAAATGTAGACTGGTGGTTTAGTGGCACTTTTCTAAAGACACTAAGATAGGCACACTATTAATTGCAAAAGTGACAGAGCAATACTTTGCTGTATTGCACTTTAGGTGGGAGGTATAAAGCCAACAAGTGACAAAAACTTGCTTATTAGAAGTCCCATATTATTACTACCACCCTACTGTCGTTAATAAATTGCGAAATTAGCATTTCTAGATCGTAATTCAATTTTGGAACTATTAAGCAATTATTACAAATATGTAGGAGCAAAAAAAATATGGAATTAAATGTGACAAAAAGACAAGCGTGCTTCCATCAAATTCTGTGTTGAAAGCAACGGTCATGTGTACGTTACACAAAAGTAGTGCAGGATAGTTTCTTCTATCGTTATAAATTTGGGAGAGCTCCCATTATGAAGTACCGAGGCATCTGGAAATGGTTTTAAATGTTTAAGGGCACATTACCAGAGCGACATTGACACATCAGTTGTAGATTCTTAGAATTTTACTCTATTTGAGTTCAAGAATAAAGACACAACAAGGTGAGATATTTCCTACCCTTTTGTTAGAAGTCCATGAACTCCCACTCTAAAAGACCAAAGGGGACTGAAACGTTTTTTCGATGAGGGGATATGTAAAAGTCAGCTACCCTAAGAAGGTTGGTTCTTATGATATACATTCTCAGAATTTTGTTCTTTTGAGTATTGGGTTAAGGCATGCCTTATGCTACCACTCCTGGGTTAATGTTCTCACCATTTCCCGAATTATTTCTGACTACCAGTCGAAGCACATGGTTTTGTATACAAGAGGAGCTGACTTATGGACACAAACTAAATTGTTCACTCATGAATTTCAGGCTTCGATTCCCAGTAACCTGTAATTTACACAAACAACAACACTGGGTCTTTTGCATATTTTAGCTCATGTCGAAAATCTCACACGAGTTTATCTGATAAGCAGGCAGACTGAAATAACAGATGTACAGTTAGAAATCAACCCCCTAACACATGATCATTTAACAATGCTTCAAGTGACAAGGAAATGTTCCAGATGCTTTTGTAGAGTGGTGATGACCGATTACCCTCCTCACTGGTATAGGGGAAGAAATGCTGAGTACTTTTTCGGCCGTTTCAGGCGGAGACCAGGTGTTTGGATGTAAACGCGGCTTGGCTGCCAGAGGGTTAAGGGAAGTTTTTGACATACGATAATTTTAATACTTTTTAAAGATAAGTTTTGTAGCTTGGGGTTCAAGAATATATTTACACTGAGCACTTTTCAGAATTGTTTCTCAATCATCAAAATTCCAGTCCTAGTGATCATTATCAACAAAAAGAACCTGAAATTTCATGGAGATAGCAAGAATAATTTAAATTACTGTTTAACATCATTAAATTTCATTCCCAAAAGGTATTGCCAATTAGATTAAACATAAATAAAGGTATAGCAAACAGCAGATAATCAGAACATATAGTGATAATAGAAATAATTCAAAACATGACAGTAACTGCATCTGAGACAAACCTCACAAAATAATTAATAATTATAAAAACATTAAAAAATGAACTAAGACAATAAAGGTAAAACATTTTAAATCATTGTACAAAAACAAAACTCAACATTTTCAGTAAGCAAAGTTCTTAATAATAGTGCAATCTGAAACTAGAAACCACAAACAGCCCAAAGCAGTTAGTACACTAGAAATTGCTTCGTATGAAACAACTTTAAAAGCAAACATTGTGTATTAAAAATATTACATTTTATTTAATATCAGTAACTAATCATTACCTGGACATGTAGTGAAACACCACTGAGTATAATAGTATTGTTTAAGGAATATGTAGAAGTGCCAAGAACAATAGGACCAGCAGCAGAGCCTTCTAAACACTCCCAAGCCTCTTCCACTTCCATCATCACACAAGCCACAACGGGGTCTTTTGACATTGATCACAAGTTTGGATATCTCTACAATTTAAACCTGAAAAAATGTTCATACAGTTTAATATATTAACCCACCAAGAAGAACACAGCTTGGAAAAGTCAGTTTGAATGCAGCCCGGAAAAATTTCTTCATGGAAATATTCGACAAAAAGAAGTGTGGTACTTAGACCCCAAACATCTCGTTCCTTAAAATATTGTTTCTTTTGCATGCAACAGAAACTTCTCTGAACTGAATTCGAGCATGTCGCTTGAAATATTAACACTTGAACATCTGTTGTCATTTCGACACTAGCATGTTTGTTCCTTTCTAACATTTTTGTCAGATTTTTACAATTTCTTGTGACTTTTAAGTTTTACTTTATAAGCATACAGCAGGAATTTTTTGTGAACTCCATTTAGAAAAATTCTATAGCTCAATTTATTTAAACTGCTAGTAGATGTCCTTTCAAAATCAAGCAGGTCTAAATACATTTTGTTTGGCAAAGATTCATTCACTTGACCTTGAATACAATGACATGCAATGTTTTGGTTAGTATACACAGAACTAATGCTATTCACATCTAGTTACCAGGATAATTTTCAGAATCAGGTTCATCCACTTTTAAGACTCAAGTTAACATTAGTAAAAAATACATTTTCCCACACCTGTTTGAAAGAATTATTAACGAATGACTACTGGTTCAAGGATTTTGCTACCCAGTACAATCCAACACCACTCCAGATAGCAGACATTCACAGGGCCAGGGCCAAGCCTGTTGCCCACTAACGAGAATGTCCCTTATCAAGAAGTGTGGTGTCTTAGTGAATTTGTCTTGCACATAAGATTTTAACTTTCCTTTATGTGTACCTAATAAAAATACAAAAATATAATAAACTTAAAAAACAATTAAAATTTTAAATGAACGAATAAAATATTAATGTAAAATAACTTAATATCCTTTTAATAATTAGTGTAAATAGGTATCAAAATGTGGGTATTATTTAAAGAAATTAGACAAAACAGTTTGATTTTATACTTTTTGTTGCTACACTTTTCAACATGAGTTTGATTTAATCAATTCATATGAGCCCTAGTTTGTAAGCACTTTTTATGGAGAGCAAATTCTTCCTATTATAACTTACTTTTATCTTCGAAAACAGACAAGAGACTCCATCCAGATAACAAGTTTGAATGTTAGTGAATTTACCCCTTGGAGACTACCCTGATTTTATTATTTTATTAGTTTCATTAAAAATTACATGGTGCATTTAAAAAGGTATTTACAATTTTGTAGTAATTGTCAGGTTGGTTGTTCATTTGGTTTTATGGCACAAGACCCAAAAATGGATAAGCCAAACCACCAGACCAACATTAAAAAGTATGAAAAAGTAAATATATTAATGCCATCAATATACTTAAAGAATGCAAAGTTAAAATGCATTGATGTAAATGACTTAAAATAGATGAAATGATGCAGCTTAAAAGATGTTTACTCTTGATAAAATTAATTATGAAAGTTAAAACATCAGAAAAAGAAAAACCTAAGAGGGGGTTAAATATAATTTGATATAAATATAATTATTGGTAAATAAATTTATCCATGATTTTTTCTTCATAAGTTAACATCATATTGTTTGTAAACTATATTAGAGGGTTTGAAAATAAAATGTTAACAAACTTGGAAAATTTGAGAAAACAATAGATAGAGAGAAGAGTATATAGTCTCCACAAACACAAAGCATATAATCAAACAAGTACAAAATATATTCTATCATCTTTCAGTCCTGGCCCCACAAACAACTCTTAAAAAGAAACTCGAAACTCCAAACAGCTAATATGGAAAAAATCATAGAAAACCTCAATGTACAGTACTCTAGTAACACTAATGGCCATATCCACAAGTCGAGCTAATCAGTGGATCACTAAATCCATGGGTCAGAGTTAAACCACAGATTATCTATGAACTGTATTCACAAATTGCAAATCAAGTGATTTATCAATTCACATGATGAGCTTTCTAAAACTCGTGATTGGCAATCATCTCTTCTCTGGGTCAATTAATTTTATTTATATCTCTTATGATGCCCAAATTTAAAACATATCATATATTCCGTACTCGTCAAAGGATTACAGCAGAATTTATTCCAAATTTTCATTTTAATGAAATGCATATTGAATAATTATAAATTTTAATTCAGGTTAGGAGTATAGTGGTATGTAAAGGTACTAATTCTACACAGGATTTTCATGTAAATTTTAAGTTAAACAAGAAAGTGAAAGCATACTTAATCCCTTGACAAATCAATGAATTCAAACTATTCTTAAGCTCGTCAGAATCAGAGGTGTTTTGTTCAAAGGAAGTAACATATATTTTTTTATGCATACCAAATCAACAAAAGCATTCATGAAGTTGGAAAATAAGGAATTTCAATTCCACAATTTTAACTACTAAATAACTGTAGTTGTTAAAATTGTGGAATTGAAATTCCTTATTGATTCCTGATGATTTGGTATGCATAAAAAAAGATATGTTACTTCCTTTGTAACTAAATAACTGTAGTTGAGTAAGTTGTATCTTTGAGTAAGGTTATATCTTTGAGTAAGTTTGAATTAAAATACTCAAAAACTGGACTTTAAATAAAACACTGTTACTGTTAATATTACGATTAAAAATAGAAATGAAGCTGAATTTCAGAGATGACTCCAGTTGAATGTAGAAATAAATTATATAGTACAGTACTTTCAGTTCCACAAACTTGCAGCTGCCGTGGCCTCAATGCAGCCACATTTTTATGAGTCAACTATTCAACAATTCCAAAAGCTGATAACATCAGCAAAGTTTCATCATGCAAATATATTTCACAAATTTGGTCCCTTTCTCAGCTACCATACCTAACATTTGAGAATTCTAGTTAGAATACTGTAGTTTTACACAGAATGATGTTATTCCTTTTGTTTGTTCACAATCGGGTTTGCTTTTCTTCGCTAATAGCTAACACTGCACATAGATCCTAGTGTTAACTCAGACTTGTGAACATGGCCATTAATATTCCAGATTGGCTATGATCTAAGAGACACAAATGCTTCCTTTGACTCAAAGAAAATAATGAGATGACATCACAAGCTGCTGATTTATCAGTACATACACAAATTTAGATTAGTACTATACTAAGTGATCAGTATGCACTGAAGTGCATTTATTAAAGAATTGAAATAAAGTATCATGCACACACTAGTTAATATGGTACCTTCTGTATAGGGAATAGCTGAATTAGTAAAACCATGATCAAAAAGGAAACGCAAGTTGCAAAGCCACACTTGCAGACCAACCAGAGTTTTCACCTATAGCATCAGCACCTTTGATAGGTCTGCGCATGTCGCTTTGAGCTTCTTATTTGACCACAGTTTAAGTCCAGTGCATTTATAATTAAAGTCAGAAATCCATGGTTTCAATTTTATGAACATTGATTCCAAATTGCAGAGAAGAATCTGTAGGTCACTCGACAATCCATTTGTTATACAAGGAGACCAAATTGCAGATTGAAAAGCCAGATTACATTTTGTACTTTGTGAGAAGGCTCCAAATAATCACAATCCATTTATATACTTATTAAGCAGAAAAAAATAAAATCAACACTTACCACGCCACTTTGTTATTTGATTAGTCCATTCCATGCATTGTGCAACGGAAAACTGCAGCATAAGCATTAGATTCAATGCACATTTGCTGACTACTGCACCACATACAAGGTCCTTAGGTACAATTTTCACATGTATACCTGCTACTACAAGGAACTTCACATTTCACTCTATAATCATCATTCAAAAGACTTTCCAGTACCATTACCTAAAATACAATATATTTCTTAATTTTTAATAGAATCCACTATATGTAAACAAAACACCTTATAAGACAAAATCAGTATTCAGAAATCAAAAATTTATAAACCATGGTAATAGCAAATATGAAACCTCATGGAACAGGTGTGGGGAAAACATTGAATGCAGTCAAGGAATGGATTGCCAAAATATTTGGTTGGTAGGTAATTGAATTTATGTCCCACTGGAGTAACACACCAGGCAATGGTCCAGGATTAATCCCAATAAGATCTGAGGACACCTCGTAATTTTGAACTGTGGTCAGATGATACGGTCAACACCCAAGCTGGCACCCCACTCTTCAAACTTCCACACCACGCAAACATTTGAGACCATGACAGATTTTTTAAATAGCAACCCCCACTTTTACACCACAGTACAAAAAATTTTGGAGTTGTAACTAATTAGCAAGGTACCACCTAAATCAAGACCAAAAGAACATGTTTTTAAAGTCGCATAGCAACCAATTATTGTTTATCCAAGAGCTGTCCCATAGAGAACTGATACAATCTAAAATATGGGAAGGAGTTCCCCTAGGATGTGAAGCATGGACAAGTTGGAAGTTCATAACTCCTCTCAAAAGTTGTGTGCCTCCTTATGAGTCTTGAACCTTTGAAATGCAATGACAATCTAGGGAACTTTGCAGGATACCAAGAATATGGGGGAGGAACAGACCATGTTCTGTGGTTTTCATTTTAATCAAGTTCTGCTGGCTGGCTACCTCATCATGGCAAGGGAATGTCACTGGGAAGACTTTAGTTTTCTCACAGCAGGGCCACTTTAAGCATGAAGGCCAGTCAATATTTCCATCTAAATGCTAACAAGCACCTTTTAAGGTTACGTCAGACTTCAGCCATTATGGTACCTCACTAAAACGAAGTTTTAGTGAGGTACCATAATGGCTGAAGTAAATTTCCTCCCATTACCATGGAAATTTTTGAGTGACTATCTGAATTGAAAAACAGATTGCAATTTTTCTAAAGATATTCTTTATCAAATTCAAATTTAACTTAACAGGCAGGCACGCTTAGTTGAATACAGTGCCTGCACACCATACAATGTGTGATGAATATAAAAGTTCACAATAGATTATCAGTCATGTTTCTCGTGATGGTGAATATCTATTATAGCAGGTTTATGTATGTAATTGCACTTAAGAGGAGGTATAATCTCAATTAAGGGGAAAGAGAAGACATTCAATTTTAAAACTGAATAGTGTTTTGAATGCTATATAAGTATGGAACTTCCCTAAAGGTAATTCTAAGACATTTTGAAAGCATGAATGGATACTTTGGTATATACTTGTTAAAAATGAATTATGCAAATGAATGTTAAATTTGTGTTACAACTCACCAACAAATAGTATTTTATTTAATGACATAAAAATGAAAGAATTATGAATACTCTAAAAATGAAAACATGAGACAAAGATGTTTACTGTGATAAAAAATATAGAAGTATAAAAAATTACTTAGAATTATGTGCAAAATAAGCAGATAAGGTGGGTGACACAGGAGGCATTTTGAGATGCAAGATCTGGTGGGTAAATAAATTTCTACTGAGCCTGTCAGTGTAGTGCTCCTAACAAATTGTGCATGTGACAGTTGCCCACAAAAGTCACACATCATTAACCTGTTTTCTTAGGTTTATTTGAGCAGTACACTTACTTCCCTGGCAGGGAAAGCAACAGTTCAACTGCTTGGAACACACCACCCAGGTGGGGAGCCAAATTGCGACAAAAAGGTGTCCTGGGTATCGCTTCATAAAACAACACCACCCTTAAATATATAACAAAAATTCAAAATTGGTGGATGGTGCTTCCACTTCAAATTTACATTCAATTAAGAGTTTTTGATGTTTCATGAATACTTTGATAGTAAATACATTATTTGATCATATGGTGTAACTATTATTTTTTCAACATAATAAATGTATAGCACACTTGGAAAAAATTAGAAGTAACTTAGTTTGCGAATCTGCTTGAGCCTCTCTTAAAACAAAAAATAACATACAAGCTTTCAATTCAATTTAACTAAATTCTTTCAAAATTAATAAATTAAAAAATGTCAAAAGGTTAATACTTGATTCTCTAACACATGTGTAGCATTTTTCATCTGTTTGCCATCCACAACGATATTCTGTATGACAAGCATGACAGTTATGCAATTTATCACAATTGCTGTTTTCAGCAACCTCACATTTATCAAGTAAATTAGTTTCCTGAAAGATATTACATTTAGCATTAAAAATAAATTTACGAGTATGAACAAAATTATTTCAAGTATAAAAAATTAGATCAATTTAAGTTTATAGAAAAACATGCCGTTTTCTTATCAATATTGAAAAGTAACTTAACACGTATTACTTTAAATAATTAAATTACTAATTTAAAAAGCCCAAGGCATATTTTCAATTTTAGTACTTTTTAAGCTCTAGGTGCTAACTCGAGCAAATATGTTTAGTCTTGTTCTCTTTAGTAATAACATGATTCACATAACCTTTTGAATGAACAAGAATAAATGAACAGGATCTTGAGGCATTTTTCAAATTGATTCTTTAAACATTCGTTCTGATTCAAAATCGATTCTTGAAATAAATTCAGTCCCAGATTTTACTTTTGAGGCTTTTTTTGAACAAGCTTAAGAAAAATCGGGACCAAACCAGTTTTCATTTCTATTCTCATTTTCATAATGTTATCATTCGGAAATGCTAAAATAGCCAAAACAGACCCCAGTCTTTCCACTTCCAAATCTTTCATTTTATTGCTTTTTATGGTTGATTTTTAGTTTAAAACTGATTGCAAATGTCAGGCTTGCCCCCCCCCCTGAGGATTAATTTATAAACAGTACATCAAAACTTAATTTAGCAGTGCAGAAAAGCAATCTATGATTCAAGCTTGAGTTGGATGACATTTTCATGAGTTTCTATTTGTAATTTAATGAAGATTAGGATCAGTTGGGTATGGGTTGGGCTTCTATGCCTTAGGGAAATTAACTATATTTTCTCTAATATTTTAAATTTAAAATGATATCATTGACTTTTGTTAATTTGTACATTTTATGACACCCCATTAACACTGCTTTTGCGGTAATGGAGATCATCAAATTTTTTGAAGTATCGAGGTTAGGTATGAAACAAGGTTAAGACATTGATTTAGAAAATATTTTACTTGAAAGTAAGTAAAATCTAACAAAACTTTCTTGGCTGCCAACCCTTTTTGGTTTTGTAGAAAAAACAAGTTCAAGATCTATAACACCAATTATTTTTTTAATATTTATAAATATCATATTTCAAACACAAGTATAAAATATTTATTTCTGCCTATAAGGATTGAAGAGTGTCCAGTGTTTAGAGTTTCTACACCACTGATTTCAACTGGTACCATGAACATACATTATTTACATCTAAATTCTGGACTATTCTGCCATAAAAGGGTGATGATGTGACCAAGTTATAAATAGATTCTTATTTTAAGATACATGGCATTAACCATCTGAAGATGTACATATATATTGGCTCTATAATATGTATAGTATGTGAAAATTTCTTTCTTACAGATCCTAAACAGATAAATAATCAGTTTTCTCAGATATTTGTTTGAGTTAAAAAATATTCCTTAATAGTGCAATAAAATATTCAAATTGGTTAATTGTCCCTGAAAATTTGAAACAAATAATGAAGAGTAAAAAGATATCACTTTCAAATTCTACAAAAATTAGAAAAGTACATTTTAATATTTATTAGTGCTAAGAATTAGATGCTGATATGGATTATGATAATTTCTTTCATCTTGAGAGTATTAATACGATCCAGAAATATATTTTTTCCATCTTCTGTAAAATTTAAGAAATCTAGCATGCTGCCTTTTCAAGTAATTCAATTAATGAATGTACAATACTTTAAAACATGGAAACAATGCCATTCCTACTTTTACATTTTTTTCCACATCGAGCATGAGAGCAAGATGATCCACACCAAACACAGCCATATGTATTTTCTATGCAACTTGGGCAAGATGTCAAACATCTACATAAAGAAGTAACATTAGCTAAAAAAAAATTAGAATATATTAAATGGATTCTTAAAACTAGGCTGCTCAATTTACATTAGCAGAATGGCCAATTTTAAGTTTGTAATAGCAGTGAGGAAAAGTAGTCAAATTTCTTTTCAAAGGAATTGAAAAAATACATGTGATAAGTAAAAATAAAACTCAGCATACCTGAGAAGAGACAAATTGCAACAAATCTTTATAGATATTTAATAAAAAGAAGCAATCTACTCATTATACCAGTAGTGTACACTAAATGCACTAAACATGATAGATGACACAAATGCAACAATCTTAAAAAATCTGCAATGCTATAATAAATAACCCTTGATGCAATCATTTATGAGTCAAGCAGACCCGATTCTACTGAACTATTCAAATCTAGAGTAAAACTCACGTTGCTGGTATATCTTGAAACTTACAACTCTTTGAACATTACAATATAATTTACCATTCCTGGAAAGCTATTCAATTTAGAAATGTTTCTAAGTGGTGACATTAAAGAGTATTTTCTTTCCATTTGGATGTAGACCTTGTTTGTCAATCAGATGACTCCGGTATTTAAGACTGTTCTGAACTGACATTAACCTTGATTCCAATTCCTGAGGCAGCAAGATGTTCTAGAGTTGCTTGAAGTTGCCGATCATGTTCATCTTCGGATGTGCCAGGTTTGAGGATATCATTATTGGGTTAATTTAATTTAAATTATACTTCTAAGTTTTAACCATTATGCTTATTCAATTGTTTAGTTTTAAAAGAGGGTCAATTTTCCCGTTTCTCAAGTTCAGTGTCATCAGAAATCAAACTAAAACTTCAAAACCGATTTCTGTTTTGTGTTTACCACAGCACCATTAGACACTTTTCAAAATTATTCTAAAATATTCATATTTTGAAATTAATATTGGGATGTTGAATAATTTCTCGCTGTTTTTTTGTGAAAATTAATGTTTTATTTTAAAAAGTCATTAAAAAACATGTTACTGAAAGTATTGTCCATCGCTAGCCACTACTTTTCCCCATCTTTCTGGCAGCATTTGAATTCCACGTCGGAAAACCGACACGTCTTTTGAGGCTATCCAAGAGTTGACCCAATTTTTGGCATCTTCATAAGAACGGAAGTGCTGCTCAGCCAGGCCATGCGTCATCGACCGGAACAAGTGGTAGTCGGAAGGGGCAATGTCCGGTGAATACGGCGGGTGGGGTAGGACTTCCCACTTAAGCGTTTCCAAGTAGGTTTTTACCAGTTTTGCAACATGTGGCCGAGCGTTGTCATGCTGCAAAATGACTTTGTCATGTCTCTGCTCGTATAGCGGCTGTTTTTCCTTCAATGCTCGGCTTAATCGCACCAATTATAGTCTAGCGATCTCCCGTGATGGTTTCATTTGGTTTGAGCAGCTCATAATAAACTATACCCAGCTGATCCCACCAAATGCAAAATTACCCCACGATTTTCTACGCTTAGGGTTATCGTAGTGTATCCATTTTTCATCGCCAGTTACGATACGATGCAAAAATCCTTTCCTTTTCTGCCGTTGAAGCAGTTGTTCACAGGTGAAAAGACGCCGTTCGACGTCTCTCTGCTTCAACTCGTACGGCACCCAATGACCTTGCTTTTGAATCATTCCTAATGCTTTCAAACGTTTCGAAACTGTTGTGTGATCAACTTCTAATGATTCTGCAAGTTCAGCTAGCGTTTGACATGAGTCTTCATGAAGTAATGCTTCCAATTGTTCGTCTTGAAACTTCTTCGGTGCGCCAGAGCGTTCTTTATCTTCAAGATCAAAATCATTATTTTTAAAGCGTCTAAACCAATCTCTACAAGTTGTTTCAGACAGAGCATGGTCGCCGTAAGTCTCAACAAGAATTCTGTGAGCTTCAACTGCAGATTTTTTTTTGAATAAAATAGTGCAGTAAAATTCCCCGCAAATACTCTTTTTTTGGCACGAAATTTGACATATTTAACGCAATGAAAAATAAAGTTGTTTGCACTTCCGCGAAATAACATACACTGGATATCAAGCTTGCTTATAGTACTTGTAAATAGATGCGTCACTATCATAAACCAACGCAACCAGTTCCGGTAACGCCATCTGTTGAAAAACAGTGAGAACTTATTCAACTATCCAATATAACACTAATGATTATATGTTATGAAATTAAGTTTAATGCAAAGTTAAGTTATTGTTAGTTTCCATTAGTGCTCAACTAAAGAAAACAAATTTCAGTTAATATTATTACGTACACCTTACAAATATAGCTAAAATTAGGGTGAAATACTCACGATACCATACATAATTTAAAACTTGTTAAGAACCATGAATTTCATCAATTAATTAATAGTTTTTGAGTCAAAGAAACATAAAGTTATCTCATTAGTGTTGATTTAAGTTTGTTCTTCAGAAATTATAATTACATACATGTATGTACTAAGATTTTGCAAACAAATTACCTCCTCTTCTAGAACATGTGGGAAATGGAGCCACTTTTGATGTAACAGAGAAAGGTTGGCATATTTTCTTTTTGAAATTCCACACGCATTTAATACCAGGTGCGAAATACATTTTTAGTACCAGAAAAAATTGGAATAAATCATAACAAAAAAGATTTGATATTTCAAAACTTGCTTTTCAATATTTTTTGCATCGTGAGCAATAACATATAACATTTCCTTAATTTTTTACAACACAGCATAAAGTAAAAATTTGTGAATGGTGATTGGTTGATACACACTTCTTAAGAGAAAAATATTTTCAATTTTTTATCAGAGAAGAATTAGCTTTTACATTGCCATAATACGGGCATTTCTATTCAAAAATATTCTTAAAACTTCAAGAAAATGCACTTGAAATATAATTAAAAGAGAAATACAAGATTCCATAATAAAGAACAAGCTAAAAATTAAGATAAAAATTGGCACAAGGTTCAAATTTGGCCTTGCTGCACCAGACACAAGGCATACAATATTAAGTAATAGACATACACACAAAAACAGTTATACTGATGGAGAAGAGAGAAATACACCAAGGAAGAAATCAAACCTGCACCCCTACAACTCGCAGGTTGCTAGTGTAGTGAGCATACCCAGTGAGCCACAATACCACTGATTTAATAGGTTTGTTCTGGATGCAGTAAGACATATTTAACACTAGTAACACAATGGACTGAAAATTATTTATCAACCTAACTTTCATAGATGACTTTAGAAAGATTTCATTGACAACCAGATTTGCAAATTACCAAGAATGCCTGGAGATTTGTCAGAAAATTTGTGACAATTTTTATCCACCCAGAAAATTTAAAAGTATTTATACTACATTGAAAAAACTTGTCGGAATTATTGCAAAAATTAGAGAAAGGTTTATTAAAAGAATTACTAAAGAAATATTAAGTGTGGAACAAGGGAAAATTAAACAAGCTGAAGAAACAAAAATAAAGCTCTGAAGTAGAAGTAAAAACCTTAAGGCATTTTAAAAACATGCATGATACAATGTAATAATTGATGCAGTTGAATTTTTTTTCCCTTGTATGATAGAATACCTTCAAACATACTCATCAAAAAGTTCAAGGAACAATATCAATTTTAACATTCCTAAATGTAAGAATGCTTTATTACAAATTCCAAGGCTTTTAGAGTACCTCAAACACATCTACAAATTTTACATCTGAAAAGTGAATCTGCTCAAATTTCTAATGTGGATGGCAATATATTCCTGGTTGGCAAATTCAATTAGCCTAATTCCTTGAGACTTGATTTTATGGAAAAGTCAAAATAGTAAATGTTACAATCAGATGCAAAGGTAGTCATTAACTAGCGGCATGACATTTTGGTAAGATTTCATTGTAATGGGCAGCACACACATACCCAAAATATTTCGAGGAGTGAGATGTGTCCGAGGTCCATGAGCTATGGTCAAATATTTAGTCTGCTTCTTGCCACGTGGGAATTTTTTCAGGTTGTATTAAAATTGAATATTTCGAGCTCGTTTGGGTATGCCACTTGAAGTGTTAATAATAAATTGTTAAAACTTTTAAAAGGAAACAAAAATATAAGTTGATTCAACAGTATTTTTCATTAAGATAAGACACTTGCTGAAATGCACCTGAACATTTTATGAAACTGATCTGTGATAATTAAATGAAATAAATGCTGATATACCTGGAGTTAACTTTTGCACATCACTCAACATTTGATCATTAAATCCACCAAACACGTACATAGAACTAAAAAATAAAATTGATCAGAAAAGGATTATACATTGCATGTGAGCTGCAGAAAGAAAAACTACAACATAGATGAGTATAGATATTTTATCATAACTATTCACATTCACTTCAATGGAACAGGGTCTATCAACTTAAAATAAAGGTGGGCTAAAGAGTCAAAAAAGAACTGAACCTATAACCATCAGATAAATGGAAATCACCTCTTGAGTTACAGCACATAGATGGTAAATTAGATTACATTATGAAAATCCTGGCTAGTCTGAACAGAACTATAATTGTTAACTAAAAGAACACTAACCACATCATATATAACTGATCAAATGAATAACAAGTGAAAACAAAACCATATATTAGTAGTCTGCACACTTGTGGTAGAAACAATCGTATTTTCAAATGGTACTAGCTTCTAAAACGTACCACTAACACAAACATAGTGAAATAGGTAGTTCAATTCAGTATTACATTAGAACTAGAACACTGAACTGATACAGCAGCTGTGAAAGTTTTGTAACTCCAACGGACATGAATAACAAGGAATTTGAATACTTTTTTGACCGAATGTACAAAGGCCTGTGCTAGTGTTAAATTTGAGCAGCATGTTGCCCCAATAGTGTACTAAATTTAGTCTGTTTATTAAATAGGTTGGTTAGGTTAGTTTTTATGGCACATAGGGCACATATTTGGACAAGTTTATTCCGTGGGGTTCTGTTTGCTAAGTTGCTGTATAATGAATTAAAATTCTCAGCAACTTGATCATTAATACATATAGAAACAAGACGATGATAGAAGCCCATATATTCTCTCATAACAATCAAGGCAGATGCATATATTAATTCTTCAATTTATTAACATAGAAATGGTCTGAGACAGAATCTTTAGGAATTAAATTGCAAAATCACACAATTACACCATAAAGTGCAACATTACAGTTCACTGTATTATTCAATTTTAGCAAAATTTACAGATACCACTGATAATTGTACATTTTAATAGCTTCAGTCATAAGCTATTGACCAAATATAATTTTAAAGTTTTAGATAAAATCTGGTAAAACCATCCAGATACAACTGTGTCCAACATATCTAAGAATTGATATTAAAATAGATTACTCTCCCTACCTCACAAAATATGACCAAAGAATTTGCTTTGATATTAACTTAATTCATTTTGTAATGAGGCTACAAAGTAAAATTGGCATTTTATTAAATATGTGCAACACACAATTGTGCAGAAAAATCTTCAATACAAATTATAAACTATTACCCATTGTAAACAGCTGCTGAATATCCAAATCGGGCAATATTCTGATTGTGAATGGATGGAAAATTCATAGTATGCCAAGTATCACAAGCTAAAAATATTGGAACAATTTGGGGTAAAATTAGATAACAGTACATTAAATTGTTTTAAGTTTAAAAATAAACTACAAAGATACAAGAGTGTTCAGAGAAATCTTATACCAACTATTTGATGAAAAATTAATTGACACAAAGTACAACTTATTTTAATATAAAATAAAAATCAGTTACCTATATCATAAGCTTGAAAATCAGCAGAGAAACATTGGCCTCCATTGCTGTATGATGTCCCATTATGAGTATTTCCACCAAAAACTAACATCATTCCATTTAAAATAACACTGCTATGCAAATAGCGATGGGATTGGCTTGCAAAAGAACCCTGTTAAAGAAAATTAAAGCACATTTTTTTAGTTCTTGAGGAATTGTTTCATTTATACCTTTTTGTGTTGCAATCAATCAATTGGGGGAAAATAATACAGTATGAACAAACGCAAAAGGAAACAGATTGTACAGAGTACATATTAATACCAAGCTTTCATAAAGGTTTGCGATCTAGTTCACTTTGACCATGCTTTAAAATTATAATATAAATACAAAAATTTTCTTTAGTGGATATATAAAAAATAAAATATTTCGGTTTTACATGTTTATTTTAAAAGTAATCCTTGAAAAACATGATTAATTTATTTTTTATTGAAATTGTTATTCAATACTTCGGATTCAAAGAATTTAGAAGATACATTCTGCATCATTTAAAAGCATGTAATTCATGATACCAGATCCATATAAACTAGATACTTCCATACAGACTAACATTTGGCCTATGCTCTTAGATTGGCAATTCATTCAATTTGTATCAAACTATAAAAATAATTCAGTTAAGGAAATACCAAAAAATATGCCTCTGAATTTGCATACTAAATACGAATCAAAATATTTTTAAGGAAAAAAATACCAGTCGCAAATCTGAATTACTGAAACATTTTCCATCAAAATCCCAAATTCAAACTGTTACTCAAACATTTTCCCAAACAATCTAAAACATATTAAATAAATAAAATAACATGAAATAAGCAGTCATTAAAATATTAATTCAGTCATGGAAGCCATCTATTTGCTATGGTTACGAAACACGTAATAGTTGTTTTACTGTAGAAAAGTAAATATTAAAATAAGTAATTACAAAACAAAATTGTGTGTGTGCTAGGTTTTATATTTCAAGACAACTCATAAAGTAAATCTAAAAGGTTGTTGATTTAACAAATAAAAGTACCTTATCATATAGTCGAGTAGTGACTATTGGGAGTTAGTTGCAACTTGTGGTGCTGTCTGGTAAACTCAGCAAATTGTAATTTTGAGTTTGAATTTCTGTGTAATTACCTTCATTAGACATTTTTTAACTTTTTAATAATTTCATGTGGCTCATCACCTACGAGTATAGATGTAATTACATGATAAATCAGATAAACATAAGTCTCGCATTACGTGTACAAAGAATATAATTTATATTACTCTAGATACAAGGATAATTGCTCGATACAAGATTGGTTAAATCATGATAAATAATTACCAAGTATATTCCCAAGAATTATATGCATAGAGAAAATCAACAAGTGCAGCTTCAGCTCTATGAGTGATAGCCACCATACACATATATTCTTTGCATTCCACCATCATAAACACTGGTGTGCCCATAGCCACCTTTAACTATGGCACCACGAGTTGCAACTAACTCCCAATGGTCAGAACCTTAAAATAAGAAATAAATGTTGACAAGATAGAACTCTACATGCTACAATTTTATATTAAATGCTGAAACAGAAGACTTATTTATATATGATGTACTTATAAGACAAATAGTTAACTCTAAAGTACACTCTACATTATGTTATTCAAATTTTATTTAAAAGATATCCACATCAGGACCTTCATTTATAAAAGATTATTCTCACTATACAATTAATACACTTCTCCAATAATTTCATTGAAAGCTTAAGATATTTTCTTCGTCATTATAGTAAAGATTTGTGTGATAGTAACAAAAAAGTTCCTTATTAAGCTTTATAGTTACACTAGACTCCCTAAGTTACTGTCTTGTGTTGGTCTAGCAAGTGAGGATCTCTCTCCAGTGTTGGACTTTTAGAGGGTGTTCGGATTCATGGTTGGTTGGGTTAGGTTTCATGACACAAGCGCCATATTTGACCAAGCTGCACCAAACGTCAAGTGAATAGACATACACACATGGAAAGTTTTATTGGCACAGAAGAGAGAAATACACCCAGGCAGGAATTAAACCTGCACCACCTACTACAACTAGCAAGTTGCTAGTGCAGTGAGAAAACCCCATTTGGACTCATGGACTTAGCATAACAGCTAAGCCTTAAGGTGCAACATCAGTTACATTTCATTGCATTCTTGCCACATATTTAGATTTATGATAAACCATATGAAATTTTAGGTTACAAGCCTCAATGTACTCATCCAAATATATTCACCCAATACATACATGATGATCAAGTTTTTACTTTGTTATGTTAGTTAATTTTCAGCATAATTAAAAATCTTGAGTCTTGATTTGGTTGAACAGTTTTATGTTCTCATAAGATTGGTTTAAAATATAAACTGGGTACTTACAAATTGTTACCAACAGTGAACCCTAATTTCAAATATGCATGAGTATATATTGCAAAAACCTTTTCTAGTGAGCTATTCGTTTTTAAGCTGAGGGGTGTGATTAACAAATTAAAGTATTTTAGATATATTTCAATGTCTCTAAACAAACATTCCAATACCTTTAAAAGTTATTTTAAAAAATCAGAAACTTTGCAGCTCTGGGGATTTCTATCTAAATTGCAAAGTGTGTGAACTAAAATTCTTCTGCCTCCCAGATCTCAATTAGATTGTACAAATTTTTCTTAAGTATACTTTTCACTCAAGTGTCAGTATGCGAGTGAACATTTGTATATCAATATCGTTTTGGTGTTGCTCTTATAAATTTTAATTCACTTCAGTAGACCTGCCAACATTTTCCATACATGCCCTTTATCCAATGTTCCATAAATTATATAACAAATTATAGTACCTTCAACATTATTTGAAGACTACTACTATGTTGAGGGAAACTAACTCAATTATTTTTAAAATTCACCAGTGTATAATTTGGAGCAAAAGAGAAAAATTTGATGATAAATGCAACTTCACACAGATATTTATATTACATCTATCAATAAAATCATAAGATTTAAACTATATTAAAAATATCAAAATATTTAAAGGAAGCATTTTATAACACTTACAAAATATTTTATAATTATGTTCACGTGTAAATTCACAGAACTAAGAAACTTTGAATTCATGTTCGAACAAACGAATGAAAGAAAGTAATTAAAATTGAAGTATATTATAATAGTTGAGAGATAAATTACAAACAAATTACATAATAGTAAATTATGTAAGTTTAAATAAATACTTACTGAAATGATATTGTTGTACTGTATTGAGGTAACCATATACAGGATTATGACTGAATATCACAATCATGAAATTTCCAACTGTTCCAGTGTGTCCCATTGCAGTCCTCTGGCTGCAAGGTTCAGAATGACAGTTCTGATCCATTGTAACTTTAGATAACAGGTGCCAACTGTGCTTGCTTGTGTTATATACCCAAAGTTCATTAAGAACAGTTCCATTGTAAAACATACCACCATACATATATAGATTATTCTGAAATAAAAATTAAAACCTATATTTAATTCCATCCTATTGAAAAGCATTCTGAAAACAAATTTTCAGAATTTATATGCCTGTTTATATACTTCATTGTATGTTTCATTACAAAACTCAATATACTTAGTCATATAGTCAAACCACCCTAAAAACAAGAAATTAAGAATTTCTAGTCCTTGAAATAAGACATTAAAGTATTTCAATTGCCAATAGTAGACAGAGAAGCCCATTTACAAACAAATACACATTTGCTCAGTAAAAGGAAAAAGTAGGAATTTTCAACATATTCAGAAAGCCTTCTTTATACATTAGAGCAATTTTTAATACTCTTGGAATATTCAAGTGAATGTTGAACATTTTAGCACATTTAGAAATGTAATATGAAACATGAGGGTAGTCTGCAAGAGTAACACCACAAAAATTAAAACTAGTTCTCTGAAAGTTTTGTTCTAGCTCCCAAAAATATTTTGACATCAATGAATCTGTCAATAAATTGAAAGTAAGGATATACAACAAAATGCACTTGAATGACTTCAAAACTACTTCTTGAACAATATGGAATCATGACAAGTTCAGCGGCAAGTGATACCAGTTTCAATCAATTTCTTTAAATATCAACCTTTAAACATGCCAATTTACCGTTCATTTATTAATTTGGGATAGTCAAATTATATTTACTTTTACATTTATTTTCATTCATTCATTTCCAAAATTCACTCATTTTAAATTACATCTTTAATTTTAATTGATTGTTATGTAGCTTATGTTTTTAATTTTTATTCGAACATGCACATGAATTCTAAAATCTCTCACGAACACAAATTCTAAATTTGTCTAAATTATGACAAATTTTTGTCTGAGCACTGCACTTCATAATGGTCACCCATTAATTAAAAGGCTTGGTCCTATGGATTCGATTGTTGGGGTTTTATGGCACAAGGTCCAAAAGAGGACAAGCTACGCAAACTTGGTCCTATGAGTTCCCTATTAAAAGGCTTGATTGTAACTAGGTAACCAAATATGTAAATTACCATTACTGTTATGAAAAGGAGCAGTCCATTCCCACTGCCGAATGTCATTTCTATTAAACACTTTTAATTTATGACCAATAATGAAAGTATACACTTTAAAATTTCTAAAATTCTGAATAAAAAAAACATCCCTTTCCTTTTTTGTAAATCCTATGATGAAGTCTATTTCCCTCGAGTATTCTTCCATTATTAACATTCTTTCAGAGAAAAATAAATACTAGAGATGTTTTTAGTCCACAGGAAATATTTACAACAAAGACATTTCTACTTTGCTCTCATTGGGTGGTATCCTTTGTTATATTAATGTGAATTATAACTATTTTGATTAAAATACTACGTTGAATATGATAATAGTCCCTAGACATATCAAGCATTAGAGTTAATATAAATGAGATCTTAAAGAGAAAAATTTCATCTTTCAGTGAATAAATGCACCAATGTCATTTTCCATGGTTAGTTCAGCCCTCTAAGGCAGCGATTTTTCAACTGGTGTCACAGGAATGGCACTAGTGCACTTTATGGATGGTGAAACAGTAAAAATTGTGTAAGATTTATTTCATTTCAGAAGTTTAGTTTTTAACTTTTGAAGAGCATTCACAAATAATTTCAATGTCTGTTTTAATTTTGAGAAATGATATTTATTACAAGGTATTGTTTAAGTATGTTTCATTCTGACAATTTCACTTTGTTGTGACAATGTTTTCATTTTATTTAAAGTAGGTTTAGATAATGCTTCTACTTAATTGTTTATCGATGTTTTCAATACTTTTCCTGAATGTTTCTAATTTGTAAATAGTTTTTGAAAGGAATAAATAATTCTTTCAACTCTTCACTCCACTTACATTAACAAGTATCATAAATATATTGTTTCAAAAATATTTTTAAAAGCTACTAAGAAGCAAAAAGGGTAGGTAATTATTTTCTTTTCGTAAATCAATCAAAATTATACCTTTTCTTGTCAAATTGGACAAAAATATAATATATTTCAGTGTGCTGAAGAATTTTCACAATTAGCTTATGCTTGCCATGAGATAAAGGTTGAAAATCACTGTTCTAAAGAATTGAAAAGTATTATTTTTAAATTATGATATGCGGTTTTCTCTGCATAACTTTCCAATATGTTTCTCATCTCACAACTAATCAAATGTTACATAATTCACGTATAGACCTTTAATTATGTGTGGAAATACTCAACACTTCTTTAAAACTGAATGCTTAAAATACTTGCTAACTAAATGCTAAATACAAGGATGTTAAAAATTACCTCGAATGCTACAACTGAATGACAGTATCTATTCAATGATTCATTGTAGAACGATTTGACATAACTATCCATGATTTTTCAATAAAATTATATCTGAAAGTAAAATAGTTTCTTTAGTTATTATATTTGAATTTTGTGATGAAAAGAAAATTCAAAGTATATAATCACAAGATGATAAATAAAACAATGTTTTGACAAAAACAATGAGCAATTATAATTCAACTGACACAAATGCCCCAATGATGCTTTGGTAATTTGTCAATCTTGATTTTAAATGTTGTTGACAGTGTAAGTTAGAAAATGCAAAACAAAAAATCCTTTATAATTCTAATTAAAATTATAATTATTGCCAGTAAACCTAAATAACAAAAAAAAAATGTTTTAAAGAGGAAAAAGTTTTAAATGTAAATGGCCTTATACTTTGAATAGTAACAGAAATATCAGGTTATTGTGTAGTGCTGTTTTAAATGTTCAGCATTTGAAAAGTTAGCTATCAATACATATCATGAAAACAAAATATTTTTGTGTTAGAGAATCATAGTAACATGTTTTCTAGAAAATCTACTTAAAGAGAGAGAAGATAAATTTTAGACATGCTTATACTTTTTGAATTTTCAATTTTGGATTATCAATACGAAAAGAATATGAAACGTAATTAAATGTCAAGTTTATGAAAAAATTCTAATTCCTTGAATATTAATAAAAGATGAAAAAGATTAGGTGAGTGATCTTCAATAGAAGAAATCTTCAATAGTAATCAATCAGAATTAAATAAAATACTGACTAATTCAAGATTAAATTTTAAGAAAAATTTTGTAATTAGAAAATAGTTTCTAGAACTAAACTTAAACTGCTTCCTTTTCAATCCTATTCAAAAATTGATAGAGTAATTTCAATGATTTTGATAAATAAAATTTAATTTTTATTTTTAAAACTCATAATGGATCTAAACAAAAGGGTAGTTAAAGTGCATAGTATATCATAATTTTTTATCTAAAAGAATAAATTCATCAAAATCAGATTTCTATAAAATTAGAAAAATAAAAAGAGTATTTTCTTGTACCAACTAGGAACTTATTTCTTGATAAAATGAGCAAATATAAATTCAATAGTTCTGTTAGTAAATACACACCAAAAGTACATACAATTTAAAGAAAATTGTACAGTTCAGAAAACCTTGACAAAATTTAATTACTTGATCATGTTTTGGAATGAAGAATGATGGAAATTTTCACCCCAATCACCCATATCTTCTCTCCAATTACTACAACTTCATGTAAGGCTCGAGCTTGGACTTTCATTTCAGATTGCTCCTTATAAATGGCAGGTTCTTCAGCCCACCATCCTTCATCAATACGAAAACTACAATCAAACCCTAAAAATACAAGTGTAAAACAAGTTTGAAAACTATACAGAAGCTTATAAAAATGAAGACTAATTAGCTCTCTAAATGAAATTCTGTCGCAAGTCGAATTAAGCCTTCATGTAACAAAAAAATATCAGACTAATGAAATGATACACATACTAAGCTTTTAAGATGGATTTAAAATTCTAAAGCATATCAGGAAAGTAACAAAATAAATTATACAATTGAATTTTTAAATATCAAGTAAATTAGGATAACAGAAAATGCACTTATGAGCACATGGAAAGAAATATAGCATTCAAATATATTGCAAGAAATATTTAGATGGCTTTCAATTCAGTAGCCAGAATTATCAATAGGATAATTTGAAGTTTCTGTACACTGAATTTAATTCTAAAGGCCAGATTGACAACATTCTCCATATTCAGGAAAATTTGTACAATTTCCCTTTAAATTGAACAAACATTGAAAAATGGATAACTTTAAATAATGAAATGAAAGATAAAAAGCTTTTCTAACAAAATTTCATCACCCTTTATTTTACTCTAAACTTATGACTGTAATAAATATTTTGAGCATAATTAAGAAAATTATTTGATGTAAGACTTTCATGGGAAATATTCAAGTACTTCATGAATAAAATCATATTTCCATGATTATTTTTATATATCGCCCATCTTCGGCTTCTCAGCTATTAGTCGATGAGCAGCCCTACAGGGACTGAAGTGATAAAATCTTTTAAAATCACTATCTACGGTATTTGCAATTTTAGGGCAGTCCTAGAGGGTCTCCAATTATTTTGTCCAATTTGCAAAGAGAACAGTTGATTCCGCAACTCCAATATGGTGTAGGTGCCTTTGTAGTAGTCAGGTATGGTAAGAAATCAAAAACACAACTACAACCCCGGACAAAGAGCCTGCGATATGAGCTTCATTTCTCAATAAAATATTCCAGTTCCTTCTTGTAGAAGTCTATGTAGCTTGAAAATCTATTAGTCTTAATAGACAAGGAAATAAGCCTTTTGATGCTACATGGAGGCAAAGTGGATTTAGGTTGGGAACTGCTCCAACTTTAGCCAATTGATCAGCTTGTTCATTACAATACATACCAGTGACTTGAGGTCAATGGTAAGGCAACCTTTTACTTGACCTTCCCAAGGTGGCATGATTTTTTTACATTGATGCACAATATCATTCATTTTGACTAGGAGTGGTAAATTATTGCTGCCTGAGAATTGATGAAAAATGCAACATTGATTTTAGGGCAGGTCTCAACTTCATCCACAGCCTGGAAAACAGCAGCAATCACTACATGTCAGTTATCGCAGCATTTCCCAACAGGACAGTGAAACCTGAAGGTTCGAGAAAACCAGCTCTTGCGTTTCTGATGCCGTTTTCAGCCAATCTGTCCATGTAAACATGAAGCTAAGTCTCCCCAAGGTATCTCAGAAAATGTAATCAAGGCGATGTAGTTTACGAATGAGTCCAGTGAAATTTTGTTTCATCCCATCCCAAATAAGGCCACGATGTAACTCAGCCATTTTAGATCTCCTGGAGGACACCATGCCCTTGTTTAGAATAAACAGTCAAGTGTGAATATCAAGTGTCATTAAATTCTCTTACTCACGTATGAAATGTTCCAAGTCTAACCTCAGTTGCTGGCTTATAATGATTTAAAAAATTGTTGGTTTTCAACAGGGTAGAGAATGCACTTTTTCTCTTCTATCAATTAGAGGTTCCAACCAAGAGGTTCTTCTATCAGTTTGAAGCTCCATCGAAGCTATTGGTGTTGATTAAATGTCTCCAGTTATCAATCTCAAGAAATGATTTTGAAAAAAATCAGGTTTTCTCATTTATTTCAGAAGCCATAAGAATTTCGCTTTGATAGATTTATGTCGGGATGTTTTGTACCGAGTTTAAAAAGTAAGAATTTGGTTTAATCTGTGTTTACCCCTATTTCATTTTCAGCTGTACATCTTATGAGGATATTTAAGGCTGGAGAAATGTTAAAATTGGGATGTGATGTCAGTCCCTTGTGATGCCCCATGATCTCATTAAATGATTGACTGCTTTGTCACCATTTGTGGTAGTCTAATATTCCATGCGAAGCTGAGAACACGAAATGTCAAAATTGCTAAATATGAAAATTAACTCTGAATTAAAATGTAACTTTTCTAAAACAGTAAATAAAAATAAAATATCAGGTTCTTTTTTAGAACCTGACATTTTATTAGCATATGAGGAGAGATTAATCATGGCATTTCAATGCTTTGAAAACTAAAGTATCAACCTTTAATGAGGCGAGTGAAGAATAACTGACTGTTAGGTTACCAAAATGGCAATAGCTCAAGTGTCAAAATCGTATGACACCTCTGTTATGGGGGAAAAAATCCTGGTGTAGTAGTTAGGAATTGAATAATGGATATGTGGAAAATGTGGATGTGTAAATGAGCAGTATGGAAAATGTTAAAATGAATGCATTGAAGAAAAATGAATTTTAAAAGCTGAACAAATTTTTAAAATTTTAACTGACAAATTGCTTTATCTTTCAGCAAATTATGTAATTTTTAAGACTCTTATGAACTATTAAACAATTTGTCTAAACAAGGATGTTTTTGTAAAATTGTGTGCTTACACTAATTTCAATTCACAAATCGACAAGACATTTGAATTTTAATATACTTTTCATGAACTGACAAATGTTTTTAGACATAGAAAACATTGCAAAACTACAATTACCTGTAGATGCAGGATCACAAATACATTTATGATTCTCATGACCATGGCCCTGGCAATCAAAAGGACAAATATGAACATCACAAGCTTCACCAGTCCACTGAGCCCAACAACTGCAAAAACCATCATCACGTGGTCCCCATCCTGAACAGTTTTGGGGAAAACTGTTAATGCTAAATTAAATTACATGCAAATTAGTGTTTGAAATGAAAAGAAACTTATTTCCCCCATTTGAAATACAATATTTAAAATACAACCATATATATCTATACACATGGCACATATATAGTAGAAAAAATTACTACATCACCCTTCAAATACATAAAAAATTTTAAATATGCACTAATTACATAAGAACAATGAACTATGACATAATAGGCAACTGCTATTGTGTCAGACACTCCTTAATATATAAGCAATTGTGTATTCAAGCACACATTCTTAAATAATTTCACTACAGAGATGTGAAAATGGTAATGAGAGAAAGAATGCAAAAGTGTAGTTGGTCACTCAACCATAATGTTTTACAAGGCACATGGAAGGGTATTACACTCAATTGCAGTTAAACTTAATTAGTTCTCAATTCATGGCTTTTTCATAAAAATGGAAAGAAATTGATAGTACTCTATAAATGAAAGGCATGATCAGGAAGATATCAATTCTACCTGTTTCATTTTCAAAGAAATTTGCTCTTAGAGATAGGGTTGCCACATATACTATTTGAAACTGGCGAAGGAAAGTGCACTTGAACAACTAACTGCATTATTATGATGGATTGGATGATTGATATTTAGCAACTTTCGATACTGATACACAGAATTTCAGTAACGATTAAGTAAAATTTTCGTTTTATGATTACATTTTAAAACTAACATTTAAACATGAGTAAAAGTCAACTGCACCTTGACAAGCATTGTGATAGACAAACAGATGACAAAATATTGTACTCATTTAAGATCTGCAAGTCTTTGTGCCCAATGAGCCACGATGCCTCCCAGGACTATGGAGCATCAAGACTATTGGTGACCTTCAGCTAGAAAGGCAGATCTTTGGTGTTCTCAGAATGTTCCAATCTCTTTTCATTGTGGATGCCCGGGACATGTTACCAAATACTACTGTGACCAATATACTTTTGCAGAAGTTACGATTTCAAGTTTAATTTAGGGTAAATGATTCCCCGATTAATGCGGATATGCCTATATAAACAACCAATTCAGATCGTATCTCAGAGCTTTATCATATCCCCAACATTATCAAGCCTGACAAGTCATTTTCACCCACATATATATTGTAGGAGTCACTCACATTCTGTACAGCTGAGGAAAACTGATCAATGTGACCTGTGATGGAGGTGAGGCTACTGTAACCAGAAAACCTCCATGTTGCTCTGTGGTAAAATTGAATAAGAACTATGTTTATGTGAGATTAGGAAAATAATACCATGTTAGAGCCCTGTTACTTAGCTGGGGTGATTTCCAAAGATATTTGATGCAAGTTAAGAGTACCCATGTTAGTAGAATCTACACTGGCTCTCCGAACTGCCATTGATAAAGTTGTGATTCCTTTAGGATACATGCTAAGTATTGAATTTGGGTGTCAAGGAATCAAAGTGGGTTATTTTGATTTTTTAGTGTTTTCAAGTTGCAGTCATGAGTTAATCCTCCGCTGAGACTTTCAAAGGTTACTGAAGCTGATTGATGGTGGTCGGGAGAAAATACAACTTGAATGCAATTTTGGCCCAAGAAATATTTCTGTATACTAATCATTATTATATCATTACTGCAAAGTCTACACTACAAATTACCACTATAAATGAAAATTGTCTTGAAAAGTGTAAAGTTATAGTGACAGGTGTCAATGAACTGAGTTCAAAAAAGGAGCTTCATATTCCAGCCTGTCAATGATTTTGAACAGGGTCATGGGAAAATATAGGTAACCTGTAGGAAAACAAACTCTACTACAAATATTGCATACCATACAAGTGAATTGTTTGGTAGAAATCGGTTGTAAGTTCTAAAGATTTAATTAAAATAAGTCATTTTGTTTTTCTATCTAGGTTTCTTGTTTTTTATTATTTTGCTTTCGTTCACACATTTTTCTGTATCCTTGATAACCTTAATATAACTAACTACTCCCCGAAACCCTAACTGATTTCAAGTGGAATGCACACAGCCAAAATGACTGATGTTCAGGACATTAGCATTTGTGTGTTGGATGTTATGTGCCCGCAAATTCTGATACTCTATATAAACATAACACAGAGCTTACATAAAGATTAAAAACCTTATCAATTCAGGACTGAACAATGAATAGTCAAAAGGAGTTATTAGATTTAGTGCAACAATTAGAGGATGTTTCGGACCTGGGAGATAAACCTAGAGATGCTGAATACAGTGAAGTACAAAATTGATATTGGAAATAATATACCTATCAAGCAGACCTTATCAGGTTTCACAGGCAGAACAATTTTCCAGGATGAGGTTAATTGGATGACAAATCTCAGAAATATACTTCTAAAAGGACTCAAATGAAAAATATGTTCCTGCTACTTGGATGATATTGCATATGCAAAGAGCACATCGAACAATTAAGACAAGTTCTAAGATGTGTGCATAATGACAGACTCACTCTGAATTTTTAAAAATTTTGGATCACCCTAATGGTTAAGGACAGAATTCATCCATCCTCAAAAAAGAAGCCGTTTTGGAATTTTCAGTTTCAGAAACTACAAATGATGTAAGGAGTTTCTAGGACTTTACTCATTCTATTGCCATTTTGTGGAAAGATTCAGTTAGCAAAGCCCCTAAATGATCTTCTGAAACACACCACAGTTCAAGTGGCAGCAAGATCAACGAAGATCTTTTACAAAGCTAAGAGTTGCATTAGTGAGCTTGCTATTTCTTGGTCACTTCAAACCAGAAGCAAACACCCGAACACACATTGATGACAGTGGATATGGAATCAGAAGTCCTGCCATTTGAAAATACGTCCACAGAAATTATTCAGATGATTAAGAAATTTGGGTATGATGCAATGAGAGCAGTGAAAATTAAAATATGGTACAGCTGCATGGCCAGGAATCTGTTAAAAATTATCCACGTTCTGGAAGGCTTTCAACAATCAGAACACCTGAAAATGTTGAACGTGCATGGGCTACAATCAAGAAAGATCAATAACTGACAATACAAGAATTAGACGATCTGGAATTATAAAAAGTACCGTCTTTGACAAAGGAAGGAAGTGTGGTAATGCCCATTCATCACATCTTGTGCAAGCTTTTTTGGTAAAACACCAAATTACCTGCTAAAATCCAAAAAGGAAGATATTTCAGACTGAATGTGATTCAGAACACGAGGCAGCTAATGGTGATTCCAACAATGGACTTTGTAGCTTTAAAAAGTGGAAGAGATGCTGAGAAGTGTGTGGGGTCCCAAGGGGCCTACTTTGAAGTAGATTACATGCCAAAAGTCATAGGTGTAATGTTTCTTGTTTTATATTAAAAGGCTGGATACTTTCTGGACAGACTTTGTATAACCAAACATTTGCAAATATCAACACATTAACAGTATACTAAAATAACATTCAACATAATAATTACCATTAAAACACCAACAATCAAAATTTGGTTTTATTTCTCTGAATCATAAGTGAGATTTAAAATATCAAAATTAATTTTACTATTCACTTCAGATTAAATTAATTGTTGGCTAAAGATCCTTTTATAAATATCTTGTAATTACAACATATCATTAGCTTACAAGTGAAGAACACTAAGTCAAAATTTTCAAGATGAGTTTTAGATTTTCTAGACCAGAATGTGGTGATCTTTAGACTAGTGAAGTCCATTAAGTTATTTTTTAAAAATATAAAGTTTGGATTTCTTCTAACACTCTTAGTGAGTTAAGCTAGTGAGTAGTATTTTTCCCCTTCATTTTCATTAGAACCATGCTTTTTGACTCGGAGTGTTTCCCACTTGAAGCTGATATTTAACAAACCAAAAATAATAGGCAAATGCATTACTTACACATCAAATAGTGCTTTATATACCTGTATGTTATGTTCACTCCACTCATTATATGCAGCATCACTATAAAAGTAAATATAAGCATTTCCTGAAGTTGCCACAATTTCAGACAGCTAATCTGAAGGTGTTCCATATCGCACTAATACTCCACTAAAATTACATTAAAAATTATAAAATTGCAATCACTATGAAAAACAAATCAGACATACAACAAAATCTGTTCCATATTTAGAAAAATAGATAAGCTGGGAAAAATTAAAAGTTGCTTTTGATATACATCCAAGGAAGAAAAATGAATTGATATTTTTAATAATTGAAGAGCTTCGGGCAACATAATGATAATCCACTTTTCAAAAACCTAAAATTAACCCCTTGCCTACTTTGGTAACCACAACTGGCATTAAGGCAGTCATCCTATTGACAAACCAGGATAACCAGTCGTTACATTTTGACTGATCGATTGTCAACATTTTATTAGTTCAAAATATCTGGCAAATTGCCTTTATTCATTTTCACTTTACGTGACTTTTTAATACCGAGTCTCCTGGGCCATAACATGTAGTAAATTACGGGGAAATAAATTTAAAATGATCAGAAAAAACCTTATTAAAATTGATAACATTTATATACAAATTTATACATTGTATGTGCTCGAGATCATTGGCAGGTGACCACAAGCAAAGCTCACAATCATGTGCAGTTGCACGAGTGTGAAATTTAAACTATTTCAATAGTAAATGCTAGCAAAAAGAATGAAATACAAAAGTATAGAATAAATAATTCACCTATATGCAGCTAGTAATCGAGAAAATACAGAATGTCCATCAAATATATACAGGTGATCCCAGCTACATTCAGTTTCAAAATGTGCTACCTCCAATCGAATGGTACTGTTAGGAGATGCACTTTCAATGAGCCAAGTGCATTGCTATTCACACTATAATTACCAGTACCATCTATAATAAAAACTCATGGTCTGGTCAACCTAAAGAGAAAAATAGTAATAAGAATTTTATCAGTAACGAGCCATGAAAATTCTTGATTGATTTAAATTAATGTGATGCCTTAAAGTGTCAATATGCTATGGTTGAATATAAATCACTTTTTAATTTCAAATTTATGTATTTGAGATTAATTTCCAACTCTGATTTAAATTTTGGGGTTTTTACTCATGGACCTCTAAAGTCACAATGAACTCATTGATGTTTTCCTCGACAAAATTAGTAGGAGTATAATTTTCAAGTAAAATATTTCCAGTAGCAAATTAAACAATAACACATTCTAAATATTCCATTCTGTGCCATTCCGAATAGTATAAATCCAAACTATTTAAGGTATTGTTAGCATCGTCTGTCACATTATTCAGGTTGTGATTTATTTTCATATAATCAGGTTTCTTTATAGAAATTTGAATCAGAACAGAAGACTTTGCCCCATCATTCATTTTTGGATGGTTTTCACAAGATTTACAATTTCTTAAGGAATTGAAGAAACTTTTTGTGAATCATCGTTTTTGTCTGATAGGATCCAAAATTGCATGTTAATAATGTTGTATAATTGTGAATAACGTTTGAATAATAATTGAAAACAATCACAAACTTAGACATAAACAAGCAAGATTGACCTACTTTCATCTTTGAAAGGCAGATACTAATGTATTCAAGATCAAATGAACGAATAAAAGAAACTATTTAATTAATTATGTCTAGAAATATGCCTGGTTTGTTACTTCTATTTTTATTTTTTGATGAATGAAAGGTATTTTAACCAAGAAATCTGATAGGTGTCAAAAAGACACCAGCTGATGTTCCAGGTAAATTTAGCTGTAGAATTTTTCTAAATTGAGTTATACCAAAAAATTTTCTATGTTTACTTGATATAGGTTTCTATGAAAACCTATATCAAGTAAAATGATTAAAAGTCAAGAGAAATTTTCAAACTCTGACAAAAGAAAAAGGGAGAAAGTGACAAACACATTCTGGTGTCGAAATGAAACTTAATCAGTTCATTTGATTTATATAAATCGAAAATACTTGGAAATTCCAGATTAATAATAAACAATAAACATTAAACAAGGTATGCCAATTTAAATCAAATTATTTTTATTTTATTAAAAAATTCTTGCTTTGAAACAAAATTTTAAAGATTTTCTGTATTATGTTTAATATTGAAAGTGAAATAACTAAGAAAAAGATGCATATTATTTTATCCAAATAACTTTGCTGATAACCGAGTTCACCTAAAAATTATACTGAAAACCATTATTCCTTTGAAAACACTAAATAGTATTTGTTGAGTAGGATCATAATTATCTGACAAGTGTGTATTCGCCTCTTGGACCATTGATCAAAAGGTGTCAATCACAAGCCTCTTTATCAGTATTTTGTTTTAAACATTCTTTGCGATTATAAATCGCATTTGGCCAATTTTGAACTGTTCTCCATGTGATGTGTGAAGATGCTCAAACTGTATTCACTCAAGCTATGTGACAACATACATTCTTTACAAGGATGTTCTAGTTTTTTTTGGTATTGTAATCTCTTCATGAAAAATAGAGTCACAACAAAAAGGTTTTTGCAGTATCACAAAAGCATTCCAATTTCGCACATTAATCTACAATTAGCAATTTTACTATTTCCATTTGTTTTGTGTAAATTTTCATTTAAATTTTATTCAATTGATTCCTAGGACTTCTTAACACTAATAGCATAACTATTCTACATTTATGGAATCGAAATTTGGAATGTGAAAGTTAATTTGCCCATCTGATAATTGAATGAGCATGTTTTCAAAATATAATAGGATCAAAGTAGAAAGCTATTTCAATCATTATCATGATTGCGATGATTAATTTTTTTATTGAAAGCTTAAATTCCACAAAATTTACTTCACTGCATGTTGCGTATAAACCTTGTTTGTGTGTTTAGAATGTACCTATGAAATACTATGCTCAGATGCAATTGTCCACAATCAGAGAAAATTGAAAAATAGGTATATTTGATATCAATTTATATATTTCCGTGTCTTGTTTCAATTTTTACTATTTACTTACAAATAACATTTTTTTCACAAAAAGTATGTTTTGGAAGCTAAATATTAATAACTACTATACTAAATTGTTGTGTCAGGGAAATTGATACAAGTCTCTTTTATTTCATTTTCTATTGGTGTGTGATAAGATTTTTTACTAATCTTTACTAATTGATAATCTTTACCAAGTCATTAATTATTTTATATAAAAATACCTTAAGAAATTCTATACATTTTGTTAGTATGTACTAAACATATAATGCAAAATAAATTGTGAAATTTGCGTGATTTTTTTAATTTTATGCAAGAATTTATAATATGGTGTTAGTAGGACTCCGCAACTTTACTTATCTGTGTTAAAAAAATTCGCTTCACTGGTTACGGGTTAAGACTTTACTGGCCTTGTTAACTTTCTACAGAAAAATATTCTATCCTGTGATGTGAAATGTACTAACTAGATTTTCTCTTCAAAATATATACCATCTTAAGAAATTATTGATATCAGCAAGCATAATTCCACTTTATTAGCTTGGCTTTTTTAGTAGGTAGGTATTTAATTCACGTCATACTGGAGCAACACAAAGGACTATTGGTGACGGTACGGGATCAATCCCAAAGGGAAAGAACCGAGGACAATACCACGTAATTTTGAATGACTTGGCTTTTTAATATTATTTTGTTAAGTTTCCCAGAAATTAATCTAATATCTCATTGAAAATTTTGTTTAAATGTATAACATTTAGATTCATTGGCTTTTTATGAACTGAAAATTAGCCCACTTGTCTTCTAATGAGCTTTATTTAATACTGAATTAGAGCCCAATGAAAGCAAATCGTGGTTTACATTTTGAATTTAAAAAATACATTTGAAGACTTTGGATTTGAAAAACAGCTTGTACCTGATAACAGGTACGAACTGTTAAATCGTCTTTTCAGTCAAATTTTACCAAGCATAATTTTAACAGGATACTTTAATAAATTTTAAATAAAAATTTACCAATTCCAGCAACAATTAGAATACAGTTCATATTCATTCGTAAGTTCATAGAAAAAAGTTTTGCTTGTTGCTGCTTCTAGTCATTTTTTGGAACACATGGGCTAATTAAATATAGGACCTGTGACTGAGGATTTCGAACCACTACAACCATCCATGTCTAGACAGGGATTCAAACCCAGACTACTGAACAAAAAGGCCAGAGCACTAACCTTTTGACTACCAAGCCTATTATATAAAAAGGATAACAAGTTAATGCAGCATTTCATAGTTCTCCACTGATCACAATTTATCTTTCTTTAGAAAACCATGTTATTCATTTTCTTGATGGCAAATTAGCACATGGGGTTAATTTGACAGAATAGCATCTTATGAATTTGAGCAATATTGTAAATGATAAAAATGCAATCCATTAAAGGATAGTTTTCGTTTCAGAATTTGAAGATAATCCTTACATTCATGGATGGTGACCGCCATGAGTCACTGAAAAATCTTGTTTGCACACAGTACAAAACGCAAATCCTTCTTTAGAAGATGCTATAAGGCATGACCATAAGCTTGAATACTCCTTTTTAAACTTTTGGCAGCTCTTGCGCTTTTTGACAGGAGGGGAATCTTCCTCAACGCGTTTTAAAAATCGATCCATTATGCATAGACGATAAGAGATGCAGCAGTCTCCAGAACTAAAAAATACACAATTTAGAAGTGTTGTCAACGTACGAAAAACGTGCAGTACCGGTGAGTGAAACCGCAACAAAGCATAGCGGAGATAGGAAAACGTGATGTTTTAGGATCACTCTGCGCAATCGCCCTGAAGCTCCGCCTACGTGTATCTCCCGTGAGCCTCTCTGCGGCAAAGGACCAATTTCTACCGGAAATGCGCCAAGCACCTTACTTTTACTTAGAATTGATAGTGCAAGAGCATGCTTTGCTTTTATTCAATATACACATGTTCGTGTACATCGATTCCAACGTCTAAATAACGATCACACACATACAAAAAAAGATGAAAATTATTATTTTTTCTACATGGTTTTTATGCTCATAGAAAAAAAAAGAAAATTCATAAAATCCGTAGGATATAGGGTAGCTTCCGTAGTTCCGTAGTTGAATAGGGAAATCCGTAGAAACTACGGACAATCCGTAGCAGTTGGCATGTATGGATGGTCTATTTAATTTTTGAATGGGAATATAAGGCTAAAAATATATTCAAGCGACTTAAATTTTGTTTCCAAATATAAGATTTTAAAAGGATTTACTCGCATTCAGTGTTTATTTGTGGAAAAAGAGTTGATTTGATATTTTGGGGGACCGCACAAGCCTCACAAACAGAAAGAAAAATATCTAAAATTATATTACTTTGTTCTTTCACAATAATAAATATTATGGATTACTTTTAACATACTTTTGAAAAATCCATTAATACACAATCACTGAATACATGATAAATTTATAAAGTTTGAAAAATGTTAATAAGGTGTAATGTTAACGAAAAAAATCAAATTTCCCACCTAAATTGCAGGTAGGTTTAAAAACATTCTTATAACTAAGACTTTTCCTTACACGATAATTGCCTTTTACGCATTCTCTGCATGGCTGACAGAAAATACAGTATCACAATAAAATAACCAATACAACCTTCATGCAAAATGGTCTCGAAAAATAAGAAGACACCAACATACAAGATTTAATTGAAAAAACATGCAACTCCTACCTCCCACCACATGAGTCACCACATCAATACAACAATCCTGGTTCTAGTTCTGAAAAAGAGAAGTACAAATGAAGAAAAAGGCAAGTACAAATGAAGAAAAAGGTAAGTACAAATGGAGATTTTCATATATACTAATACGTTGAAACAAATTTTTCATATGGCAATCAATATCATATCAATGAAAAAGTGCAATGACAAAATTCACCCAATCTGAAAATTTTTAAGAATCCCATAAGATCTAGTCGCCAATAGCCCATTGTGTTGCTCCAGGGCAACGTTAACTAACTACCTACCATAAGATCTAATATTAAATATACCTATTATAGTGCATGACCTACTTGTTACCTTGTTGTGACTTGAGTATTGAACATAATGTAGACATGCAATGCTAATAAAAAGTTTGAATTTTTCAAAATTAGAAAATAACCTTGACTTGTTACTGTTCTAACCCTTCATTTCAATTGTTATGATACAAATCAATAACCAAAAATTCACAGTAAAAAATAACAAAAATATTGAAAAGATAGTATAAAAACTTTAAATATCACAGCACTTACAGTATAGAGGCTCCTATTGAATAACTATACCCTACTCTTTTCATGCAACTTGATTTGAAGAACAAACTATTTTGAAAATGTTTCCATATACCGAAGTAGCAGTGATAATAAGCAGCAGAGCTGCATCATAATTTCATGACTTAGTTGTCTACTTAATGATATCTAAATTAGTTCTCTACATTCCAAGAGATAACTTGGGGGCATTATTCTCAAAAAAAGGAATAAAAAAGTATCTTCCTTATGCTTGAAATTTCGTAATCACATGGAATTAATTGCACTATGAATAATTTTCCAAGGTAAAAATAAGTCTTTATCAAAACTTTGGACATTTAGCTTCCATGAATACTAGTCTCTTAAACAAGCTATGAAGTGATTGGCAGAATCAGCTTATTGCAACAAAAATCTCTTGTTGAAAACAGTATGTTGATTCCTTTATTAAAGTTTAAGCCTTTCTCACGAGCAAGGGGTCAGTTCTACTATCTTGGATCATCGCATGGAAGGTGTCAAAATAGGTTGGTTGGTTTTAGATTTTATGGCGAAAAGGGCCATACTTGTCCAAGCTTCTCCAAGAACAAGACAATGTCAATTGTGAAAAGGATCGAGAGAAGAGGAAGATGGCTTGGTGTCAAAATAGGAGAAAACTTTGCATGATATATGAATGGACCCTGTGGACAAAACAATGCTAGTGATTAACATGTTTGGTTGTTTGGGGATTTCATGGCGCAGGGCCGTATCTGTCCAAGCTACACCAAGATTAACATGTTTATAAATGGCATCAATTGGTTAGTGGATAAAGGTAATGAATTGTTTGTTACTTGCCATTGTTCTTAAACAATGAACTGTTTATCTAAGTATTTTTGAAGGGTAGCAGATGGTTTTCAGTTGAAAAATAATTATTCTTGGGGTGTACAAAGCTAAGTTCTAAACTTAGCTAATGACAATAACAAGCACCCAGGTTATTCCAATTTCACATAACACACTATTTTAATAAAAAAAGAAAGTTAAAACTAATTGAAATCAATGGGATTTTTTAATCAGCTAATTTAATCTTATTCAAACTAAGTTGCTTTAAATCTACATACCCTGGTACAATGTATGATGAATGATGAAAATGAAAGCTTAATTTTTAGAGAAAAAATCAAGTTCTTACCAGTGTGTGAGGCAGCACGTTGGTTAATGCCACTCTGGGTGACATGTTCACAGGGGTAACATTTGCCTGAAAAGATATTAAAACTTTGTGTAGTTAATTAACACCTCGAATTCAATATGATGGTTGGTATGGTTTTAAGGCACAAAATCCGAACAATAAGCTGCACCAAACACAACACAAAATACAACCCTATAAAACAATACAGATATTTAAAGTAGAAGTCAGACCAACAATAAAAGTTGGATTTAAAATTATGTAGGTACATTGCTCAGTTTAGATAGGGTTATTTATGTACATGCCAGACAACCAAGATCAAAACAAATTTGAAAGGTAAAAACAAGTTTCATGTTGAGATTTGATATGAAGTATATATGAATGAACATAAGTATAGTAAAATAGCTTTAAAAATGGCAGTAATGAGCATTAACCTTTACACTACGGCACTTTTATTCCACTACCCGAAGACGGTACGACTGTTGCCCATAATCTAAAGGTTATATGGTGCCGTTTAAAAGGTATTAAAGATAAAAACATTACTTAATTGAAATCTTACCACAAGTCAATGCAGTATGTAAGAATTATAGATTTGGATAGGGATTTTCTTACCAAACCTTGAACGCTTAAAATTGAATTGCCGAATTAGTTTCGACGATGCTGGTTAAAAATTGGGCGATTTTATTAAAATATGAATGGTGAAAGAGACAACACACACACTACACACAGGGGCACTATCTCCTAATAAAATATGCCTGTGAGTAGAACATGTGCCCAATATGAAGGTGTGTTAACACTCCTGCTGATTGCCTCAACGAGGTATCTCGTTATTAGCTAACCTGATCAGATTTTGTTGAATATCTTGTCATTAGAAGGAAACAGTCACAATAATTGGAAGAAAGCTGACCAGATCTTGATCTCATCTAAAGTTGGCAATACCTTGACTAAATAACTTGTCTTTGACAAAAATTGGTCAAATCTTGATGGACGAGATAACTCGTCAAAACCACTAGGAGGGTTAAAAAAGCATATCGGAATACCAAGAATGTAATTAAGGCAGCAATTAAATGCTAATGAATGCCACAGCGCTTATTGTTTGTTAGCAAAACTTTGACCATTTTGCCCCTCATTCCATACAATGTCTTGGAGAGCTTGTCCGATATCGTAGACTCAAAAAGGTCAACAGCTTTTTTGTCGTTGTATCAGCTTGCTCATTTTTTGCTATCCCGACGTGTCCAGGTGTCCAATAGCATAGAATACCAAAGACAAGCTGGGTAAGTCTAAGATATAATTTAAGACAGCAAGAGCAAGTGGTTGATGTGAGTCAGATGCAAGGCAGTCTACGATACTCTTTGTCTGAATATAATAAATTTACCATTTTTGAGTGGATGTTTCAAAGCTATATACAACACAAAGAAACAGAATTCAGCCCTAAATACAGAGAGAATGCAGGGTAGAAGTTTAACTCATGATAGCTGAACAGCACCCTTAAGATATTTGAAACCAAAAGTATTGAGTTGTCTTACCGTGTTTCCTTTAAGGACGTCTCGTACGACAACCCTAGGCTGCCATGCAGGAAATTGTAGGCCCTATTTGGGAAGCAGCTACGGGTGTTGGTACCGGAGCAGTAGCAGCAGCGAGAACTGCAGCAGGCGCTACTTGAGCAGCAATGGCTTGCTCACTGAAAACGAATAGAACTTGCTCTAAGTAAACTGGTCATCAGTGGTACCAACCAAGGAAAATAATTGGGGGATTAGCTTCATAATGTTTTTGAAACTCAACCTTGTTGGTATGGGTGCCATTTGGGAGTTAATGAAACAAGTTTCCCCCTTTAAACTTCTGGCATAAAAAATTTGTTTTTAACAGAATAAGTAATTGTGAAGGCGAAGTTTATGTGAACAAAACTATGTATGTATGATTGTAACTATTAATAAAAATCATGAACACACACAAAAACATAAATTTGAATAATAAAATGTATGGAATGAGTGTCATTAATTACTTCATTCAAAAAACCAAGGTTCAATACATTTTTTTCAATTGACATTTACAAAATTTATCAAATTACCGTAATAACGAAGTTCCTCTAACAGTATTTGACACATTTCAAGGTGGAAAGTATGGTGTACATTTTTTATAAGACTGAGTACAGCACAAGCATCAGTAAGTAAATTACATCAACGTGGAATAGGGTAAGTCTGCAGCTTTTACAAGCTGACCATAACATGTTTATACTTACGAATGTTTACATAACGCTTCCAAATCGAAACCAGACGCACATTCTCTGGAAGATCCTCGCTTCTTTCGAGTAAACCAAGGTAGTTTTAAAATCACATCTTTACATGTTTTTCAAAAAAGGCAAAACTTAACAAAACACAGTATTAGAAGTCAACATAGAAGCCGGTACAGTTGCAGTTTGTGTATTCCATAAAGAATCAAGTTTAATACTTTTCTGTGTTTTTGATTAAAAGATTATTAATAATTTTGAAGAACAATCTGGAATAGCATAAGTCTAGAAATAAATAAAATCCTATTGATCAGTGTTTTATACCAAATTTCTAAACACTTTCTTGACAGGTCTATATATACATTTTATTAAAAACGTTAAAAATAAATATTACAAATTATTTATGGTACAAAATTTTTATTTCTGGGATATTTATTTCTAGTCTTATTTTGTTCTCTCTCTCCATACTATTCTTCAAACTTTTGATAAGAAACCACACCTAAAAGAATTAAACTTTAAAAGAAAAGCAGTAATGCAATCGCAACTTTACCTGTGTTGGTGTTGGTCCTCTTGGTTTGGCGACTCGAGTGTTTTCTTAAACATTTTAAGATGTAAAATTTTAAAACTTTTAAATTGTGGTTTAGTCTTGGAAATGATGTTGCGATGGTATCGATTCGAAGCTTGCTTCTTTTGAGAACAGGTTCGATTTGCATTTCTGAAAAATTAATTGACACCCAAAACATGCATGTTCGTCTAGATTTCTATTGAACTCGATACTTTCCTTTCTCTGCAGTATGTGAAATTGATAATAAATTTTACTGACAACTTGTGTTTTTAAGTTGAAGTAACTTCCAGCCCCATGCACTAGACTGCTGAATTAGTATTTATTAATTGTAAATATATATTGAGACTTAAATGAACTAGTATATTCTTTTCGATATGTTTTTGCATATCTCTTAAGTGTTTATGTATCAGGAGTTCAAAATGTACGTACTTTATTTACAAATGAGATTGTTTATTTTTGAAATGGTAAGCGTCCTATAAGTATTCATTGGCGTGTTCAATTGATTTTCAAATGAAATTGCAAAAACAAGTGAATTATTGAAAAAAATTACTTTTTTCCCATAAATTTAGTTATCCAAACAAATATTTCTCCATGATTCGTGTTTATAGTTTCTTTTAATCATGTGCCAAATAATATTATGCATGCATTTTAGCAATAAAAGTTTATAATTGAAGCAATTATCAGCTTGTCTTAATTCATGTTCCCTCTTTTCAGAAACTTAACATTTGTGAAGCAGACAGCCTGAGTGATGAAAATGTGAGGGTCAGCTGCATCTATCTGAAACAACATAAGCGACATGGGTTACGCAAAATACAGCTTGAACACAGATCTGAAGAATTGAAATTACACCTAGTAAACTAGAATTTTACCTATGTTTATTTCTGCTCACATTTTAGTATTTTCAGAGAATGGATTTTGAGATGTTGATAAAGAATACATTGTTTAGTCCAGTGTTTTTAAACTGGGATGTGACTTCCAAGGGGCCAGGAGATTATTGCAAGAGAGCACACAGTTATTCCTAAAAATGCAATTTTTTAGTATAATTTTCCCAGAGACCTATTTTTCTATGAATACAATATCCAAATCAGTGTCACACCAAAACGATTACACCCTACCACTGGGCAATATTATGATGAGATTCAAACCATGGCAGATGTAAATTTGACACAGAATAAAAATGCTTTTGTTGATTTATGTATGAAACACAAAAATGACAATATAAGAAACTTCACTTTCCATCAACACAACAATACTGATGAGTATAGAAGTAATCTGATTACATTGATTTGTCAAAGGCATGATCATTCAGGGTAGAATTATACTCAAGTATAATTCTCTTGCTTAACTCGAATTTTCATAAAGTCCAATCTAAAATTAGATACTTTTACATGACACTATTTTCTATTTCCAGACCGAATATAAAGGTATTACAACTATCCTGTGTGCATTTTATTAGCATCAAAATTTTGAATCAATTCTGCCTGTGAAGTATTTGACCAGTATGGAATATTTTTAGATTTGGGCATTGGTAAGAAATGTGAAAAATGTCACATGATCAAGAGAGAAGATTAGTAGCCTATCAGTCAACAAGATTTAAATAATTTGATTATTCAGCTCCAACAACCTTATTTTATCATTGGAGATTTTAACGGACATAATCCACTTTGGGGAAGCAATACTTTAAATCACAGAGGACAACAAATTGAAGAACTAATTAATGACCGCTGCCTGTCTCCTAAATGACTTAAGTAACACATATTTTCACTAGTTTACTCGTTCCTTTCATACTTTGGACTTAGTAGTATATTGTCCTGTTTTGGTTCCAATGTGGAATAATTTTCCAGTAATTTTAATGATATATTATTACCTAGATGACCAGTGATTTATATTTGACAAAGCCGATTGGACTCATTTCCAATCAGAAGCCAATATTTCTGATATGGTAAAGCTGCAAAACATTACAAATACTATTATTAATGCGGCAGACCGATCTATCCCCAAAAGATCTGGGAAGATGCCTAGGCTTTGGAAACCATGTTGGAATGAGTTGTGCTCAGAAGCATACAAATTTCAAAAAAGAGCTTGGAGAAAGTTCCACAGATATCCGACGACGTCAAACCTGATGGAATTTAAACGGATGAAAGTGGAAGCTAGCAAGGTGAAGAGACAGTCAAAGGAATTCTTGGCAAAATTATATTAACTTTTAGATTACTGGCGGTACAACAGTCGTATCGTGAGATTTTTCCTTCCTAAAGCGGCTTGGTACGGATGCTGTACCGACCCCTTTACCCTTTATACTCCTTTTAAGTGACCGCTGACATCAATCACCATTTCTGAGCTGTCAGCGACTGGCCCTAAAGAGGGACAGTCCTTTTGTTCGAAGACCTCCCTGTTGATCATTCTGTGAATGCTGGGAAACTCAGAATGTCTCGCCTGTGATATCTCTAGCATACCAAACACTATGTTAGGAAAGTGCGTTAGGTGGTCATTCATAAAAGTCATTCACGATTCTCTCACAAGTTCTGTAGGGGGAAGGAAGTCTAGAGAAATCTGCTGTTCTGAGGCACATGTAATGAAATTTAGGTGTCATAGTGTAAAGGTTAATTCTATAAAAAGTAACATTTCATCTAAACACATTTGGAATAATCTCTGGAAAATCTGGTAACTCTTTCATTGCCCACAAATTTCATTTTTATCATCTAATGGACAAGTCATTTCTGACATAAAAACGATTGCTGATACTCTGGGAAAAGTATGAAAGTTTGTATCCTCAAGATTTTTATTAATTATAAAAGACGTGAAGGATTAAAAACTAGACTTTCGGCAATCTACACTGGAAGTCTATAAACAAGATTTTACTATGTTTGAACTCAAGACTGCATTGAAGAATCTCATCTGACTTCACCAGGCCCTGACAGAATTCATAATTACATGTTATTACATCTTAACGAAAATTCATTAAACCTCATTTTATTTTATTTTTAACAGAATTTGGAAGGCAGCAGGTTTTTCCAACGTTTGGCAAAAGGACATTATTATACCCATTCTGAAACCTGTTAAAATGACCCGAAAGACACAAATAATTACAGGCCTATTGCTTTGACAAGTAGCATTTGCAAACTAATGGAACAAATAGTTAATGCCAGATTTATATATGTTGTAGAATCAGTAGGACATCTCTTTAATTTTCAAAGTGGATTTCGTTTCAGCCACAACACCATAGACAATGCATTACTGCTTGAATCCTCAATACGAGATACTTTAGTGAGGAAAAAACACTTGGTCACTATTTTTTGACATGGTAAAAGCATATGACCCAACATGGTGATATGGAATAATGAGGGATTTACATAAAATGAACTTTCGGGGCAATCTCCCACTTTTTATCCAAAACTTTTTGCTGACAAGGACATTTAAAGTTCACATCAACGATATTTTATCTGATGACGTCCCACAGGATCAGGGAGTTTGTCGGGGAAGTGTTTTGAGTGTTCTCTTCATAATTGAAATAAACGGTATTATTGGACAACTCCCTGCATATGTACAAGGAACTCTATTTCTGAATGATGTTCAAATATTTTGTTCAGATATAAGTATACCATTAATTGAACGGCAATTGCAAACAGCTATAAGAAAGATTAGTGGTCAGGTTTGATTCCTCCATGGGTGTGTTTCCCCCTTTGTCAATAAAATTTTCCTTGTTTGTATATCTATCACTTGTAATTGTCTGTCTTTCGTCTGGCACAGCATGGCTAAATATGGCCAGAGCACCATAAAACCCAATCTATTCAACCCAACCCCCATTACTTGATATTTTGTCTGGTGCTGCATATCCAAATGTGGCCCCTTGTGCCATAAAACCCAACCATTACTTGATATTGTGTGTCTTGGTGTTTGGCACAGCATGGCCAAATATGGCCCTTGCACCATACAAACCAATTCAATCAACCAACCTTGTTTATTTACACTAGTCTCAAATGTGTATAAGCTTAACCCTCCAGCCACAGGTGATATAAAATTGTGTTCTATTTGCTGTTTATTTTAGTTGGCTGCACTATTATCGCCTTGAATCTCCTGATAAACCAACACTATAACATAAATTTTGCTCATAAAATATGAAAATCACCTGTGTTTGGAGGGTTAAGGAACGTGTGTTTAATCTTTGTATTTTTTTAGGTATCCAAGTGCTATGACCACAAAAATAAGGAGATGGTGGCCATTAAATCTCCCAAAGATCCCAATCTTGGGTTCAAGGATGAGTTTTTGATCCTGAGAGAATTCCAGGAGTGCAACCCTGACAGGGTAAGTTGTGTTTTCATTTGCATGAATTAAGAAATCATTTTAAACTAGTAGACTCACACATGGCATCTGCATTAAGCTTTTAGTTGCTTATATCTATTGACGGTAAAGATTGATATTTCATTTTCATTCCATTTTTAATGAACATAGTATCCATATTCACCAGGGTATGAAAAAATCAAGATTTTTAAAACAATCATGAAAGGTGAATTTATATTTGATATAAATCATATTTTTAAATTTTAAATCAGATTTTTTTAATTTTAATTAATGCCTTGCCCGTATAAGTTTAAACTGTTGGACATGAGACTCACAAATTAGTGTAGATTCTAGATAGTTTTGATATATGTTAAACATTAATATTTATGGTGAATAACGTTAATGTATTAGGAAATATAGCAGGGTAAATTTTCGAGACTAAGAAATGCGTTGTAGGAATTAGCAAAGTTAATCACATGATAGAGTAAATAGAACAGCACAATAAATGCCATACATAAGCAATGTTTTCCCATCTGGTTCTCAGGGCCTTGGTAACCCGGTTGAAGGACTAATGGATTAGCAACCAGAGGATTGGGAGTTTGAATCCAAGCAAAGACCATCGTGTACAAAGGGGGCTGGTGTACGTTAAATCTGTCGTGGCCTCAAATATCCTCATGTTGGCTTCTTGTGTAAGTTTGGAGAGTGCAGTGCCAGCTCAGATGTGACTTCATCATCTGACTGTGGTTCAAAATTATGTGGTGTTCTGGAATCTTTCCCTTTTGGTTTGATCCCGGAATCATTGCCAATAGCCCAATGTGTTGCTCCAGTGCAACATTAGTTAAAATACTTTCCTACCTATCATCTGGTTCATAAGCAGTTTAGACGGGATTGATCCCAGACCATTGTCAATAGATCGTTGTGTTGCAACAGTGCTACACTAATTAACTACCTACCTACCTCAAGCAGTTTAGATTAGTTTGATTTTAACCCATATCCAGTAGCATGAAATTTTTTGGACCACGATAAATAAGGTTGCAGAATCCCACTAACATATTATACCACATATTATACAATTTTGTATAAAATTAATCAAAAATCAGACAAATTTGAGATTTTATTTTTTGCATTTTATATTTATTAAGTATGAATAAAATGTGTAGAATTTCTTTAGGTATTTTTATATAAATTAATTAATTGGTTAAAGACTTGTTTTTGAGAAAAATATCATTTCATCAATCGGAAATAAAATGAAAGGAACTTTAACAAAATTCATGAAAAAAACTCCTACGACACATTAATATTTAGCTTCCAAAAAGTACTTTTTGAAAAGTGTTATTTGTAAGTAAATAGTAAAAAATGAGACGAGACATGAAAATATACGTCAATTGCAATCAAATATAGTTTTAAAATTTTTCTCTGAGCACTGATAAGCATTTCTATTCCAAGCACACAAAAAGGGTTTAGCGTGTGTAATAGCATTCATAAAAGTGTAATAGCATTCATTCCCTCATAACATGCAAATTAAGTGGAATTTTGAGATTAAAATAATTTTCCACTTCAATCCATAATCTATTTTGTTAACATACTCAATTATCAAATTTGTGAATTAAATTTCATAAATACAAAAGAGTTATGCAAGTAGTGCAAAGAATTCCTAAGGATTAATACATAAAATTTCCCATTTCAACTTAAATATAAAGTAACAAACATACTTCAAAACAACGAAAATATTAAAATTCCCCAAAGAAAATTAATGTTCAAAATTGGAATGCTTTTGCGATACTGCAGAAAAATATTTCATTGCGACTGTCTTTATTTTCTTAAGAACAGACTACTTAATTTATTTGATATAATTCTTAACTTATTTAAATAAAATTACATGCACATCTTGTTCATAGTTATTTCATTTTCAATATTAATTAACTTAATACAGAAAGGAAACTGAAATTGAAAATATTGATTTAAATCTGATTTTTTTTAATAAAAATCACATGATTCTAGATTTTAAACTTATCCTTTTTACAAGAATCTAATTATACATGAAGGTAATAAATTATCACTTCTGGATTGATAAGCCTTTGGCAATACTACAAATAATCAAGATATGTCCATTAAATTATCCTAGCTGTATCATAATTTGTTTAGTTCCTTGTAAATGATATGCTATAAGAACCTTTCTTTTTCATATATTGCATGTTTGTAAACTCATGGTCTGAGGACCATTTTGAAACTTTTTTCATTATTCCTTTTATAAAGAAAGCACCTCTATGGTATATCGTGGGGCCACATATAGGCATGTACATTTCATGTTAAAATGGGTTCTTTCGAGTGCACAACACTATTACACATAACAACAACTGTTAATTAAATTTCATTTAACTTCACTTATTTGATTAAAAAATTGATGCATTTCATTTTATGTAACTCTATTTCCATATCTTTGAACTTTATTACTATACTTATTTTATACTTTCATTCAATGTGTTCTAAGGGTTTGTCTTTGCCTTATTTCTTAGTTTTTATTCTTTAAATACTTCTCTTATAGACTTTTGTTATTAAATACTTTTATTTATTTTCAGGTGAAAAAGATGCACAGAACCATTCAGAACAAATACTTTGCTTCTAAATTGAGTTAGATTTCAATTCTTATCATGTTATGTATATTAAATCAAGAATGTTTTTGTTTAACCTTAGCCAACTCTCATTACTTTTCAAATTATTGTTGTCATGTAATTATAATGATTTACACAAACAAATAAGGGTATCATTCGAATCTATGTCTAAATTTGAATAATAGAATGGTCTTTGGAAAAGAAAAAAATTGAGAAAGTTGATTTTGGATTTGAAATGTCTTCTATCTAATGGCAGAGCAGAGTTTCATCAAATTCGATTTATTCCTTACGTTTCAAAGGGAAAATATCAGTATTTTAAAAATAAATTCTCAAATATAGTTGAGGTTCTGTACAATTAGTTTTCAAAACTGTAACCAATTTCAATCAAGTGTAACAGTTTATAAATGTTTTCTTTGAGAAAGAATGACAGCTCTATTATATTTAATATAATAGAGCTGTCATCATTCTTTCTCCATTTTTTCAAAATTCAATCAACATTTACAGAGTCAAATACTATTGCTTTGGATTTCTAATGTTTTCTAAGAACTGATATGCTCTAAACCTGTACTGTGAACATTAATTAGCTATTGCAGTGGTCTAGGAACATTTCCTGCATATACAGTGGTATATACACTACCTGACATTGAAAATGCAACACCCAGAAGGAGTGTGCAGAACTGGATGAAATTTATAGGGTAGACGCAGCTCACCAAGATATGTAAATGATGCAAACTGCGCAGCTGTCCCGCACATGGCGAGTGAAAAACCAGGGAAGGAACCTGCAAAAGTGGTCAGTTTCGCACCGCTCTGTTTGCCAGGTAAATCAAGTTGCAATTTGTTTTAGTGTCTCAGAGGAAACGTCTAGTAGCGGAGAATGCCAGGACGCTGCCAATCAAGACAGTTCCAGCAAACAGACGACTTCACGAGGGGTATGGTGATTGGCCTCAGAAGGGCAGGTTGGTCCATATGTCAAATCTCAGCAGATACCCACCTACACGTGTCCACGGTGCACCGGTTGTGGCACAGATGGTTGGACCAAGGGAATGTGGCACGTTTGAGGGGTTCCAGTTCAGCCAGAGTGACGTCAGCACGCGTGGACCGACGCATCTGCCGGCAAGCATCGGAGGCCCCGCAAGCCACGTCTGTCGCCCTTTTGCAGCATGTGCAGGACACCCTTGATGCTCCCATATCGTCCAGGACCATTAGCCGCCGATTGATCGCTGGCGGCCTGCACTCATGGTGCCCGTTGAGACGACTACCACTGATCCAACAGCACAGACGTCTGCGTTTGCAATGGTGTCGGAATAGAGCCACGTGGACGACAGAATGGCACAGGGTGGTGTTCTCAGACGAGTCACGCTTCTGTTTTAGCAATGACAGTCGCCGTGTACGAGTCTGGTGGTGACAGGGCCAATCCAGCCGCATCTGTGGAACGCCATACCGCGAGACAACGCGGTATGATTTGGTGCGCCATCGCCTACGATAGCAGGTCACCTCTGGTCCGTATTCAGGGCACTATGACGGCCCAACGATACGTGGATGACGTGCTGCAGCCGGTGACACTACCTTTCCTTCAAGGGGTGCCCAATCCATTTTCCAGCAGGATAGCGCCCGGCTGCACACAGCACGCATCAGCCAACATGCCCTGCAAGGTACCCAGGTGCTTCCCTGGCCAGCTGTCTCCCCTGGTCTCTCACCTATCGAACATTTATGGGACGTCGCTTGCATGCGTTGCCACCGGCATGTTCAGAAGACGAACTCTTGCAAATGGTTGACAGGGAATGGGCAACCATCCGCACGCTCATTGCGTCTGTACCTAGACGCAATGAGCCTTCATTATAAGACCTTCATTTATAATTCTACTAAACCAAATAACTTCTTTAGTGCAATCGGTTAGTGCAATAAATTCAGATTCCATTGAGCTAAGAGCTATGCACTTTTGTTTAGAAGATTTCCATGATATTGGGATGTTACCCAAATAAATTAAATAGCCACTGCTTGAATGTCTGTTTGTGAGACCACATCCCCAATTTGCATCAGAAAAAGCAATCAAATTTGAATTTTCTACATTGGAAAGATTAATTTTAAAATCCTTTGTAAGAAAAACATAGTTCATAATATCAACAACGTAAGACCAGTGTTTGTAAGTATAACCATTACAAAACTGAGACATTATATTAACAGCAAATGCAATATCTGGTCTGGATCTATCTGACAAAAACGATAAACATCCTATTAAGGAACGATAGGGAAATTTCCTCATTAAATCATTTTCAATTATTTCTTCCTCTTTAACCTTATCAGGTAAGTTACAACCAATTTTAAAAGGCAAATTCACAAAACTTTTAGGAAGATCTTTGAATTTTGACATTAATTTTTCAATGTAGGTAATTTGATGTAAATAAATCGAATTTTCAATCTCTTGAAAGTTTACGCCTAACAAATATTTAGTTTTACCTAGGACTGTAAGATCCAATTTTTTGTCCAATAATTCGATTACGTCATTTATCAAATGTTCTCTTTTTGAAAACAAAACCATATCATCTACATAAACAATTAAAATTACATCTTTAAATTTGTAGACACAATTACACCAATTTAACTGAGAAAATCCTAATTTAGTTAAAATACCGTCTAATTCCAAATTCCATTCTCTACCACTTTGATGCAGACCATATATAGCCTTTTCCAATAGACATACTTTGTTTTCGGATCCTTTCAGCACAAATCCTTTTGGCTGTTTCATGTATATAGTATCCTTAAGGTGTCCATATAAATATGCACTTTTCACGTCAACTTGACAGTGATACCAACCCAACATAGAAATCAATAGTACAAACAATAATTTAACAATAGAAAAATTCACAACTGGTGAAAAAATATCTTTAAAATCAATGCCGGGTTTTTGCTTAAAACCTTGAGCAACAAGACGAGCTTTATACCTTTTAGGTATATTGTTTTCATCCATTTTTATGCTGTACACCCACTTACTTCCAATTATGGTTGTATTTGGGGGTGTGTCCACTAATTTCCATACTTGCCTATCCTTCATTATCTGAATTTCTTCATTCATGGCAATATTCCATTTAATTTTATCCTTACTTGTTTGCGTTTCTTCATAACTTTTGGGGATTTCGACATTGTAACACTGATCATACATGTCGTACATCTGTTGGTCTAAAAAATTAGATTCATCACTAGAAGTAGATGGCACATTAGAAATATCCACATTAGGATGTTCAGTTTCTGGCTTAAAATTGAAATTTACAGGATCAAACCTAATCTTATTTTTAGTACAGTACTTTTTAATATCATTTAAAGATCTCATTCTCAAATTTTCAGGAGAATAATAGTATACATCTATCCTATTGCTTTTATTTCTAGGTTTTTCGATTCTTCGCCAATTTGAAATGTTAAGACTTTTTAAGTCCTCAGTTTTAACTAAATCTTTAGAATCTAAAACTTGAGTTTCACTTTCCGATTTTACTTTTATATTTTCATTTGATTGATAAATAGGAATATTAGAATTAAGATCGAAAGAAACGTACTCAAAGTTTTTACCAAATAGTACATCAACAGCTTTCTTACTTTCGTCGATATGAACATGGACTGTTTCAACTATTCTCTTCTCGTTTGGGATATATATTCTGTAACCTTTAGTTTTCAAACCATATCCTGTCAAAATACCAAGTTTTGCTCTGGGTTGTAATTTATTTCTCTGTATTTTAGGAATATGAACATATGCCAAAGAGCCAAAAATTCTAAAATGTTTTACTGATGGTTTGAAACCAGTCCATATTTCGTTAGGAGATATACCCTCAGTTAATTTGTGTTCGCATCTATTTTTAGTATGAATAAATGCTAAAAGTGCTTCTGACCAAAATTGTGGATAAAAAGTATTTGTTTCCACCTAGAGAGTTAACTGGAGCAGGACCCCACAAATCCATATGGATCCTTTCCAAAACATTTTTAGTTTTCCTTTCGGACATATAGTTTCTTTTTAAGGATATTCTAGTGGATTTAGCAATAGCACAAATCTTACAATTTTTATCTATATTTTTACAATTAAGTTTTTCAATTCCTTTTACACAATTAATTTTACTCATATTTTCAATTAAGGGCATGTTAACATGACAAAACCTACGGTGGGCTTTTTCTAGATCTAAACCAGTTACATATGTATAATTTTTAATCTTGGGATAACCTTTTAAGATATACAATTTTCCAATTCTGGGAACAGTAAACAAATATTTATTATAACTATTATAAATAATCATTTTGTTATTTCCCCATTTTATTTGGTTTCCCACAAGGTCAATACGAGTACCACTAATTAAATTTCTTCTCATATTAGGCGAGTATAACACATCTTTTAAAGTTATATCATAATTTCTGTTTCTATCTAAAACTGTAAATTGAATATCACCCATACCTAATACTTCCGAGGTGCTGTCCTTGTCTCCGACTAGGATCTTCTGTGGTGGTAGTTTTCTGAATGTAGTAAACATATCACGTTCTTTACAGAAGTGAGCAGTTGCAGCAGAATCAATGAGAAATTCCCTCGGTCTTTCATTTGGAAAATTTGAAACTGCATAGGCACGTTGAAGATCAGTTTTTGGATTGTCCTCCATATAAAATAATTCACCACCAGGTTTCTGCCGATTGCATTTCTTGAAGCACTTCGATTCGTAATGTCCCGATTTTTTGCAGTAGTTGCAGAATGGTCGCGGCCCCATACGACAAACTGTCGACTTTCTTGGGCTTGAAGGAATTAATTCAGGGTCCAGTACGCATCTGCTGTGATCAGGAGTAGACGCCCGTGTCTCCTTGTATCTAGATGACTTGTTTCTTGTAGCATAAGCATCGGCCACGATACTTAATTTTGTGTCTTCGTCCTTCCGCTTCAGGTCGATCCGGCTGGATTCTGTTATTAAATGTTTAGACAAATTGTCTAGCGTGAACTCGTTGTCATCCATCCTGTATAGCAGTTGTACCAGATTATCGTATTCGTGAGGCAAATGTCTTATTAGTTGAAAGCAAACTAAGAGGTCTGGGATTTCGAATCCACCTTCTTTTATCTGTAACAGCTTCTCATGCACTCGTTTGCAGAAGAGTCCAATGGATTCGTCCTCCGGCTGGTAGCGGATTGAAAAGAACTCGTCCACAAGGCCTGCCAATCGTGCTCTAGATGCTGGTTCAAAGTTGGTCTTTAATATATCCCAGGCTTCCTTACCGTCCTCAGTAGATGAAATTAAGACTTGATATTTTCTGTCTATGCCCTGGTAGATAGTTGTCTATGTCCTCTGCTTCCTATAACGATAGTCTCTTTTTTCTTGTTCTGGAGCATCTTCCAATAATAGAGATTCCGTTTTAGTGATAAATTCCCAGCAGTTCCGGTCCATTAGCAATACCTTCATGTCCGTCTTCCACGTGGCATAGTTGAAATCCGATAACTTCGGGAAGGAAAACATGGACATTTCTTGAATACCCATCATACTGGAAACCGGTAGTGGCAGAATTCAGGTTCAGCTTAAGGTCTGGGGCCCATAACGAATTGTTGGGTTTTATCGATTGAAGACAGAGTTTTATACATTAAAAATAAATTTTATTACGTAGTCAAGTCTTATAGTTTAAAACATACATTTTAGAAAACAAGAAGTCTGATCAGCTCATGATCCCCAATCTCCTCACTTATATACATACAAAGATTTACATATTCTTCTATATTGATGTGCCCCACACGGCACTATAATTGGAGGTTTGAGACCGATTCCAACAGTGTTGCTGCCTGTATCGCCGCTCACGGTGGTCCTACAACCTACTGATCAGACGTTCTTGCTGCTCAGTGGCAAGGTGTATAATGTTGCAATAAAGATCACTTATTGCTCGTTGCTGTCTCTCTCTGTTTGCCAAATTTCATCACTTTCTGCCAACTCCTTCTTGGTGTTGCATTTTCAATGTCAGGTAGAGTACATGTGTAATATTTTTGTCTTTGTATGTGATTCTTGTTATTCGGAGTATGAGACATTTTACTTGCGATTTTCTTGTTTGTTTTTAAGCAAAGCTCTTTGGAGTCATTGGATCTCTGACCATTACTCAGGTTCATTCTATGCTGGTTTTGTTTTACCTTCCTGTGCTCAAGACAATTATGCATGAAATCTGTTTGTTAAACAAACATTGAACTCAATAACTCTGGTGAAACAAATTTAAAATTTATTCCCTTTTTTTATATTGCACCAATTTACTATAACTAAATCTTGCTTGCTGTTTTATTCTTAAACCTTTCTTTAAATATGCCTACAATCTGGCCGTCTTTAGTTGCCCATTCTAATTATTATTAAAGGTTTTCATTTATTTTCAAGTGACATGACAACTTTAAAACATACAGAAATAATGTTATAACATTACCATTTGCATATTTTGAGTTATTTTTAAATTACAATCAAGTTCACCAACTCCTGTCAGAAACTTTTAAACCTTTTCAGCTAACCCCACTTTTGAAAATTCCTGTTATGTCCTGTACTTTAATTAACCATTATAACTCGTAAGGATGTTCATTGGGAATGTATATTTGGAAATTTGGAGAAAAAAATTGTGATCATATGCCATTTATCATTTCAACATAGATGCTTCTGCTCAGTGAACCATGCCACAACTCTTGAATGTCAGCCAGTTGAGCTTGTGTCTACCGCACGAAGGTGTGTCAGAACATCTGTTTTGAGTTATGAGAAAATAAAGAAACAGTCCACTAGATTATCTGAATTGAGTGTTATTAAATGAGCTATTGAATGGTCTAAACAGTAGCTTTAGAATTGAAATTGTATAATGGCTTATATTATAAAAAATTTATATTTGTAACATGAATGACCTTTTTGAGTTTTATTGAAAATACAAATTTTCTTTGCCACTTATTTGTATTTTTATAGAATATCTTGTATTCGCCATGATTTTCTATAAGAAACTCATTAATTATCTGCTATATTTCAATTTTGTCCATATAATTTTAAAATAAATATTAAGTTTTTTAAGCTTGTTGCAACAAATATCAAACGTTTTAATTGCAAATTTTTCTTTAACCATGAAACACAAAGTAAATATTCACTGTAACTAACATTTTTAGTTTGTTTACTTGAAACATGTAACCTATTATAAATCTTACCTGCTTTTCCCTAAACCATAAAACATTCTGTAACATTCTTAGCTTGTTTGTTATTTTTATAACTAAAGAAACAAGTATCTGGCATACTGTTTTGTAAGTAATATTTTAAAGTTTTCTTTTACCTTTTCTTAATTTTCCTGTTTACCAAAAGCTAAAGCTTTGTACAATGTTAAAAAATGTTTAGCAATTGTTTTTTTATTTACAAAAATTGAAATGGGTAGTTTAAGTAACATTATTTATTAATTGTATAAGTTCATGATAAAATTTTTGCTATAAGCAATTTGTAACATGTTTATACATGTAAACAAAAATGCCCATTCACAATTTAATGTGGAATTTAACCTCTAATTATGTTTACTATCCACTCTCAACAGGGCTAGGCTTATGATTTTGCAACTTCAACTTGGGTTCAAATATTTGGGTTGTTAGTACTTATTTCAGCACTTGATGTTTTTAATACGGTATATTCACATTTACTAAGATTAAAATCTGGTTATTGAAGTTGACAATAAAATTAATATATATTACACTTGTACTTTACTGGTATAAATTTGTAATTCCAATGTTTAATTAGTAATATATTGATGATATACTACATATTAAATTTTTAACATTTCAGAATTTTTGCTTCATAATTTGTGCAATACAGGGCTCTTACAATGACAATATAGTAGGAATGCATTTTCAATCGTTTCATAAACATATTTCGCTTAGTTCATAAACCTGTTCTGCCAGACACTGAAAACTCAACTAAAATAAGACTTTCTAGTCCTCTGCTACAAGTAGAAACTGAATTTAAGTATATTATTCTTTATCATGGAGTACATTAGAAAATTCACATTAATGCCTTCATTTTTCTTGTTTTCTTTGATTATTTTAAATCAATCGCAGTAATACCCGTAAGTGTGCTGCATTCATATTAACCATCCTGGTGGTCATGTCAACAAGGTTTCTCATTTCATTAGCAAAACTGACTTAATCTTGTCATCAGAAAATGGGCAATACCTTGAGATATTTCGTTGTTTTGTTGCATATCGTCGTTTTACTATCAAAATCTCGTAAGTCCAATTATTTTAGTTTATGAAGTTTTAACATTATTTGTTAACAAATTTGCTTAGTTTTACTTCAAAAGATCCTGTCTACATCAATCATAAAACTGCCCTAGGCAGCTTTTAAACCTCATCTCATAACTGGTCTACAGCTTGGTATCTAGTTTTTCATCATTCCCAAAAATTTTTGATATCCAAGAGGTTTTAATAGTAAAACGACAATATATTATGACTCCAATTTATGACAGATGTTAATTTTGTAAATGCCAGGAATGGAACAAGTATAATCGAATACACCAATTTTTTTTGAAAGCTGTCACAATTGTATCGTAATATAACATGTCCTAAAATGAATTCCATTTCCACATCACACATGGGGTAAGAATCATGATGCGCTTTTTTATAGAGGTATCGCCAAGAGCCCTAATCCTCTTTAGCAGTGGTTCCCACCTCTAAATTTAATCAGTATACATTGTAAACTGATTATTGCCAAAGAATCACTAGATATGAAAAATGCAAAGATTTAAATTATTGTAACAATTTTAGGGAGGGGAACCACTACTCTTCCTCAGATTTCAAACAAGAAAAGAGAAAGCAAACATTAAAAGCATGAAATGTTACAGTTCACTATCAAGAATCCTAAAAAAGCAATTCAATGACTGATTTGTCAGGACAAAAATGAAACCATGTTTCTTTTCGGCCTGGATGGTGGACACATCTAATCTCGTTTTAACAGATAACCTGCTGATCTGCCACACCTCATTGATAAACCACCTACCTCAATCTTTTATTCAATTCATTTCCACAAGTATTCTAATAAATGCTTAATGAGAAATCAACATTAAACTTGCTTTAGATTAAAATATATATATCGATTAAAAGTTATCTATTATATTATTAATAAAAATCTATCTTTAACAGCATTAATTTCAATGTATTTACTGTAAACGGATCCCTTGATATAATTTATTGAAATATTTATGTTTACATAAACAGCATCAACATTGGCCTTGCAAATAGAATGAACACATCTTTGGCTTGAAACAGTTTACATAATTCGAAATATAATTAATGAAGAAAAATGTTACCTTTGAAATGCAAGATTAGAGCCAGAAGTACTCTATTTGATTACTACTGTTGAACATTGAACTGTTGTGACTAAAAACAAAAATGAACAGCTAAAACTGGTACAGAACACAAAAACAGGAAAACAATTAAGTTAAAATAAGCTTAATGCATCATAACAGACTTCTACTGTGACCTAGTCACAAAGCACCTTCCTTTTATTTTTATCAATATGTTAGATGACAACTGATTTTCAAAGTATTCTGAAATCAAAAAACCAAGAATGAGAAGAGATTAAACACCAGGTAATTAAATTGCATTGATTGAAAGTCACCATAGTATGAATACAAATACAGTCGAGTCTCTATTTAACGAAGTCTCATGGTTCCACTTAAAAACTTCGTTAAATAGAAACCTGGACAAAGACTGAAACTTACCTATCCACTTTATTGATTTTAACACATATCCTAAACTGTAAAAAGTCTAATCCTGCTTTGTACAGGTTTATTACAAAGAACACATTTTTCATAGAAATTTTCACATCTTTGTAAAGATTGAAACACTTCATGTGTAGCATTTTCTTGAAACTAATCCCCTTCGTATTGTATCAAATGCTGTTAGCATTTCTTGTGAAGGTTTTTAATAACCTCTTCATCCCTCACTGTAGTGTCTTCATTACATTTCCTAACACTTTGCAATGTCATGCTCCGTAGGATATTCAGCAATCACAATGTCTTCATCAACGTGGAGAAAATTAGACAGCTCTATACCTTCAACAGCTGCCATTTTTCTTTCAAATCTGCCAAGCACTTGAATTCATCATCATATTCAGCATAACTTTTGAAATCAGCTTTAACAAAACAGTTCCTTATAGCAGATGCAGTCACATCACTGCCAAGCTTTCATCATCTCTGACATGGAGATTCTTAAATTAATACAATTGTCTATGCACTGACTGCTCTCTAAGGCAAGAATAACTTTTTGAGGATTCTTTTTCGATATTGAAATTTAAGATTTTTTATAATGCCTTGATCCAATGGCTGAAGTTTTGAAGCTGTATTGGCCAGGAGAAAAACCTTTATGTTCTTCAATTTGCATTTTGAAGCAGTCTATAAGTAACGCAATTTTGCGACACTGTTTTTCCAATTGTTTATCCCATTTTGACAGCCACTCTTAAAAAATTCTAGAAGTCATCCATGACTTTTTATTGAAATGGTAGTCCACCTCTAAAGATTTTGTGCCTTTGAAACATGTGGGTTTTTACTTTTACCAATTACTAATGTTTTTTTTTCATCACCAGTCATATTCGCATGTGTCCTACAGTCAGGCCCACAATGAAAACCAGTTTTACCTTGTGGAATAGTTTCCATCGCCTCCCTGCCGTGCCATACGATGCTCGTCAAGGATAAGGAAGGAAGCAATTCCCTTCCCTTTGTTGTGAGAATTCCTTGTAATAGAGCAAGGGCATGTGAGATCACAGCAGCCGATTTTGTTGGAACTTCGACAAATGAGAAGTCGCAAAACGTTGCAGAACATATTTAGTCGGAAAAATTTCCATATAACTTCGTTATATAGAAATTATCTTTCGTAATATGGAGAGTAAATAACATGTAAATGTCGTTCAAAGTCAAGGTTCTGTAGAAAGTTTCGTTAAATAGAAAAGTTCGTTGAACGGAGACTACTGTATTTAAACAGTATTAATATCAATGCAAACAAATACAACTTTTGTGGTTTGACACATGCTTTGGAACAGATGTAGTATAGACCCCCAATCCATTTAGCGACCTTTTTTCGTCGCCAACCCTCAATTAGGATTTATGTGGTTTTTGGTAACATCCACTTATTTCCAGATTATTCCACTGGATTCCATTCTAGCAACCCTACAGCGTCCCAACGTCATAGAACGCGTACTCAAACCATTTTTGGAACCCATTTTCATTTAGTTTACCAGTAGTTATAGGAGTAGTATGCACTAAGGATCCAGGGAATTTTTGAACCAGGTGGTACCGTTTTTATCTTATTTTTTTTACATAATAATTATAAAAAAAATGTCCATTGAAGGTGTAATTTCAAAGTTTCAGGATTTAATTGGGAACCAGTTTAAATTAAAATTTTCAAATAAAAGACCCACTTTTGGTCACCCTGGCATGGCTAATCTCGTTTCTTATACATTTGGCCCAGGACAAAAAATTGTTTTTGGATTTTTTTAATGGAGGCAGGGTTAATTGCTAATGCGATGATTAGTTCAAAGTGCAATTCGGAGATGAAACTTAAACCTAAATCAACGAAGTCTGATGGGTTTTTGTGGATTTGCAAAAAGATGGTTGATAGGAAAGTTTGCGGTAGCGAAAAATCGGTTAGGACTGGATCGTGGTTTAGTTCCAGTAAGATGACTATGGAGGAGGTTCTTTTTCTGACATGAATTAGTTAAAGGGAGAAAAACCAGTGAACTTGAGGAGGAGTATTCTTTTGCCAGTCACACCTTGGCCGATTGGAGGCAGTTTGTTAATGAGCAAATTTTAAATTAGATTGAGACAACTTCGGATTTATATATTGACTGTGATAACTGTTTTTATATAATCAAGATTTACATATTTAACCCAGATTTATACATTGAATTATTATTTTATTATGGCGAATGTGCAATTTCTTTGGCCCTTGCCGACCAAAAAGTTGCCAAGTAAAGTAAGGGTTGGTGGTGAAAAACAGTCGCCAAATGGATTGGGGGTCTATACTAACGTTGTTCCTCAGGCGGTAGTATAGACCCCTTTAAGGGAAGTTCCTCGGAAGTAAAATGAAACTAAAATATTGCCAGTTCAATGAACTGAAGACAGAAATTCTCTTCCATTGATTGACACTATCTTATAATACTAACTCATAAGTAAAAAAGATAATTGAAAATAAACCCACAAGAGCATAACAGAAAAATACCCATGACAAGCACAGACACAAAAACACTTCAGTTATGTACAATGAATTACTATATAGGACTAGATCATCAGGTATTGCAATTCTATAGTTCCGCTTAAATATATAATCTTGAGATTGATGGCATCTCGTAACATTAAAAAAAATCAAGCTCCCAAAATCACGTCATGAAACAAACATACAATGCACACAGGACACAAAAATACTCCAAATAAGATATATACAATGAATCATAGGATTAGATCCTCAGATGTTGACATTCTAAATAGTTCCATTTAAATATGTAATCTTGAGATTGATGGCATCTCGTCGTAACACTAAAAAAATTAAGCTCCTGAAGCATGACGCCATTAAAGAAGCATACGATACCACACTAAACTCTTCACATAAGATATATACATATCCCGTCTTGAATTTTTTCTTGAAGAGCTATGTTTTACAAAACATGAACTTGATTCTTTTTCCATATCTTTCTTCCAATTCAAAAATTCCACTTCACTATCAAAGACCAAACTTTTACTGTCTATATTTAAATTGTGATCAATGGATATGTGATGGCGCAGCATTTTAAGACTACTGCACGAATATGTGCATTTTGGGCACTGAATATCACTTTTTTTTCTTCAGCTCTCTGATGTACAATCCCATGATCATGCTGTCTCAAATTAAAATTCTTGTCAGTTTTGTCGCAACATGAACTCATGTTTACCAATTTTAATCTCCTTTTGAACCTGATCTGGATGACTCAGTTTCAAATCTCTGGAGAGATCTGTTGGATTGTTACACACGATGACATTCACAACAGGGAAACATTTAAAAAATAATTTCAATGAACCCAAATGCAAGAAACAACACAATATACAAATGATAAAGCACTTAAAACTTCAAGTTTTACAGAATTACACTAGATATTAGAAGCAATTAAAATTTAGAAACACTAATTTTTAACAAAAATGAAAATAAACAGTTATTAATCACTAAGTAACTTTGTTAAGAAAGACTAATACTATCACTTAAGAGTAATAGAAGTAATCCAGAAATGAAAGAAACGTAATACTTAAGTGATTTTCCAAACAGCCTGCAAAATTGCTCTTGTGGAAAACTCGCTAACTTAAGGATGCTTTTATAAGTCCAGAAAAAAATCCGCTGTTCAGATTCCAAACAAACCGAGTGTTGCCATTCCCAATCAAATAAATTGACCTGTTGCCATTCAACAGTAGATAAACTAGAAAAAAAACTAAACTAACAACTCAACTTTTTTAGCAGCAAGATGCAGCTCACCTCCACTTGGCTATGAAGTCATAGACACGCCCCTATGGTGGTCCGTCATATCCGGTGACGTCACTTTCGCAGCACCAAGGCACCCGTATACTACTCTCGAATCTTTTCAGCATGGCCAAATATGACCCTTGCGCCACTAAACAACCAACAAATTTTGATCTTTCCTTTTCGGATTTGATCCCGGACCCGTCGCCAATACCCTGTTTTGTTGCTCCAATGCGACGTTAATTAACTGCCTCACTTGAATTCACATTTTTTCCCGCCTGCACTTCGTTGAAAATTTCTGACGTTTCAGCCAATCAGAGAAGAGTAGCGGTATCTAAGCATTGGTTTCAGGTTTTGGTTTCTCCCTTCGCGCCTTTCATCGCTCTTTTCAGAGGGCACCACGATGTGGTCTTAAACCATATCTGAATTTCAATCGGCTTTGCATTTTGCTTAACTTTTTATGCATGGTAGGATATTTTTTAACCCACCTCAAAAAGTTGAAATTACTCATAATTATACAGTTTAATATTTTATTTAAAGTTTTTCATTGAGTTGGCAATGCTATGAACTAACGCTAAATGTGTAAATAACTAAAAACAAAATTTACACATGTCAAAACGTATTAGTAAGTTGTCGACACTGTTGTGATTATGGTTGGCGAATTGTGTGGTGCAGTGAATTTTTTTCTTTCATAACGGTAAATGGTTTTTTCGAAAACATTTATTATGAGTGAATAAATCGTTTTATAATAAAAAATGTTATTTGATGTTTTCTAATTTTGAAGCTAAATAAGCCAATTCTGTGCAACTTCGGTTTTTTTAAATCCTGTTCCTCAAGTATTAAAGGGGATATTAAATGTACTTTTAGTAAAAATTTGTTTAGTTCATCTGGAATGTTTTTTCGAAACTCATTGTGGAATTTGCTTTATGGAAATGGCAATTTTAAATGATGCTAAAAATTAAAAAACTTATTTGGGATTTAGAACTTTGATAGTATGGATATTATATTTAAAAAGGAAATCACTTTAAACTTTTATGTTTATGTAGAAAATATAGGACCCAATTTGCCATTTGTAATTTTTAGTTTTGCGATTCACAAGATTTCTCAAAAACTAAAAGTTTGCGAGTAATGAAACTTCGCACAAGTATTACAAGAACCTATAAAATGAACTAAAATTATAATGATCAGTTTAATCATTCAAGTAACGACTTTTGAAAGGTTAAAATTGTGGTACATATTAGAATATTTCAAAAAACAGAGTTTTAAGCTAAAATTTTGAGAATGGTTCATTTTATAGGTAATGAATCTTACAAGTGTGCGAACTCTCATTATTGTAGATTAATTAGTTTGAGGACCGCAAAACTAAAAAAAAAGTGGCATTTAGACAAAATTGATACTCGTATTCTTGTTCATAATCGTAAAAGTTTAAACAATAGAAGTTTTAATTTTTTTTATTTTTAAATACAACATCCATACTACCAAAGTTAGAAATTGAAAAAGAATATACCTAAAAACAAATTTTTTACGAAACTTTGAAACTTCTACCCATTTTCACTGAAATCTAGAGCGTTTAAAGGTCCTGACTAAATATGCATTTCGTTTAACAGATAGACGGGAAACGTTGATTTAACTATGCATTAGCTTTTAATGAATGTGAAAAGTTGACTTAAATGATGCCAAGTGTTTGAAAATTCTTTTTAAACATTTTAATGACTTGCGAACTTATTAGGTCGACAGCTTAGCCGGACGCTGTGGAATTTTAAGCATCGCTTTATTTAAATTTTTTCATTTGAGAATGATACTATTTGTAATAGCGGTACTTAAGGCTCCGTGTTTGGATTGGGTCCAACCCAAAACCGTCGTGCACACGGGGGCTAGTGAACATTAAATCTGTCGTGGCCACAAAGGTCCTCATGTTGGCGTGGCTGGAAGTTTGAGAATGGGGTGCCGGCTCAGGTGTTGACCTCTTCATCTGACCATGGTTCAAAATTACGTGTTGTCCTCAGATCTTTCCCTTGGGGATTGATCCCGGACCGTTGTCAACATCCCCTTGTGGTACTCCAGTGCGACGTTAATTATTTACCATTACCCAAAATTGTCGGGAGGCATTTTTCAAAGATATTGGCAGGGAAGAGATCTACTTCAAATCCCACAGGCTGATTAAAAAAAAAACATAAATACACATCAGTTAATCTAGTTTTGATGTTTTGTCCCTTTGTCTCCATGTTTTTGTGCTGACCACATGGGATTTTACTCTAGTAATGAATGTATTTCAAGTGTTAACTGCTAAAAATAAATTAACCATACCAGGCATACTCCTTATCATAATTTATATAATATAAATCTTGCACCCATTTGTAATTATAAACGGTTAAGCATGGCTAAATATTTAGTCAAAACGACTTGTTGGGTCAAGCTGAATTGTTACATTTTGCCCCGGCAAAATTAGAATTACTACTCCTAATTATATATAATTATTATTTTTTCTTTTTAGGTGTGGAGGTAAATGTGGCATCATTATTACAATACAATAAATACTTATATTTACAATTCGACTCCCTAATAAAATCCTTACCGGAATTTAGGAAAAAATAAGGGTGTTGAATTGTAAATATAGATGTTTATTGTACAACCATTGTATAATACCAACCATCTATAAAATATAATTTGTAATTATTATAATAAAAAAATTTAACAAAATCCTTTGTCTGTTTTAATTATTTAAGTTAAATAATAAAGTGTTTTTCTTTTAGATATTATATATATCGATATATTGGATAAAGGGAAAAGAATTACAAAGTGTAGAGCTGATCTTGCCAAGTGTATTTATCAAAAATTAAGGAGGCACAGTAACCTTTGAACATTTTTTTGTTTTCATATTCACAAAAAAATGTTTTTGTGTATCTTGTTCCAATACACATTAATTGTACAACTAAAAAATAAAATTTTTATAAAAATATTTTAAAATTCCTACTCCGTCTTCAAATTTTAATTTTTTTTCAAATATTTTTATTTACTTACCTTCCATGAAGTGTTCCTTACAATTTTGTGCATGGAATTATGGGTATCACTGTTATTTACTTTTCTACAGATATTTTTGTAACAAACACTGAAAAACGAATACAAGCTTAATATTTAAAATTAAAAAACTACATAGCAGAAACAATATTAAATAGATTAAAATTGTTTCTTAACACAGCAGGAAACAATATTAAATAGATTATAGGTTAATTCTTACCTGAAATACAGTATAAAATTAAAATCAGTTTACAAATAGAAATAAAAACATACAAACCATAGTTACTGTTAGATATGTTATGAAAAAAAAGGATATTGGTTCTATTACCACAAAAACTTCTATTTAATATTTTCCGTTGAAATCTAAATAAGATTATTTTCAGACTTGTTAAAGTTGATATTTTTTGTACATATTTGCCTATATTAACAGTTTTTTTTACGAAAAAGGTAAAACAGTACCTAAACTTTTTCAAGAAGAACAGTAATCTTAAACTTAACTGAAAAGCAGATATAAAAATATGAAAGGTAAAAGCTCACAAAATTAAAAAAACTTATAGTACAATTAAAAAATACATTTGTAATTATTCAAGTTATATAATTATAATATACATAACACAAAAAAGTAAACTTTCTTGGGTGGCATTTATAGAAAAAAAACAATACTCACTCAACAAAATTTACCATTTAGCAGTATAAAACTTTAAAAACAGAAAACAGTATTTACACAACAGGAAATAATTATAAATACAATAAATTAAAGAATAAATAAAAGAGTCGAGGATAACATTAACTTAGTAATTATTATCTTACAAATTAAATAAAAAAATTTAACAGTCGAGGATAACATTAACTTAGTAAATTATCTCGATACAGAATTGGAATTATAAAAACCAAATCGTCTCGACACAGAATTGGAATTATAAAAATAAATCTTGTGGTTATGTACATAAATTTTGTCCAAATGAGTTAAACTAAATAAAAATGATTCAAATTAAAGATTTACAACTGACATTTCAATCTGTTTATGTTTCAGTTTGAATGCATTCAAACTGAAACATAAACAGATTGAAATGTCAGTTGTAAATCTTTAATTTGAATCATAAAACCAAATTATATTGACATAGTAATTAACACAAAACAGATAGTTTCAACATAATCACAGTAGAAATTAAACCAACAAATAATCTTAACACAGAAATTACATTCACAACTATGTATAAAACTTATAAGAAATAATCACAAGCAACAACTTTTAATTTTATTTCTTCAAAAAGAGTAATTGTCTAGAAGTAGGATTTAAATCAAAAACAAATTGTCTAGAAGTAGGATTTAAATCATAAAAACAAATTGTCTAGAAACAGAATTGTCTTAAACAAAATTGTATAAGTTATGGGTTGTATAGGTTAAATTTTTTTTACACTCTCAATTTATTTTCTATAATTAATTGTACATTTGCAATACAGAAGATTAATCATCTAATTTTTAAAGATTAATCAAAATAATTAAGAAAGAACCATCCGCATCAACTGGACATGCTCATCTTCCAATATGCTTAGACCATTTATCTACTTCATTATCTAGGGTTGTCCCCTACCCATGTACTTCATCTAATGGATAATAAAACTGATTTAGCAGCAGATTGAGATAACTTTTAAGGTAAAATTTCCTTGTTTTAAAAAAAACTTTTAATCAAAGAATAATTGAAATATTAAAAAAAAATTACTTATATATATGAATCCAACTGCTGAAAAAAATAAAATAATTACCTGGTTTAAAAGAGGCCATTCTCATCGAAACCTTGTGTTCATCAGATTTTGAAGCTTGAATCAAAAACGGTCTTTCTTACCCAATGTCAAAATTAGATTTACTAAGAAAAAGAATATAAATAATTAAGTAACAAGAAAAAAAATACCTATTGAAGTATTTCATTCTTCAAAACCTTACCTGTATTCATTAGATATCTATAAAAATAGACTTTATTATTATTTGTTTCTAATAGTAGAAACTACTTACGTAATTCTCTTTCCGATATTTCTAAGGGAGGTGTTAGTTCATTAATCGAAGCCAGTCTCTGATTCTTCCATGTAACTCTCCATTAAATTATCGATATTCTTGCCTTGTCCAGTCATTTCTGAAACAATTTTTTTTCAATTATTTTATTTTACTACATACATTAATTAGCTTTTTATGTAAAGTGGATAGGAATAACAACAAAATTGGTGAAACATCCTTTAAGATTGAATTACCCTTTTTTGTGTTAAGGGCAAAACATTTTTACTGGATTGTTACTTTACAAAATACGTAAAAAAATGAGTTTATATAAAAGAAAGTAGATTATTACAATTTTTGTGTTAAATTTTAAAATGTGTCTTATAACACTTTAATAAAATTTAATACAGTACAATGTTTAATAAATATTGTAAAATATGTGAGATGAGTATTTAAACATACTCCAGACCAACACAAAGGAAGGACTTTGGACCACAATATTCAAGATAGAGATTTATCTAATATTGCAGTGATGACTCAGTTTCCACTAGATAGTTAACGTGCACAAATTCAAAAATATTTAACTTATCGTTTTATGTATTAATTGAATGTTTTAATACAACCCAGGGAAATACAAAATGTATTTTGCAGCATGTATATTATATTTCCCTGGGTAAAAAGCTTAAGTAATACATTACTCGAACTTTTTTACCCAAGGAAATATGATGCACGTTAAATCCGTAGTAATGACCCACTACAATATTAGATAAATCTTGAATGTTATGTTAAAAAATCCTCGCATTGGGTTGGTGTGGAGTATGTTTAAATACTTGTCTCACTTACGTTTTAAATAATTAAATTATTGTAATGTATTAAATTTTATTAAGGTGCTTAAGATACATTTTAAAATTAAACACTAAAATTTTTTTTAAATAACATGTTTAACAGTAGCTATGGTATGCTATGTTGTTCTTAAGAAATTAAAAATTCTTTCCAAAACAATTTTTACATTTCTTTTCATAATTTCTTTTATACATCCACATTAATAGTCTAGATTAAGTACATGAGTAGGGTTGTACCCTAGATAATGAAGTAGATAAATGTCTAAGCATATTAAAAGATGAGCATGTCCAGTTAATACATAAAAACAATAACTAAATTTAATCCTTCAGCTGTTTAATGAATATATGATTACTCTTTTTGTACAATAACAACTAAATTTAATAAATCCTTTAGCAGCTTGATAAATGTAAAATTATTTTTTATGTTAAGACTGTAAATTCCCTTTCTAAAATCAAACTCAGACTTCAAGAATTAAATTCCCTTTTCTAAAATCAAACTCAGTTTTCATCATTTGAAGTAATTAAGTTTTTTTTACTGATTGTAACCTGGTTTCATAATCAATATGTTTAAACTCAGTGTAAACAAAAAGAGAATTCTTTATTCTACCTTGTGTATAAAATGAAAAAAAGAAATCTTTAATTATAAGTTTGTATAAATGTGCTTTTAATCTTGATTTTTTTTTGTGATAAATCTTAAAACTATTCTGTGAAAAGCTATCCAATTTAACACGTAGCGCCACCTGTTGAATATAAATCCTATTAAACACTTCATCAAATCGTTAAGAATTAAAAGATTAACATGGCGTTCATTGCCACTCAAACTCAAATATATATATACGAATTTAACATCATTTCAACCATGCCACGGTGGCATGGTTGGTAGAGCAACGGATGAGTAAGCAAAGCTATTCGTATCCAGCTATTTAATCAATCAACGAGTGAATTTAAAACGAGCAATTTCAAACTTTTTCCAAAGTAATTTTCTTAAACTTTCTTCTTTGAATAAATTTTTTTTCAAACTTTTTCCTGAGTTATTTTTTAAACTTTCTTATTTGAAAATTTCTCCCATGTGCAAGGAATTTCTTAAACTTTTTCCCAAGTTATTTTTCTTAAACTTTCTTATTTCGAATAAACTTCTTATTTGAAAATTCCTGCTGAAAATACCTGACGATAATTTTAAGATCACACCTATTAAATCAGATTAACATGACATCTAGTGATTTTAAATCTACTGATGGAAGCAAGTTGGATTTCTAATTTGAACGATTTAACCCTACTTTCAAAAATGCATGTTTAATGCCGATTACAATTTAAAACCATATAATTAACATTTTTAATTCTGAAAATTAAATGAGCATGTAACGTAGTTAGTAATATCTGTTTACCAAGATGCTGTCATTATTTTGTATTTGATTAAATGATAGCAGGCACATAAACTGTGATCAGGGTCAAATGGTGTACCAGTAAATTGGATAAAACCAATAGATGGATCCTATCCAGCCAATTGAGTACTTAGTACTTTACAAGGCTGCTACTCAAGGCACTTGTGATATAACAATATTAGTAGAATAAATTCTTAAATATAGCAAGACCTCTTTTAAGGAGACTATAAACTTATTATTAACTAAAACTGCCACTAGTAAATTAACTAAACTAGCCAATTAAGAGACAATTGTACTTTTCATTAAGAGACTTTAGTTTTAGTTTCCTAGATATAAAATGAAACAGCTAAAACACAAAATAGGCTAATTAAATTAAGTATGAAACAGATGATGACGCCAAGATGTTTAATTTTTTTCATATGAAATCTGATTTCAACAATTAGGTAGGTATTTAATTAACTTCGCACTGGAGCAACCAACAGGCTATCAACGACGGTCCGAGATCAACCCCTGAAGGGAATGATTGAGAACACCACGTAATTTTGAACCACGGTCAGATGAGGTCACACCTGAGCTGGCACTCCACTCTCCAAACCACCACAGCAACGTGAGGACATTTAAGGCCTCGAAAGATTTAACGTGCACCAGCCCCCTTTGTACACAATGGTCTTTGGTTGGATTGAAACCTGCAACCATCCAGTTGCAAGTCCGTTACTCTTCCAACCAAGCTACCATGGCCCCTTCAACTCTTAGGAAGTTTCAACACTCAGAATTAGCAGAAGCATGTCTAGCAATTGTAAGTACCATAGTGACCAGCAGTAGTATTCACACTGAAAAGATTTTTAGTGTGTCAATATACACAAGGCAAAATAAGTCATGAAAAACATTCCCCATAGATGCAGAAAGATATATTCATGACAACCAAGGTTTCAGGCTAATGTAAAAGAGGGAGGCTTTATTTTTATTGACCTTTGTTCAATTTTTAAAAGCAAGGGCCAAAATGTACGAAAAGTAGCTAAAAAATTTAAATTATTGTCGGTTTACACAAGTGAAACACTCAAATTTTAAAATACGAGTTTTTTAAGTTTTCTAGACCAAGAATGTATGCATCTTTAGACTGGTGAAGTCCACAAGTCATTGTCTTTGAATGAAGGTCAGATTTCTTTGAGAAACAAATGAATGAATAAATGTACATTGTTTAGTATCATTTAATACGTTTTATAGTAATACATATAATTATAATAAAAGTACTCTTTAATCTGCGAATGATTGATAAATTGTATAAATGCTCAGGTGAAAAAAGAATAGATGAAAAAATTACTATTTTTGCATCGCTTGAAAATAAGAATTCCTCCACTTTGTTTTCTCAGAACTTCTTTCTTTAGTTTTTGACTTAGTATGTTTCACTTGTAAGCCGACAATATGAGCCTAGAGATCTGAGTTTGCTAAAAATATACCTCTAGTCACAAAGGTTGAAAAATAGTTGTAAAAAGTGGGCTGTGTCAGTTCTGGTATTATTAAAAAAGGATGTAGATTTTTGTCACATACTGTTGCCTCTTGATGAACTGCATAAAAATCTAAATTTGTTTTACCCAATTTAGAATCAGTGGTTTAATTACTCATGATTTTAATGTAATATCAGTAAATAAAATAGGAAAACAAAATTAAGAATAAAATCGTAATAAAAGAGGTAAAAGTGAAAGATCAGCTCTTGACTGATATTGAATATTATTTTTCTAAGACAATCAAGTATGGAAAAACATTTGGCTTACTCTTGCAAAAACTCAAAATTAATTCTGAGAAGGAATTCCTTTCCATTGTAATTCATTTTTATACAATTCAAAATTTATTTTGCTCAATTAATGAAATGGTATTAAAATGGTTCAATCCTTTACAATTATGTGTCCAGTAATAAGTACAGGAGATAAACAGATCTGGTCAAAAGTTTATTTCAATGGGATTCAGACGCCTCCCATGGGGATTTTGAAGGTAACTGATCCCAAGGGTTGGTTGGGTCATATTGTAGAAGGGGCATTTTTCTAGCAAGATGCACCAGACAGAAAATTTATATAAATCAATACTTAAATTTTTAATGCAGCAATTTGTGATTTCAAACTGAAATTATAGTCAAGGTGTCTAAAGTCTAGATTAAGTTTATAAAATAGACGTCAGTGATAAATGAAAATAAATTTATGTGGGAAGGATCTCCGAAGGGATTTTGAGGGTTGGATACGAAACTTTGAATCTGGTTAAAAGTAAAATTACTATGGCATGTTGAATCAAGGGGTCAATGAAATGAAAAATGTTTATTTGAATCGTTCTTTTGCATTACAATGTTCCCTCCCAAGTTTTTATCACCAAATCCTTTCATTGTATTTACGACAAAAGTTACTAAAGAAAAGGAGCTATTAACTGCAAGTTAAAAATAGAATATATTTGGAATACACACGTCTTTTACTAGGGGATACCTAACTTGGCACTGGGGCTATAAGTGTAGATTAGGAGGCCTGGTAGTCATTGGACAGTCATTGACTAACAAAAATAGGGAACGAAAGGCAAAAATGCTGTATTTTTAAAAGGATGCTGTGCATGATAGATATTAATATAGCAGTCAATAGTAACTCATTGGCAAAGTGAACTGTAGCAGGGCTCTCACTGGAGCAACACAGGTGGGGTATCCGGCCCATCTGTGTTGCTCCGCGACGGTCCAGGATTGATCCCGAAGGGAAAGATCCTAGGACACCTCGTCATTTTGAACCACGCTGATGCAGTTATACCTGAGCTGGCACCCCTCTCCAAACTTCCACACCATGTCAGTATAAGGACATTTGAGGCAACAACAGATTTAATGTGCACCAGCCCCCATGTATATGATGGTCTTTGGTTGGATTGCATATATGGGACAAATGGGCCCCAAGGATTTCTGGACCTTAGGAGTATGAGCTTGTTCACTTCAAACTCAACCATTCCGAAGTAGCTGAGGAAAGATCAAATTTGGTTCAGTTTGTCACAATAGTCATTTTTGCTACACAAATTACACAAGAACCTATGGCATAATACACTGATTATTTGGTTGAATTTATGTCACACTGGAGCAACACAAGGGCTATTGGCAACAATCCTGAATCCCTCCCGAAGGAAAACCAAGAACACCTCGTAATTTCGAACCAGATGACGAGGTCAACACCTGTGCAGGCACCCCACTCTCCAAACTTCCACTCCATGCCAAAGTGAGAACATTTGAGGCCAGGACAGATTTAACGTGCACCAGCCCGCATGTACACATTGGACTTTGGTTGGATCGAGTTTCGAACGCGTACCCGCCGATTATTAATCTACTCTACCGACCGCGCGTGCTATATATATACCACGGCCCGCAGATTATCTAAGTTGGTGGCAGATAAAAGCCGTTATAGGTATTTCATAGTAAGTTGAAATCGGAATTTTCCACACTTTCCTGATATGCCCTGGGGTCACGGTAGCCCAGTTGAGAGGATCACTTAGAGTTGGATGTTCGGAATCTACTTTAACCCCAGTCAAATTAATTTTGTGTAGCTAAAACCAAATTCCCGTTGAACGGCAAAACCAAAAATTTTTAGTTGGGTAGTTGATTAATGTCGCACTGGAGCAACACAACAGGCTATTGGCGACAGTCTGGGATAAAAATTTTTAGTTAGGATTCATTTTTTTAAGTTTTGCATCATGGTATGCTGATTTAAATCAGCTTGATTTATAGCAAGTGATTTTTTTTTTAAAAAATCATTGATTCATACCAAAATTTAAATTTTCTTCTGTATTATGTTTAATAATATTGAAAATGAAATAACAATGAACAAGATCCATGTTATTTTATTCAAATAAGTTAAGAACTTATCTGAATAAAATAAGCCCCAACAATTATATTGAAAATTATCCTTCCCTTGAAGACACTGAATAAACTTTTTTGATAGGTATAATAATTATCAAACTATGTATTTCCCTCTTGGGCCGTTGACCAACAGGTGTCACTCACAAGCCTGTTCGTCAGTGGTTTCATTTTAAACATTCCATGTGACTATAGGGGGGGGGGAATTTCAATTAACGTCACACTGGAGCAACACAATGGGCTATTGGTGACGGTCCGGGATCAATCCCAAAGGGAAAGATCCGAGGACAACACCACGTAATTTTGAACCACGGTCAGATGACGAGGCAACACCTGAGCTGGCACCCCACTCTCCAAACTTCCACACCACGCCAACGTGAGGACATTTGAGGCCACGACAGATTTAACGTGCACCAGCCCCCTTTGTACACGACGGTGTTTGGCTGGATTCGAACTCGCAACCCTTCGGTTGCAAGTCCGTTACTCTTCCAACCGGGCCACCGCGGCCCCCATGTGACTATAAATTGACACATGGCCTATTTTGAATCATTCTCCATGAGTAAAGATGCTCAAAATATACTCATTCAAATTATTGAAATCATGGCAACTTGTATTCTTTATTAAGATGTTCTAGTTATTTATTTAGTATTGTAGTGTGTTCTTGAAAAAATACTTATAAGACAGGTAGGTGAAAAGGTTTGTGCAGTATCACAAAAGCATTGCAATTTTGCAGTCTTAAAATGGAAAATTTTAATATTTTCATTTATTTTTTTTGTGGTTAATTTTCATTTACATTTTATTGGGAAATTTTAAGCATTGATCAATTGGAATTTGTTACACTGCAAGCATAACTATTCTGTTTTTTTGGAATTAAAATTCAGAAAGTAAAAGTTAATTCACTCATCTGATAATTGAATATATTGAGAAAATAGATTATGGATTGGAGCAGAAAGCTATTTAAATGATCATGATGATTGCAATGATGAATTTTTTATTGCAAGCTCAAAATTCCACTGAATTGACCTGTTCTGGGGATGCTATTATGCTTGTTTTATGCTGTTCAGAGAAAAGCTTCATTTTCTTGTATGTTATATATAAGCACTTTTTGTTTGCTTGGAATATTCTAAAGAAATAATAGGCAATGCTCAGAAAATTTGAAAGAGGAATACTTTATTTTAAATTTATGTATTTTCATGTCCTGTCTCATTTTTTACTGTTTACTTACAAATAACAATTTTTTCATAAGTTATTTTTGCAAGCTAAATAATGAGATGTAGGAATGTTTCACGATACAAGTTATTTGCTATGCCTTTTATTTTATTTTCTATTGGTGACATGATTTTTTCTCAAAAGCATGTTTCGAACCAATTATTTTATATTAAAACAATTTAAAAAATTCTATACATTTTTATTCATGTATGATAAATATATAATGCAAAAAAATTCTGAAATTTGTATGATTGAATAATTTTATACAAAAATTTATATGGTGTCGGTGGGATCCCACAACCTTATTTATATCAGTGTAAAAATTTCACATCACTAGTTATGAGTTAAACTCAAAGTAATCTAAATCACTTGAGAACCAGATGGGAAAACATTGCTTATGCTGGCATTTTTGTGGCACTGTTCTATTTATTCTATCATGTGATTTACATTTCTAATTCCCCTATGTGGAATTTTAATCTTTCAAAAAATTACCTAGCTATATTTCCTAATACATTAATGTTTTACATAAAAATATTAATGTTTAAATAAATCAAAACTATCTAGAAACTACACTGTAATTTGCATGACTCATGTCCAACAAATTTAAACTTGTATGTGCAAGGAATTAATTAAAATCATAAAAATCCGATTTAAATCAAAATTATCTGATTTAAATCAAATAAATTCGACGTTTTTGATTTTTTCATACTCAAAAAATTATATACATTTTATTCACATGATAAATTAATGCAAAAAAAATTCTGAAATTTTGTTTGATTTTGATTAATTTCATACAAAATGTATAATGGTGTTAATAGGTTCCTGCAACCGTATTTATTGTGTCCAAAAAATTTCATGCTACTCGTTATAATCAAACTCATCTAAACCACTCGAGAGCCAGATGAGAAAATATTGCTAATTCCTGTATTGCATTTTAATCTAAAAAATTTGTCTTGATACATTTCTTAATACATTAATGTTATTCATCATAAATATTAATGTTTGCCACAAATCAAAACTATCTAGAAACTACACTGTGATTTTAATACATTAATGTTATTCATCATAAATATTAATGTTTGCCACAAATCAAAACTATCTAGAAACTACACTGTGATTTGTATGTCTCATGTCCAGCAAGTTTAAACTTGTATGAGCAAGGGATTAATTAAAATAATAAAAATCCGAATTAAATCATATAAATATGATTTTTATGATTTAAAAAAATAACATGATTTTTCACACACTAACTCTGGTCAGAAATGAATGCCTAAAAGTAATTCTTAAAAAAAGTCAAATTACGCTTTACAGTTGCAATTCAAAACAGAAAAAAATAACCATGCTCTCTATTATTATGTTTAGCAGCAGTTCAAACTAGGCACAACAGATTGGATGATACATTTACACAAAATATTGTCAAATATATGCAAAAACTGAGTAATTAAACTTTTTCTTGATTGTTTCAGATACATTTGTGTTTTCTTGAATGTTAGTGCCAAAGGGCTTGGTGCGGCTCTGATGAAAAGGCAGCCGACTTTGAATCAGTCAACGTTTGAAAAGATGTGAAAGCTCATTAAGAGGGCTGCCATATGCAAAAGCATGAATGGCAATCTGCATGGAAGTTCCTCTGCCAACTTGTTAACACTACTCACGCTTTCGGCACCAAACGATAAAAATAGAGCCAAAATCCATGCTAAAGATGCCAGTAGTGGAAGTGCTGTTTATGATCCAACCTATCACTTAATTTAAAGAATACTCATTCAAAACCAAGGGACTCAATTGCCAACTCACAGGAGCTAGACTAGCAACCATTAATACTGATGTTTCTTTTACAGTTGCCACAGCTTGGTGCCAAACCACTGAAGTTGACGTTTTGGCCTTCAAAATTGGAAAAGTTATCCTTTAAGAAAAATATTTTCCCTGTTTAGAAGACTTATTGAAAAGTTGGCAAGTATGCAAGTGTTAAAATCTATGCAAGAAACTACCATCTGGGAACTCAATTCAATCTAAACAAGTACAAAAATTTATAGTTCTTACCTTTTTCTTTCCCATTGAAAATCTTGATGATCTTATAACTAAATGTGGTTCAAGAGAATGAGCAGGAATCGCTTTCATTTTCTTCTCAAACATGTCTTGTTCCAATGACAGCGTTTTTGATAATTTTCTAACTCCATTTGAATTTGTTTTGCCTTTTAGACTCGAGGGTGGTTGGCCCTTGCTCTTTCAAACGGGGGTAACAAATTTGTCAGTGGATTGGCTTTTCACAAATGTTCCATTCAAACCAGAATGCAATCCAGATGCTGGCTTGGCTTTTTCAACAATCATGCAATCAGTCGTTTTCGACTGTCCGTTGAAAATTCTTTTTGTCCTTTGCAGAAGCATTACTATAGGATGGTCGAGAGTTTTGGCACTCACACTATTACTGGACCCATTTTCAACTTTCTTTGTGTTTGTTTTCTTTCTTGCAGATGGTCTCTTTCATTAAGGGGAAAGAAAGAAGACACCCGGGTACCACACTTCTCAGCTTTGCCTTTGGTGAATGTCAAGTAATCTGGAATTGTTGATGCCGAGAATTTGGAAAAATCATTCGATGAATTGCCCATTGATCCCGACTCTTGTGGTAATCTGCAAATGAAAAAGCTATACATGTACAAAAAATTAATTCAAATAAAATGAAAACATAGAGTCAATGTTGTCTAATCACTGAAATAATTTTTTATTTGAGATGTAGTATTTGGCACCACCTTGACTGGCGACGGAAGAATCAATTCGTAGGAGATTCTAGTATTTATTGAGTTGAAATAGACTTGAAGTTATGAAGAGGAGAGATTGACTTAATGTTGACATTATTAGATTATTAAACCAAATATTGCCGAGCTAATTGTAAAAAGGAGCTTCATTGTTCACATTAGATTTAATTGATATATTTTGACATTAATATCATAACTTTGCAAGAGCCTTTTGATTTTAATTGATAAAGAGTTCGTAAAATATTTATTTTATTTCAGAACTAGTTTTTCTGTTTCAGAACTTTAAATAGTCGTCGCTAGTCCTTAATGTGAAGTTTTAATGCTTTATAATTTATTTAACACAAATCTAAATACTTTATTTCCAATATTAAAGTGAAAAATAAGGATCACTATGGCCCAAAGTTAATCCTCATGTGTTCAATCTGATTCTAAAATCTCAAGGGGTCCGTGAAAATTTCTAATTTTCAAGGGGTCCTGGTACTGAAAAGTTTGGAAACCACCAGGTTAACATATTATTCATGTAAATGCCATACATGCTTATTATTTAAATGTCAACTCAAGTTTATTGTTCTGCAACTCAAAAAATATTTTTTTTTAAATCAGGGAACCTTTTCTTCGTGGCACATGCTGCCTGTTTGGACACCTATAGTCTCCAGTTGACAGGCGGCTACAGGTGTCTATAAATCTTTTAAATAGCAGCAAAGACCAATGCAGGTTCCAAACAAAGCACTAAGGTCACTTCCACCTTATGACCCAACTGTTAAAAGTTCGCAGAAAAGACCTAGAGCCATTCTGCATCAACAGTTTAATACCTTCATGCAGCGACCCAAATGCAGCTGTAGAGTGTTCCGTTTGGATTCACCCTTGGTTGTGAACAGTACTTGGGAGGGTGACCACTTGAGTGCTGGCACAATCCCAGGTGGCATAAAATAATTTTTTTAATAATTTGGCTCCACTGATTAAGATATCCATCCCTTCCACCCTTATTTTTATTTAAAAATAATATTTTCATGAACTCTCTATTTCGATTTATTTCCTATTTTCGATGAGATGAGCTGCTTTGCAGCGGGCGCTCCGTAAGTGATGTCCAGTCCAAAGACCAATGTCTTAGCCCCAGTCATTACATTGTGCTTATATGCAGCTTCGAAAACAAAATAAATTAAAAATTGCAACCAAGTGGAACAGATTTGGCAACTAGGGGGAAATGTTTAGCTGCCATTGACGTACGACTTTCTGCTCTAAATTTTTAACACTGGTCCCCACTCGTTTACATAAAAAATGCAAATACTTTTCAAAATATTTTCAAGGACCTTATTTAAGAGTAGGAAATTTGAAAATGATTTTCTGGGATTACTAATTGGAAATCTGATGGTGATTAACTGCAGAAAAACTTTGCTGTGTAAGAATAATGTTCTTAAAATGGGGAATGCATGCCAAGTTTATCATAAACACTCGATACTTCAAAATTCACTAAATATTCATTATATCAAGAAAATCGCATATTCAAACTGGCAGCATCTCTAGTAGCGATGGTATTTGATTAGGTTTTATGGCGTAAGGGCCCATATTTAGCAAAGCTGCACCAAACAGTCGAGTCTCTGGAATGAGACAGGATTAAAAATAAGGGAACACAATTTAATATAATTTACCCTCCATCCACTATTCTTAGGGCCATTCCTTTAATTAACAAACTATTTCTTTTCTCGTGGAGGGGCTCTTGCATTTTCTTGTATCAATTTGTCAGATTTTCCATCAACTCCTCAAGCATTTTTGGTATGTTTCCCTGAAAAAAAATCATATTTATGAATGACATGAAATTATGAAAGAAACAAAAATACACACAATAAGCAGAAAGTAATGTATACTATATAAAATAGGGAAACCAAATTTGAAAGCATTACACCTTGATCTTAACATTTTGAAACAAATAAAACCCCACAAGAGGTGGGTTTTTTGCCAGGACAATGGCAAAACCAGATAAAAATGAGAAAATGATATTGGAACATTAAACAGAATATTTAGCGTGAACCAGCCAGTAGTTGACCACCAAAAAGTAATTGACCATTCCATCATATTTCTCATTTAAACAAGCAGACTAGTTTATTTTAAAGTAAATCAAATTGACTCTTACAACTAATGGACAATTTGAATAAATGGTAACCAATCTGAAGTTCACTAATGTCTTTTAATTGGCAAAAAATAAAGACATGTAGGATGTTGAATCATAATGAATTTGCAGTAAGAAAGTCTGGTACTGAATTTATAAAACTAGTTATGTGATGGAACAAGGATGTCATCAGTTTTCAGTATTGCTGAACATGCAGCTAAAAAGTTTGTCAAGGAACCGAAAGTGCCATACTATATATTTCTACATTCAACTTGATTAATCGCTGAAATTAAGCTTTAACTTCCTTTTCATCCACTAGTAACAATGTTACATTCAAATTATGGCATTTAAAGATTAATTCAAACTTACTCATTTTACTTACTAAGCATCTTAGTCTGAAAAGTTTACTTAAGGGTCAGATAATCAGGAATTTAAGGAAATGTTCAACTACTGTTTTAAAACTTGAGTTTAACCACTCATATTTATAAGTCATATAAAAAGTATTACCAACATTAAACCATGTTATTTGATACAGTATAATCGAATACTTACTCCCAATAAGTCATTTAGACCACCAGGTAGAGGACTGATGTCCATTTGGAGTGGTATCCTAAATTAAAATATAAAATACACACTACATTTTAGAACTGAACAGATATTTCTCATAAGGTTCGTTTAAAATACTTTAATATATATGCTCTTTTTAATACAAAAATTACAAAAGTTTGATAATTTTTACCTGGATGACAACTTTTTGTGAAGACTTAAAAAAGTTCTTGAAATGGATGCCTTGCCTAAAGCACTTAGGGATGGTTTCAGCACCCAGGCTCTTGTAGAAAAAATTCAGCTATAAAAACAAAAGAAATAAACTGGTCAAAAACGAAATTGTAAAATGTTAGCAGTACATTCAATCTCAAATCAAGATACAGGTAACCCCCGTATAACACGGCACTTCTATAGCACGGATTCACTCTAACACGGTTCGAGAATTGGGAACATCCCCGTATAACACGGTGCTTTTATAGCACGGATTCACTCTAACACGGTTCGAGAATTGGGATCATCCCCGTATAACACGGTGCTTTTATGGAATGATTGGAACAACGATGCGAAAAAGATGGGCATTATGAAAGTTTAATTTAAATGGTGTAGCATGTGAATATTCTAAGATCTACACGCGTGAATATTATCTCGAGATAAATTAAATAGAAAGTAACTTAGCTTAGAAGAGACATGGCGTCTCTTGGGGATCTCCGCTTGTCATCAAAAAGAAAAAATGGTAAGAATGCTTAACGCGTTTCTTCTCACAAAACTGCAAGGTCATTGGACTGAGGCAAAAAAAAGAGAGCGTGTTCTTCCTCTCCACGCTTTTTATCAGTTTTTCAGGGGGTCGCAAATCAGGGGAGATGGTCTTGTCAATCAAGGGAGCTGGACTTCCTGATTTGCTGTTTTTAAACTAGCTCATCTGTAATTTGTTAGACGGACACACATGACATGGCATGACGTAACTTTCTGGAAGATTCTTAGCATAGTTAATGAGCGTCACTGGAGCGAGGGAGAAAACGGAATTGAGAAATAAAGGACTTAAAAATAAATGGCATCACTGATCTCGTAGCTGTCACTCAGACGATGAGGATATCTTGCCAAAAAGAAAACACCCTCGGTTAATAGTACTTAGTGATGACGAAGAAAACATCGTTTAATTCATATTAATATGTATTACTTAAGAAAATTTTTAATTATGAAAATATAATAGCATGTTTTTTAATTTTTGGAACCTAACTCCCCTTTTCGTACTAGTTCTGTTTCGTATAACATGGATTCGCATAACACTGCAATTTTTTGGAACGTAACTCCCGTGTTAACAGGGGTTACCTGTAGTTACAATCGGAAGGTAAGCACAAATAATTTTAAAAATTAATGTTTGCATTGAGCTTCTAAAACAGTGGCTACCCACTCGCCCCATACAGTTTACCCCTTGACAGCTTATTTAAAAAAACTGTACTCTTTATTGCTTTAGTTTGAGGTTCCTATATTACAATTAGAATGAGAGTAACAGTGAGGAAAACCGTGTAATAAAAATGTAAACAAATGTTATATTTTTCGTTGCATAAAGACATTTGCTAAGGATAAGTACATTTAATTCTGATACTCTTGGAAAGATTAATAAATATTGTGATGACAAAATACTGGTAACACGGAATGGGTATTCACAAAAGCAATATTCATACCTAAACATAAGCTGCTATTCTATGATCTCGGGTCCAGCATCACTGTAGGTAAGTACTTAATAAACGTCACACTGGAGCAACCTAACAGGCTATTGGCAACAGTCTCGGATCAATCCCACAATGTTCTTGAATAATGCAATGTATATACACTCACTGCCAAAAATTAAGCAGAGAGGAAAATGTTAATTTCCGGAAGCCAATCTGAATTTGAAAGGCTGCATTTCGCTGCAGAGGTAGATGGAAGTATGCAAATATGTTCTGTAACAGCCCATCACGGTTTCATGTTGAGAAATATGCAAAAAAGGCAGTCATATAAGCCAGCATTGTGAAGGGTTAGAAGTATTTCATGTAAGTGCTGATAAAAAAAGTGTTTTGAACTTTCGTACGATTAGTTTTCAAGACGTGTTTCCATGGCTTCCAGAAGACGAATGGCAGATAGTGAGCGCTGGCGTTCTGTGGAACACCTTGAAGCAGGACAATCAATCACAGATGTTGCTCTTTTCTTCAGCATTCACGATTAAGGAAACAATTCCAAACAGTTGTCCGAAGACCTGTGGCCGGTCACCCATGGGTTAAGACCCATGCGGAAGATCGATATATTGCTGTTTTAGCCAAGCGGAATCGACAAGCGACCTCCACACGTGTGACATCTATGGTTGCAGCGTCCATTGGTAAGACGATATCTGCCACTACTGTTCACCGAAGGCTACACATAAATGGACTGTACGCCCGGGTACCACGAGTTTGCGTTCCTCTATCCGTCCAATCCAGAGGGGCACGATTAAAGTGGTGTCGGCAACAAGTGAATTGGACTGTGTCTGATTGGACCAACATTATGTTCACGGATGAGTGGAGATTTGCCCTGGAGCCAGATGACATGCATGTAGGGGTCTGGAGAGAACAAGGCACACGCAATCGGCCCCAGAGCATCACGCATTCCGAGGTGGAAGCATCATGGTGTGGGCAGGGATTTCATTGGGATATCGCACCGACCTGCATATTTATAGACGGATAGATATGCAGGTCGGTAGATATATACCCCTACATGTGACAGCTGTCCGATATCGGGATGAAGTCCTAGAACCCACTGTGAGATTGTACGCTGCAGCAGCTGGTGGTCCTGCTTTCGTTTTAAGGATAATATTGCGCGTCCCCATCGAGCCAATATCGTCGACTACCTGGAGAGTGAGGGGATTGCACTTATGGATTGGCCGGCGTACTCGCCCGACCTTAATCCCATTGAAAATCTTTGGGATGCCCTTGGCCGTGCTGTGTCTGCACGTTTCCCACCCCCCAGTCACTCTCAAGAGTTGCAAACTGCTCTACAGGAGGAATGGTGATTACTTGACTCTGGGGTGATTGATCACCTCATGGAAAGCATGGTCACACGCTGTAAACTTTGTATGAGGAAGTGGGGTGGTCACATATCTTATTAATGTCGGTTTTGGATTTAAACATAATTTTGTTAGACTCCAATATGACTTTATCTTATAATTTATGAAAATTCAATATTGTTTTCATCTTTGTATACAATTCTTTGTTTTGTTTCATGCATAAACATATTTGCTACTTTCCGGCCGCATTTCGTGTCAATCAAAGCTGTACTTGTAGATTTTTTCGCATTTTACCGCTTCGAGCTTAACTTTCGGTAGTGAGTGTATAATGCAAAGAAACACTTTAAAAACTTGTCATTGCTAAATTCTACTTTGAAATTGAAAACAGTTTTTTACACCAACTTTACCCCCACCTGACCCTAACAAAATTTTTCTGTAAAGCTAAAGGTAGAGGAATAGAGGATTTAATAACAATTTTGGATTGTAAAGTAGAATTAATCATAACAATTAACTTCAAACAGGGTAAAAGCTGCGATAAATGAAATTAGTTCTTAACCAGAAGTATTCTTCTCCACCTGGTAGCTTATTTTTACTCTGAAAAACTTAGAAATTCAGTTTTATAAGACATGAAGTTGAACACAAAGCACTCGTATTTTAAAGAAAGCCATTTTAAAATTAAAAATTCATTACTAATTAAAAATCAGATTGATAAAATGGTGAACTTGCAGTAGATAGGCAACAAATCCATGTTTGTCAAGGATTAACAGACATTTTATGGAAAGTCGCATTATACAAGCCAACCAACTGATGTTGCATACCTTCTACGTTGAAAACTCGATGATGATCTTTGAAAAGTTTTAAAATGTGTGAGGGTTGCATTTGTTTACATTTTAAAAAGATAAACAGGAAAATGAATGACGCAGGAGCAATTTTGTGCAAATTTTTTAAATTGAAAAAAAATTGAAGTTTTGATTACTTTTAAAAGCTGAAGTGCCAAGATTAAAGCATTGAGGTTTTTTCGTAGATTCTTTTTATATATATACATAGATAAATAAATAAAAAAAGCACCCTTAAGGCTTGCAGGGCAGTTGCCAACTGAGCTACAGCTCTGATTTGGTTCAAAGGATAATATTTATCCTTTGCAAATTGATCCAAATTCTGCTCCAAGCACTCAAAGACAAAGTATATCTTCAGCTTCATGGAGAAGAGTCATTTATAGGTGATGATGTTGACCTACAATGAAACAGAAATGACAAATTACGTATAAAATCTGACATATCCAAAAGCACCATACATAATTAAATCAATCTTCTCATATTTCCAACATTAAATCTGATTGTATACTTTCATAACTAGTTTATAGCAGGGTTTTCACACCTATTAAAATTTTAAAATAGATATATTTGATTTCAATTTATGTATATTTTCATGTCATCTCATTTTTTTACTATTTACTTACAAATAACATTTTTTCACAAAGTACTTTTAACAAGCTAAATATTAATGAGGTGTAGGAATTTCATGAATTTTGTTGCAAGTTCCTTTCATTTTATTTTCTATTGATGACATGATTTTTTTCAAAAACAAGTCTTAAACCAATTAATTTACTTTATATAAAAATAACTAAAGAAATTCTATACATTTTATTCATACATAATAAATATAAAATGAAAAAAATCTGAAATTTGTCTGATTTTTCATTAACTTGATACAAAATTTTATATGTGGTGTTAGTGGGATCCTGCAACCTTATTTATCTAGGTCCAAAATATTTCATGCCACTGGGGGGTTATGGGTTAAAATCAATCTAAATTACTTGAGCTAGGTAGTTAGTTAATTGACCTTTACGATGCGGTGGCGAAATTTCCTTAATGTCTCGTAGAACGGCAAATTTTGCTTAACTTCCTTCCCCCTACAGAACTTGGGCGAGAGTTTTTACGACTGACCACCTAGCGTGCTTTCCTTTCATAGGGTTGTCCCAATGCCGCTGAATGAAAATTCTCTTTTGGACCTCATGGAATGGTTTCCAGTTTTCGCTATAATCGCTATTTTCACCCCACTTGATTCTTAGTACTAGGAACTGTTTGAAGTTTGGATTAAAAATCATTTACGGAAGTTAGGACAGTCGCAAATGCATACTCCATTTTTGTTTTACTTATATTAGTAATTCAATGACTCATTTTGATAAGCACAAATCATTTTTTCAAATTAAATACAAGATTTTATGAGTTTGTTAAAAACGATTAAATAATGAAATGAATGTTTGCTTGACCGGTGGTATTCAAGAGGTTTAATACCTTATGAGAAAAACTTACTACTGTGCTTTCCAAAAACTTTTTTAACTGAATGTGGAACTCCCTTCAATCCTTGTTTTGAAATTTATTGAAAATTGTGCATGTAGGGAAGTAATTGGTTGTTATTTTAATACGAGATGTTAAAGGTTTTAATTCACTTTAAAATCAGTTTTAGAATTCAGTCAGAGAAGTTATATAAAATGACTAAATTTCCTTATCATTTGAGTATCATATGCACACCAGTCTCCAACATTTTGATCTAATTTTAATATTCTTATAGCGCTCAAGTTTTCATTGGATTTAAGAAAATCACTTCTTTGAGGACAAAAATTTTATGTCACAAAAGATGTACAAACTTTCTTTATGAGTTTTGACCGACAGTTTCATTGGTTATTTTTGCTTATAGTTTTAAAGATGATTGAAAAATCATCTTTTAAAATAAAAGAATTTGGAGATCATGGTTCCACCTAAAATATTGAATGTTTAGGTACAATCAAATCGTTGTAAAAATAAATTATTGGAATAGTTCGAATAATTTTTGGCTAATAAAAAACAAGGTCACATTCTACCATTATGTTAAGGTCATAAAAAAATGGATGCTTCTTTTACTTTAAAATAACACCCTCACGCCCACATCTTATTTAATTGTGTATGAGCATCACGACACCAAGATACCCAAGTGATCTTTCCTCACTTTCATTTTTACACTAGTCTATCCTTCTGCTTTTGCTTTTTCTTCCTCCCTCATTGTGTTGTCTGTCTTGTGTTTGCCGCAGCTTGACCAAATATGGCCCTTGCGCCATAAGACCAGAAACCAACCAACATTAAAATAACAAAAATACAGCAAGTTTGATGCTTAGTAAACTTGTAAACTTAGAAATTTAAAATTTTCTGATACTTCAACATACTTTTGTGCAAATCAAGTAAAAATCAACTAATTCAAAACTGACAAGTTGTAAAGTAAAATATTTAAAATTAGTGGAAATTTTCCTTCTCTGTGTGGCCCATGAGTAGAACCAATCCTAAAAATTTCTGCATTTCTGAAGCAGTCATGGGCTTCCAATCCGATGAGTGTTTTCACTTTGGAAAGTTTGCACGTATTTTTAAAATTTGTACTGCATACTTGGTAGTTTCTTCAACTAAAATTCGTAAAACATCCGAATTGAACATCAGGGGGAAATGTATATATATTTATACTTGGGAATTCTGCAGATGAGCTATCAACTGCAAAAGTATCTTGTTAGGACACAAGATCCGTTTCAGGATGCTCAATTTCGTATTCTGAATCGCTATCTGCAAAATTTTCTTCGTCGAATTCCTTCGACCTCTTTTTTCATTAACGGATAAACGCATTTGAATATGAATAAACTACCGTGTAATATATAGTATTGAAAGCAAGTGGATTTCGGTCATGGTCATGCATTGCAATATAAGGGCTAATTAGACCGACTGAAAGAGGAAGATTGAAAATAGTGTTAACATTCGAAATGTTTCCAATCCAAGTGGCGATAAGAAAGAAGTGCTGTACAACCGTTCCGTCGTGAGTTATGCTTTGACAATACAAAGAAAAGATGCTTCGATGGTCACCGTGAGAACCATTCGTGCCCCCTCGAGTCAGATTGCTGTCGGTATGTTTTAAGCCATTCTACTAATGTGATAAAGGAAGGTATTACATGTTATTTCCCGCATACTCAGGGGTCATTAGTTAGCAAGAAGGAATGCAATGGTCATTGTGATGGTTCAAGTAAGGCAGGTGCGATTCTCGCAGAATGCTTTTGTGTGAAGTTTTCAAAAGTTTCCCATTTTCTATAGGAAGTAATAAATATAAAGCGGGAGAAAAAAATTAACCCTCTGGATACAGGTCGAACGTCCGAGTCCCCTCGTTAAGAAAGGCCTGGTTTCTTACAGACCTCAAACTAAGAAACGGTAGAATCCATCCCCTCTTGTCCGTCATACAAAGAGACCCACGCGTGAATAGCCTTATCTTCCCGTTGAGAAAGATGTCTGGTTTATCGATGGTGAGCCTCATAAATCGTTTATCCTCAACTATCTAGAGTGTGTGAAAAAAGTTTGAATAAATGAAGAGATAGACTTAAAGAATCAAGATTAGTTTAAAACACGCAAAAAAGCATTTCTTGTTCTGCAGTGAACTTGTGAAATCTGTAGATTATTTCTTAATGGTTCATGATCTCGAAAACTTAATTGTATGCCCACAAAATCCTTCCAGCTACAGTTTACGGATACAATAAAACAGAAAACTCAACACATATCATAAAGGGATGTATTTCCCGTAGGTAGGTATTTAATTTAACGTCGCCCTGGAGCAACACAACGGGCTATTAGGCGACGGTCCGGGATCAGCCCTGAAGGGGGTGATCCGAGGACAACACTACATAATTTTAAACCACGGTCAGATGACGAGGTCACAGCTGAGCTGGGGCACTCCACTTCCCAAATTTCCACACCACGGCAACGTGAGAACATTTGAGGCCACGACAGATTTAAAGTGAACCAGCCTCCCCTTTGTACACGACGATCTTTGGTTGGATTCGAACTCCCAACACTCCGGTTGTTAATCCATTACTCTTCCAACCGGGCTACCACAGAACGGATGCTACTGGAACGTACGTAGAACTTTAAGTAAGGATTTAAATGTATACAGTAGTGAAAATGGTGATAAACTACATTGCAAGGTAACATCGATGTGTATCACAAGAGAGCATCTGGATAAGAGGTGACAATAAAACCTGGTGATATATATCTGGAAATTCTCTAGATGAGCTATCAACTACAAGAGTCTCTTGTTCGGACACAAGATCTGTCACAGGATGCTCAATTTCGCATTCTGAATCGCTATCAGCAAAATTTTCGTCATCTAATTCCTTCATAAGTGAATCTATTTCTTCTTGTGTTAAACCTCTAGAACGTCGAGCCATTTCAGAAGTAATATTTCCAAACTTTTATATTAAAATCTTAAAAACGCACAGACAAAAACATTTCGGTAGCAGTGTGGTACTTGGTGTTATACCAATGGTACTAAGAATAGTGTTGAATAAGAAAAGCATTCCCTCTTAAATGACTTTGTACTTGGCGTATTTTTGGCATGAGAGATATCAACTGGTGCCACACTTTCTACCTTTCCCAAAGACACTTTCTACCTTTCCACAATGACAGACTGGGGAAGCATCGAACAAAAGGAAAGACCCTCTTCAAAGCCTGTCGCTGACAGCTCGTAAATCGTGATCGATGTCCGCGAGGGGGGAAACTCAAAACTACCCAAGCCACTCTACGGAGCAAACTTCTGTTAGGAGAGCATTTGCCCAGCCGTAGCGAAAAGGTTCAAGTCGCACTGGAGCAACACAATGGGTTATTGGCGATGGTCCGGAATCAACCCCGACTAAACTGCTTGAGAACAAGATGGGAAAACATTGCTTATGCATGGTATTTGTTGTGCTGTTCTATTTACTCTATCAGGTGATTAACATTGCTAATTCCTATATCGCATTTTTTAATCTCAAAAATTTACCCTGCTATATTTCCTAATGCATTAATGTTATTCATAAACATTAATGTTTAACATAAATCAAAACTATATAGAAACTACACTAATTTGCATGTCTCATGTCCAACAAGTTTAAACGTACAGGCAAGGTATTAAAGTCATAAAATCCGAATTAAATACGAAAAATCTGATTTAAATCAAATAAATACACCTTTTATGATTATGTTTAAGAATCATTATTTTTCATACCCTGGTGAATATGGATGCTGTGTTCATTAAAAATGGATTGAATATGAAATGTTAGTGATGACACTTTGCCATCAATAGATACAAGTAATTAAGAAAGCTTAGGGCAGATGACCATGCATGGGTCTACTAGTTTAAAAGGATTCCTAAATTTAGATATGAAAACACAACTTACCCTGTCAGGATTGCACTCTCAGAGTTCACTCATGATCAAAAGCTCATCCTTGAATTTGAGGTGGGATCTTTAGGAGATTTAATGGCCACCATCTCCTTATTTTTGTGGTCATAGTACTTGGATACCTAAAAAAATACGAAGATTAAACACATGTTCGTTAACCCTCCAAACACGTGATTTTCATATTTTATGTGCAAAATTTATCTTACATAATGTTGGTTTATTTGAAGGAGACACAAAGCGATAATAGTGCAGCCAACCAAAATAAACATAGTAGGTGGAAAGCGATTTTGCATTGCCCGTGGCTGGAGGGTTAAGCTTATCCCCATTTGAGACTAGTGTAAATAAACAAGGCTGGTTGATTGAGTTTTATGGCAAAAGGGGCCATATTTGGCCATGCTGCACCAGACAAAAGAGAGACAATATCAAGTAATGGGGTTTGATTGATTGGGTTTTATAGCACTTGTTGGGTTTTATCGATTGAAGACAGAGTTTTATACATTAAAAATAAATTTTATTACGTAGCCAAGTCTTATAGTTTAAAACATACATTTTAGAAAACAAGAAGTCTGATCAGCTCATGATCCCCAATCTTTCTTCACTTTTATACATTCAAAGATTTACATTCTTCAAATTTATGTGCCCCACACGGCACTATAATTGGAGGTTTGAGACCGATTCCAACATGCGGCCCCATCGGTTGTAAAACCTCAGCAGATGTATTACAATTCAATATATATATATATAAATCTAACAAAATATTTTTCTAATAATATTTTTAAATTTATTTAACAATAAAGGCTTTGTTAAAAAGTCAGCCAAATTATTTTCCGATGAAATATAATTTACGTTAAATAGTTCATCTTTTATTAATTTACGAATAAATTTGTACTTGATATCAATATGTTTAGTTTTCTGATTTTCCTGACTATTTTTTTTGAAAAATAGATAGCAGATTGATTATCACAATATACTTGGGGTCTTATGTGATCACACAAACTTAATTCATTTATAATTCTACTAAACCAAATAACTTCTTTAGTACAATCGGTTAGTGCAATAAATTCAGATTCCATTGAGCTAAGAGCTATGCACTTTTGTTTAGAAGATTTCCATGATATTGGGATGTTTCCAAAATAAATTAAATAGCCACTGCTTGAATGTCTGTTTGTGAGACCACATCCCCAATTTGCATCAGAAAAAGCAATCAAATTTGAACTTTCTACATTGGAAAGATTAATTTTAAAATCCTTTGTAAGAAAAACATAGTTCATAATATCAACAACGTAAGACCAGTGTTTGTAAGTATAACCATTACAAAACTGAGACATTATATTAACGGCAAATGCAATATCTGGTCTGGATCTATCTGACAAAAACGATAAACATCCTATTAAGGAACGATAGGGAAATTTCCTCATTAAATCATTTTCAATTATTTCTTCCTCTTTAACCTTATCAGGTAAGTTATAACCAATTTTAAAAGGTAAATTCACAAAACTTTTAGGAAGATCTTTGAATTTTGACATTAATTTTTCAATGTAGGTAATTTGATGTAAATAAATCGAATTTTCAATTTCTTGAAAGTTTACGCCTAACAAATATTTAGTTTTACCTAGGACTGTAAGATCCAATTTTTTGTCCAATAATTCGATTACTTCATTTATCAAATGTTCTCTTTTTGAAAACAAAACCATATCATCTACATAAACAATTAAAATTACATCTTTAAATTTGTAGACACAATTACACCAATTTAACTGAGAAAATCCTAATTTAGTTAAAATACCGTCTAATTCCAAATTCCATTCTCTACCACTTTGATGCAGACCATATATAGCCTTTTCCAATAGACATACTTTGTTTTCGGATCCTTTCAGCACAAATCCTTTTGGCTGTTTCATGTATATAGTATCCTTAAGGTGTCCATATAAATATGCACTTTTCACGTCAACTTGACAGTGATACCAACCCAACATAGAAATCAATAGTACAAACAATAATCTAACAATAGAAAAATTCACAACTGGTGAAAAAATATCTTTAAAATCAATGCCGGGTTTTTGCTTAAAACCTTGAGCAACAAGACGAGCTTTATACCTTTTAGGTATATTGTTTTCGTCCATTTTTATGCTGTACACCCACTTACTTCCAATTATGGTTGTATTTGGGGGTGTGTCCACTAATTTCCATACTTGCCTATCCTTCATTATCTGAATTTCTTCATTCATGGCAGTATTCCATTTAATTTTATCCTTACTTGCTTGCGTTTCTTCATAACTTTTGGGGATTTCGACATTGTAACACTGATCATACATGTCGTACATCTGTTGGTCTAAAAAATTAGATTCATCACTAGAAGTAGATGGCACATTAGAAATATCCACATTAGGATGTTCAGTTTCTGGCTTAAAATTGAAATTTACAGGATCAAACCTAATCTTATTTTTAGTACAGTACTTTTTAATATCATTTAAAGATCTCATTCTCAAATTTTCAGGAGAATAATAGTATACATCTATCCTATTGCTTTTATTTCTAGGTTTTTCGATTCTACGCCAATTTGAAATGTTAAGACTTTTTAAGTCCTCAGTTTTAACTAAATCTTTAGAATCTAAAACTTGAGTTTCACTTTCCGATTTTACTTTTATATTTTCATTTGATTGATAAATAGGAATATTAGAATTAAGATCGAAAGAAACGTACTCAAAGTTTTTACCAAATAGTACATCAACAGCTTTCTTACTTTCGTCGATATGAACATGGACTGTTTCAACTATTCTCTTCTCGTTTGGTACATATATTCTGTAACCTTTAGTTTTCAAACCATATCCTGTCAAAATACCAAGTTTAGCTCTGGGTTGTAATTTATTTCTCTGTATTTTAGGAATATGAACATATGCCAAAGAGCCAAAAATTCTAAAATGTTTTACTGATGGTTTGAAACCAGTCCATATTTCGTTAGGAGATATACCCTCAGTTAATTTGTGTTCGCATCTATTTTTAGTATGAATAAATGCTAAAAGTGCTTCTGACCAAAATTGTGGTTGTAAACCACTGTCCTGAAGCATAGCTCTGACACAATCCATGGCTGTTCTATTGAACCTTTCTGCAATGCCATTTTGTTCAGGGGTATAAGTTGAAGTTCTTTCGATTTTTATTCCTAGATTATTTAAAAACTTTTTAAATTCTTTGTGACAAAATTCTAAACCATTGTCAGTTCGGACACATTTTAACTTAACATTTAGCTGTCTTTCAGCTTTAACCAAGTATTTTTTAAAGTAATCAAAAACTTCATTCTTATTTCGAATAATATAAACAGTTACTTTACGTGAAAAATCATCAATAATAGATAAAAAGTATTTGTTTCCACCTAGAGAGTTAACTGGAGCAGGACCCCACAAATCCATATGGATCCTTTCCAAAATATTTTTAGTTTTCCTTTCGTACATATAGTTTCTTTTTAAGGATATTCTAGTGGATTTAGCAATAGCACAAATCTTACAATTTTTATCTATATTCTTACAACTAAGTTTTTCAATTCCTTTTACACAATTAATTTTACTCATATTTTCAATTAAGGGCATGTTAACATGACAAAACGTACGGTGGGCTTTTTCTAGATCTAAACCAGTTACATATGTATAATTTTTCATCTTGGGATAACCTTTTAAGATATACAATTTTCCAATTCTGGGAACAGTAAACAAATATTTATTATAACTATTATAAATAATCATTTTGTTATTTCCCCATTTAATTTGGTTTCCCACAAGGTCAATACGAGCACCACTAATTAAATTTTTTCTCATATTAGGCGAGTATAACACATCTTTTAAAGTTATATCATAATTTCTGTTTCTATCTAAAACTGTAAATTGAATATCACCCATACCTAATACTTCCGAGGTACTGTCCTTGTCTCCGACTAGGATCTTCTGTGGTGGTAGTTTTCTGAATGTCGTAAACATATCACGTTCTTTTCAGAAGTGAGCAGTTGCAGCAGAATCAATGAGAAATTCCCTCGGTCTTTCATTTGGAAAATTTGAAACTGCATAGGCACGTTGAAGATCAGTTTTTGGATTGTCCTCCATATAAAATAATTCACCACCAGGTTTCTGCCGATTGCATTTCTTGAAGCACTTCGATTCGTAATGTCCCGACTTTTTGCAGTAGTTGCAGAATGGTCGCGGCCCCATACGACAAACTGTCGACTTTCTTGGGCTTGAAGGAATTAATTCAGGGTCCAGTACGCATCTGCTGTGATCAGGAGTAGACGCCCGTGTCTCCTTGTATCTAGATGACCTGTTTCTTGTAGCATAAGCATCGGCCACGATACTTAATTTTGTGTCTTCGTCCTTCCGCTTCAGCTCGATCCGGCTGGATTCTGTTATTAAATGTTTAGACAAATTGTCTAGCGTGAACTCGTTGTCATCCATCCTGTATAGCAGTTGTACCAGATTATCGTATTCGTGAGGTAAATGTCTTATTAGTTGAAAGCAAACTAAAAGGTCTGGGATTTCGAATCCACCTTCTTTTATCTGTAACAGCTTCTCATGCACTCGTTTGCAGAAGAGTCCAATGGATTCGTCCTCCGGCTGGTAGCGGATTGAAAAGAACTCGTCCACAAGGCCTGCCAATCGTGCTCTAGATGCTGGTTCAAAGTTGGTCTTTAATATATCCCAGGCTTCCTTACCGTCTTCAGTAGATGAAATTAAGACTTGATATTTTCTGTCTATGCCCTGGTAGATAGTTGTATATGTCCTCTGCTTCCTATAACGATAGTCTCTTTTTTCTTGTTCTGGAGCATCTTCCAATAATAGAGATTCCGTTTTAGTGATAAATTCCCAGCAGTTCCGGTCCATTAGCAATACCTTCATGTCCGTCTTCCACGTGGCATAGTTGAAATCCGATAACTTCGGGAAGGAAAACATGGACATTTCTTGAATACCCATCATACAGGAAACCGGTAGTGGCAGAATTCAGGTTCAGCTTAAGGTCTGTGGCCCATAACCAATTGTTGGGTTTTATCGATTGAAGACAGAGTTTTATACATTAAAAATAAATTTTATTACGTAGCCAAGTCTTATAGTTTAAAACATACATTTTAGAAAACAAGAAGTCTGATCAGCTCATGATCCCCAATCTTTCTTCACTTTTATACATTCAAAGATTTACATTCTTCAAATTTATGTGCCCCACACGGCACTATAATTGGAGGTTTGAGACCGATTCCAACAGCACTCAGGCCATATTTGGCCATGCGTGCCAGACAAAATCAACTAATAGACAGACGCACAAGGAAAATTTGGTACAGCTGTAGTCTCTGCCGCGCGCGGTGGCAACGCGTTTTTTTTTGGCGCCGTGTTTGGCGCACTTTTTTATGTCGCCACGGAAATCTTCCAACATTGAATATATACTGCATACGTACGGATGAATTATGTAAATCTGAATTAAACAACATTTTGACTAGAAAAACACTGCAAATATTGATTAAATATTTGGACTTTTGGCGTAGTTATAAGCGACTCATGCCGGTGAGGGTAACCCTAACTGAAAAAGTCATATCCCCGTTACATTTATCGCAAGAAACTTTAGATTTAATTAATCCCGATTCCTTTAAAAAAGTTAAAAAAAGCTCTTTATCGCGACACAACTCGTAACAAAAAAAACGATTAACTACTCCCTCAGTCCCGTAAGTTAGCCTAAAAACAGGTTAACCCTAACCAGGAGAAAATTCGAGAAAAAAATGGGTTACCATCACCCGGCATGAGTCACTTATAACTACGCCAAAAGCCGCGCCAAGAGTCGTTGCCACCGCGCGCGGCAGAGACTACAGCTGTACCGAAAATTTTACTGACACGGAAGAGAAATACACCCATGGAAGAATAGAACTTGAACTGTCCACAACTCTCAGGTTGCTAATGCAGTGGGCATACCCACTCATCCACAACGGCCCCATCAAGTAATGAACATACACATACAAGGATAATTTTACCGACACAGACGAGAGAAATACACCCAGGTAGGAATCAAACTTGTGCAGCATACAACTCATAGGTTACTAGCGCAGTGAACCTACCCACTGAGCCATGATGACCAAGTGGAGTTGAGTTGTTAGTTTCGGATTTCGGCGTTTTAGAGCAACACTACGTCGAGTGGAGCTGAGTTGTTAGTTTAGATTTCTCGGATTTCGTCGTCTGAGAGCAGCACTGCGTTCAGTTGATTTCCTCCTGCCTCGAATTGATGTGGTGGAGGAGGAAGAGCAATTCGAGTAGAGTTGGTTAGTTTCGGTTTCTCGGATTTCACGCGAATAACACGTGTTTACATTTTGGACTTGGGAACTTCAGAGGGATTGGATTTAAGAGCTGATTTTTCTGTAACTCGTAGCGCCATCTATTAGTACTTTTTGATTTTTCTGTAACTCGTAGCGCCATCTATTAGTACTTTTTTGAGTAAAATAAAAATAAAATCTTTAAAACTAAAAGATGTGATATATTTGCTGGGATCGAACTGACTACCAAAAGGTACTCATGGTTCAGGGTTAGTTGGATGAGTCTATAACCTCTCGGACACGAATACCTGGTTACTTTCCGAAATATAATCAATTTAAATCCGAATACATTAGGCGTAATTGGCTGTTAAAATAGTATCGATTGCTCCACCACATCAATAAGTTCGTACACTTACGTGCTGTCAATCTCAACGTTGCCATTCTCTACTTAAGAAATATTCTGGATAAAAATATTATTTAAAAAACCCATCCCTGTCTTACATAAACGTTTTCTCCGAGCAGAAGAAATTCTATTCCTCAACTCTACTCTACATGACTTCAGTCAATACATCATTTAACCGATATCATAACAGGTTTGGGTAGTCGAATTCATTTGCCTGGAAAATACCCCCTGAGAAGGCAGTGTTGAGTTGAGTGCTCCAAAGTGATTTTGTTTGCTTGTTGAATCGTGTTCGTTCTTGTTCCTGAGTGAAAGTATGAAGAGATTGTTTCCTTTCGGATATTATCATGCAGCAGTTGAAAAGAAACTGCATTCTAAAGATGAATTGTTGGAATCTAAATCTTCTGAACCTTTAATGGATGAATTAGGTCCCAATCATTTCCATTTGGGTGATTATAAATTTGTCGTAGTATCTTGCTTCAAGGGTCTCATGCGGATACATTTTCGTCATTACTACAAAGATGATCGTGGAATGCTGAAACCTTCCAAAGAAGGAGTATCTCACCCCTAAATTGTGGAAAGCGTTCTGCGAAGCGATTCCTGACTTTCTATCAAAGAACAGCAGTGATTGCATTATTGTGTCACGAAAACTTTTGCTCTCTAAAGAAACCTGTGAGAATCAAAAGGTTGTGTGTTTTCAACAGTTATTGGCTGTTAAAATAGGATCGATTGCTCCACCACATCAATAAGTTCGTACACTTACGTGCTGTCAATCTGAGCGTTGCCATTCTCTATTTAAGAAATATTCTGGATAAAAATATTATTTAAAAAAAACGCATTCCTATCTTAAATAAACGTTTTCTCCGAGCAGAAGGAATTCTACTCCTCAACTCTACTCTACATGACGTCAGTCAATACATTGTTATCTCTATTCCAGCCTAACACTTTGTGAGGAGCCCCACTACTTTGTATGTTACCTCAGGAATGCTGACGTATTGCTAGCTGACCCCATCTGCATTCCAAGATTCCGATCTGTTTATTCCAATAGCGAGAGACCATCCCCTCGAGAGACCTCAAACTAGAAGCGCTTTTCACCATCTTTCGCTTACTGCGAAGATTTCATCTCTTCACGCTCAGTCTGAATTATTGTCATCTTTTGCAGTGCTAGCGTTATGATCGTATCCAAGTTAGTCTTCGAGCTTTGAGAGTAAGACTTTTATTAAACAACTGAAATTTAAAAATGGAATGTGAACTTTGTAACATGCGATTCAGCTGTAAATATAATCTTGAGCGCCACATTTCTTGTATACATTCTGGAATAACTTTCCCGTGTGAACTATGCTCAACAAGCTTCACCAGAAAATCGGCCCTGCAGCGTCACGTTGAAAGTTTTCTTGTCAAAACAAGATTTCGATGTGATATGTGCGACAGGACATTCAGCAGATTGGACGCTCCTACACGTCATAAAAGCATACATCTATCGATACAGAAAAGAAAAAATGAAGCCTACCCTGAAAGCAGAAAACGAGCCCTGCTTGGTGGAAATTTACCGACAACTTCTACAGATGTCGGAGAACCTTCTCGAAACGATGTTAGAAGAGCAAAAAGCGCCTTTGGAAACCTAGTGTCAACATGAACTGTAGACAATCCCGAAGGAATGATTGATATCATAGAGTTCATGAAAAGTAAAAGAAAAGACGCCTTGGATGTAATTCAAAAAGGACTTGATCAACATTGAACAAAACTTTTTCTCTCTAAAGAAACCTGTGAGAATCAAAAGGTTGTGTGTTTTCAACAGTTGTTTCAAAAGAAAGATTTTGCTTTCCAGCTGATGCCGACACACATTCTTCTCTCGGTGAAACAATTGGATCAACTGGATACAAAATCCGCTCAAGCAGGATTTCTCAACCAATCCCTTGACTATTTTGTGAAGGAAGAATTTGAGAAACGTGGTGTAGGTGGTATGGAATACGTCGGAGATCTAGATAATCCCGACAAAGTGGACGAACTGACAGAAAGAGTGGCCATACACCTGAAAGGACTTGTTTCGGAAAATATCAAGAAACTAATGAACCGTTATGGTTGCGAAAATTTCTTGGAAAACCAACTCGGTCATGAATGCATGTCTATGTCTGTTATTGAACGTTTTGATCAGTATTTTAATAATGCTTTGTATGAAATCGACTGGAAACAATTCGGAGAAATGTTATCATCGGAGAATATATCCTATAAGTATCCATTTGTTAATTTTGATTTTCTACCTTTGATAAATGCTGAATCTGTGTACGAACAAGTACGAGAACTTTTTGTGACTGATGAGCCGTGGTAAAGGAAAAAAAGTATGCAGAAAAAAAATGTTTGAAAACGTTAAATGAGAAAAATGAATAAAATTTTTTTAATTTATCAGAGAAAAGTTTTATGGTTTTGTTCTTTATTTTTTACATGAGTATAAAGTATCCAATGTATAAAAAAATGACACATAAACTTGTGAAAACAAGTTTATTCAAACAAATATATGTATACAAATGTTTATTCCCTTACATGCTCCCATGAAGTTATACATTACAAATTGAATATATCCTCAATTTTAGGTCTGTTTTCTTCAAAGACTTTCGTTAAATTGACTAATGTTCTGTGACGTTTCAGCTGTTTTGGAGAATGAATGGTAATCTTCCTTTTTCCAGGTAGATGTAATTCCATTGTATCGTTACACATATTTAAGGAGTAATCGCCTGTGATGTTCATTCCATCACTATCACAAATTTTTATGTAACCCGTATCGAGTACCATTAAATCCAAATATGAATGCTGAAAATCCAATGAAAATAAGAACTGAATAAACTCTGCTTTTCTAGTTAGTTTCCATTGCGTGAAGAGTTGTAGAGATCTAGATCATATGCAATATATCCATAAATATATATATACTCCTTAAAATTTAAAATAAAAAACTCAATTAACAATTGGGTTTTTTTTATTGGTGGATATGTGACTGAGGTTCTACAAAGGAAGCCAATTACGATTTCTTTTTTATAGAATATCCAAGTTGTTGATTCACGGCAAATTTATTTTTAAAAAGACATGGGTAAGTTTATTTCTTTGATGACATCCACAAACTGCTCTTGCCCATTTACGTACCGATCTATCTTCGCACTATATGGTCTATCAGATCAACAATATTAGTTCTTTTCACTATGTTTCCTTTATGCACGAATTCTCCATTAGATGTCCAAGAAATGACCTTATTGTTTTTTATATAACGAATAATATTTCTAGTTAATCCAATTAAATTCTTGGGAACGGTAACGAACACCAGCTCTTCGACATTTTTTGCACTTTCTTTCTCATTAGAAGTAACTGTTTCACTTTGGATTATGCACCTGGTTCGAATTAATTGTTACAGATGGTGGATTCAATACATTCACGTTAATCCTCCCTGGGTGTATTTCTCTCTTCTGTGTTAGTAAAACTGTTGGATATTTTTATCTGATGTAAAGCATACTTACAACTCAACTTGTGATGTTACTGCGTTTAAGTGTTTATTATGATTAGACGCGTTGTAAACTCATGATGTGATGCTGTATGAACCTGCTTTCTTTTTTGTACTTAATTATCTCTTAACTTAATCTAAATAAATTATTTGTTTTGTTAAAATGCTTCCTCATCAATCCATGGCTTCAAATTGGTAGCAGAGCGTGGTTGATATTTGTAAATGATTTTAAATTAGAATTCATTCGAATAAGCCTAACTTTGTATTGCATTCTTTGGGAACTTTTCTGAAGCCTAACCGCACACTTAGAAAAATGGATTTCAATTCAACTAGGATAAAACAGTTGAATGAAACAAACTATGCAATTTGGAGCATGAAAATAGAAGCTCTATTAGATGCAAAGGATTTATTCGAAGATGTAATTCTAAGAGATGAAGATGCACACGATCATAAAATTTGGTCAAGAAAAAATAAAGAAGCTTTTGGAATAATTGTTCTTAGCCTGACAGCGGAACAAGCGATCATTTATAAAGGCATCAAGAAGGCAAAAGAAATTTGGGAAGCAATAAAGATTCGTTTTGAAGGAGCTGTTGAAGATAGAAGAACAGAGTTATTGCTGGATCTGACGAGATTGCAAAAGGAAAGCATAGATGAATACCTTGCAAGGACTTTCACAGCAAATAAACGAACTGGGTAAAACGGTTACTGAAAGAGAATTAGTTCGGTATATCGTGGAAGGTCTGCCAGAAAGTTATGAGACGATTGCAATGGCATTATCTGTAAATAGAGGCATCAACTTCACAGACCTGAGGCAAACCTTGATGAATTTTGAAAAGAAAAATAATAAGGGTGAAGAAAAGTTCTGTACAGCTTACAGAACTTATGACAAGCAAAAACAGAAGCAGGTTATCAATTACCAAACGATAAAGTATATTTGATCAAACGCAGCATTTATGGATTACCACAGTCAGGAAGGTGCTGGTACAATAGATTTTCTGAAATATTAGAGCAAGCAGACATGAAGAAATTAAAATCAGATCCATCTGTGTACACTAAGAGGAAAGGCGAAGAATATATTCACATTGGAATTTATGTGGATGATTTTTTAATTGTGGCAAGTTCAAATGAAATTATCAATGAAGTAATATTAAGGATTGAAAAGAATATTGAAATTAAGGAAACAACAGATTCAAATATGTTTTTAGGAGTACAAATCAAGCAAGCAAGAAATGAAATAACCTTATCCCAAAAGAATTACATAATCAAAGTTTTAGAAAAATTTAAAATGCTGGATTGTAATCCAATGAAAACTCCAAGTGTAGCTGGGGACAAGGAATTGGATGATTTTAAAGAATCTGAACATTTTTCACCACAAAAATACCAAGAAGCGATAGGCTCCATAATGTATTTGGCAACTGGAACTCGGCCTGATATAGCTTGTATTGTAAGTAAATTGTCTCAATACAATCAAGATCCTAGACAGATACACTGGACTGCAGTCAAGCGAGTTTTTCGATACCTGAAAGGGACTATGGATTTTTGCCTAACACTTAAAGCTGCAGATGGAAAACTTAATGCAAGCTGGAGCACAACAGCAGATGGAAAATCATACAGTGGATATTTATTGAAAATAGGGAAGTCCCTCGTTGGATGGAAAAGTGGAAAACAGAAGCTAGTTGCATTATCAACGATGGAATCCGAACTAATTGCAGCATTTGATAGTGTTTGTGCAGTGAAGTGGCTAAAATATTTACTTGAATTAGAAGAGGACTCTCTTATAGCCAAACCTATTAATGTGAAAACTGATAGCAAGGGATTAATGGACTGGGTTAATAACCAAAAAATAAGTAATCGCACACGCCATATAAATAGGAAGTATCACTTTATTAAAGACGACAAGGATAGTGGAGAAATTCAATTCTCACATCAAAATACGAAGGAATTAGATGCAGATATGATGGGTATTGGGTATTTCAATTAACGTCACAATGGGCTATTGGTGACGGTCCGGGATCAATCCCAAAGGGAAAGATCCGAGGACAACACCACGTAATTTTGAACCACGGTCAGATGACGAGCAGATATGATGACAAAACACCTTCCTAGTGATATCTTAAACCAATATATGGCTGGACTAGGATTAGGGCCAATAACACCTACCATTGGATGCAAGTGATTATGGACTGTTACCAAACTAATTAAAAAGCATAACATAAATAAGGACTGTAAATGATAAAAATATTGAGGGGAATTGTTGGATATTTTTATCTGATGTAAAGCATACTTACAACTCAACTTGTGATGTTACTGCGTTTAAGTGTTTATTATGATTAGACTAGCGTTGTAAACTCATGATGTGATGCTGTATGAACCTGCTTTCTTTTTTGTACTTAATTATCTCTTAACTTAATCTCACGTTGGCGTGGTGTGGAAGTTTGGAGAGTGGGGTGCCAGCTCAGGTGTTGCCTCGTCATCTGACCGTGGTTCAAAATTACGTGGTGTTGTCCTCGGATCTTTCCCTTTGGGATTGATCCCGGACCGTCACCAATAGCCCGTTGTGTTGCTCCAGTGTGACGTTAATTGAAATAACAATAACAATAACTTAACTTAATCTAAATAAATTATTTGTTTTGTTAAAATGCTTCCTCATCAATCCATGGCGTCAAAAACTTTCATTGTGTGTGTCTATTACTTGATATTGTATGTCTTGTCTGGTGTTGCATGACCAAATGTGGCCCTTGCGCCATAAAACGCCAAAACCAACCAACCTGAGTTTAGCAACTTTTTACACGTTTATACCTACCTACCAACTTGGAAGGTAGGTATAAACGTGTAAACAGTTGCTATTAGGGAAGGTAGTTAATTTACGTGACACTGAAGCAGTACAATGGGCTATTGGCGTCGGTCTGTGATCGATCCCGAATCCAAAGATCCGTGGACAACGATTCGTAATTTTAAACCAAGGTAAGATGACGAGGTCAATACCTGAAATCTATATGGTACATAGATAGATAGGTATTTTAATTAACGTCGCTCTGGATCTAAATCGCGGGCTATTGGTGACTGTCCGGGATTGAACCCGAGGGAAAGATCCGAGGACAGACCCTCGTAATTCTGATATATGGTCAGATGACGAGATCAATAGCTGAGCTGGCACCGCATTCTCTAACTTCCAAATCACAAAAGGGGATCTAGGAGAAATCTATAAAAATCCCATTTGGTTGGTTTTGTGGGGTTTTATGGAAAAGGGCCATATTTAATCAATATTTGGTACCAAGGTATGTAGGTATTTTAATTAACGTTGCACTAGAGCAACGAAACGGGCTATTGGCGACGGTCCGGGATCAATCCCCAAAAGAAAGATCCGAGGGCAACACCACGGAATTTGAACCAAGGTCAGATGACGAAGTAACACCTTAGCTGGCACCCCACACTCCGAGTCGAGTACTGGGATCCTCGGACTATGGATCACTTGTGAGCCTCAAAAGGAAATCACTCGAAACGAGGGAAAGCGAGTTCAGCGCTTCCGAAAATTTGCTAACTGCAGATCCAGTGGTTTGCATTTCGTCTGACAGCGATAAACATGGTGACGCAAAAGAGCTTCGAGATGGTACCAAATCATCAGACTTTAAACCGATCCCTGGAAAATCGTTGACAGATAAGAACTCTTCGAATTCAGATAGTTCCAACCATGATTTGGGAGAACAGAAACAACAATCGAGGCAACATATGTGCAATTTGTGCGGGAAATCGTTTCGATTCAAAGGTAATTTAGAGGAATACCAGAGAAGACACATGGGGAAAAGCCCTTTCCATGTTCCTTTTGTGAAAAATATTTTTCTCATAAAAAGGATTTAAAGGCCCACGAACGGATTCACACTAAAGAGAGGCCTTACGTGTGTGACGATTGCGGCAAAATTTTTACAAATCCATCGCATTTAAAAAGGCACGAACGGATTCACACTGGAGAGAAGCCCTACGAGTGCCGTTTGTTTCAAAACTTTTAATCAATTATCGAACTTAAAAAGCCACGAACGGATTCACACTAAAGAAAGGCCTTACGAGTAAATTTTGCAGACTTCAAACCTTTTCAAACTTAGTTCGATATTTACTGTGTGTGTGATCCACAATAAACAGAACTTAAATGAGAAATTCGCAAGGAAGTGTTTCCCAAATGGTAACTCTTGCACAGTGGGTATTTACGGAGATTATCAAATTTTACAAAGGACAATTATAAATTTACGTATTTTAGAAGTGACTGAAGACAAAAGTAAGACTGCTTTTCAAATCTTATTTAATTCAATTTTAAACATTTTTAAGCAATTAGTGTATGGTTTCGTATGAGTATTGAATTGAATACTCGAATTTGTTGGCTTTATGAAATTTTGGTTCATAATTGGATTGTAAAAAGGACATTATGTAAATGATTCCAGTTGAACTTATACGACATTTCGATATTTTATGTATATATATGATTCTTTGATTTAGAAATAAAATTTTAGAATGTTTGATAATTGGTATTGTGTAAACAAAGTATAGGTAAAAAACAGAATTGGATAGGAAATGTAATTTCATTTCTTAAAGTAAGTTAAAAAGTATCAAATTACTGCTTATTTCTAAACATCGTTCGTCATCTGACCGTGGTTCAAAATTACGTGGTGTTGTCCTCGGATCTTTCCCTTTGGGATTGATCCCGAACCGTCACCAATAGACCATTGTGTAGCTCTAGTGTGACGTTAATGGAAATACCCCCCTCTAAACATCGTTTGCTTCTAAAAATTTATCTAATACATTTAAAAGAAAAATATTTGCTCTTACAATTTCGGTTGCATGAACAAAGATTTAATGTTCTATGTTGGGTACTTAAATTTATGCCTAAAACTTATTCTTTTGTTGTACCTTTCTAAGATACTTAATTTGAAATTCGTCTGCTTATTGTATTATGTTGCTCTGGGACTTAAAGCGTTGCCTTTTATGTTCGTGGTTCAAAATTACGTGGTGTTGTCCTCGGACCTTTCCCTCTGGGATTGATCCCGGACCGTCACCAATAGCCCGTTGTGTTGCTCCAGTGTGACGTTAATTGAAAATACCAATACCTTTTTATGTTAGCAATGTGATGAAGAATTAAATGTGACATCGTTTCCACCACGCTAAAAGCTAGTATCTGCAAAATGACTTTTCTACAAAAACGCTTTTAAATTTTTGATGCATCGGGGGGGGGGGGGGTATTTCAATTAACGTCACACTGGAGCAACACAATGGGCTATTGGTGACGGTCCGGGATCAATCCCAAAGGGAAAGATCCGAGGACAACACCACGTAATTTTGAACCACGGTCAGATGACGAATTGATGCATCGGGAAAAATCGAGTTACGACTCAAATGTTGTTTTCTTGTGAAAATCGGCATTTTCACTAAGAATCAAGATGATTCGTGGCTGTCATAGTATAAAAATATCAAATGGTGACTCAAAAATGCAGATACGCGCCTGTACCATGTATATACAAATAAATATGTATGCTATATATATATGTGCTATGTACTATATATATTTAACTAGCTGAATTACCCGGCGTTGCTCGGGTTGAAATGGTTAAATGTTGCTTGAAAAGTGAATTAGAATAAGCACTTTTTTTTCACAGAAAAATGCAATCATTTAAGTTGTACGGAAAATACATTTTAACTTTTTCATAGCTTCTACAATATACTTCGGACGCAAATATATGCATTTAATTCCTGAATATATTGCAATATGTAAAAGATTAAGACATAAATACGAACAGAAACGAAATTCCGACGAAAAAATGCAGAATTCTAAAAAACGAATGATGCGCAGTGTCGAATTTCGACTGCCTGAGTTTATTCTGAAATAGAGCGATTCGAAAAAGACATTTGAAAATATTGATAAAGACGATAATGATTTATGAAATTTAGTAATGCTCAAATATGACTGCAACATTTAGCTGTGCTAACTCAAACAGACAAACTCGGGATTCTAAATCAAATTTATAAAATAATAAAACATTATTTCTGGTTTGCCAAATCTAAAATAACAAAATTACGCTTTTATGATTAATGAGTTGAAGTTTTTCGTGTTCCATTACAAAATGTAAATTATGAATAATGAAATATTTTAACTATCCTTTTTTTATCAATCAAATATTCATAATATTCATGTAAAAATATAAAACTCATCATAGAAATAAAATAATAATTCAAACGTATACATCCAGCATCTCGGTACTCCAAATACATGGCTCTTTGTTATAACGTCAATCAGTTTCAACTGCTTCTGTTTAAATACTCTCGCAATCAAGTCGTGGCGCTCACTGGGTAATTGACCATTGGTAAGAACCTCCTTGATCTCCGTCCAAGTCGGATTGCAGGTGAAGGTGATAAATAAGTCTGGTCTCCCGTACGTCCTCGCGTACGTCATAGCATCTTGTGTGTATTCGTGCATGTGTCTGGGACTCCTGTAAATGTAGCTGGTAGTATGACCAAGGCACCGAGGTTTTCAACGTTCCCGTCATTTCCCACAGCATCTCTCAGGTGAATATATTCGTCAACTCTCAGTTTACGTTGATTTAGGCGAATGTAAAGGAGACGCTCACTCTCGACTTTTGTGTACATATCGACGATGAACTGATGAAACAATTGCCTGCAGTTCAATACGTGGTACTGCTCAGTATCTCGAACCATTAATCTGTACGCATATAAATCCATCACTGAAACTTTCTTGCTCGTTGTTTCACATGTTCTTGGGTTGATCTGCCTCAGATTAAAATGATATCCATCTTCACCATGTGGGGGAATATCACTGGGTACTCCAGAGCATCATAAGATCGATGTGTTTCCGAAATGCGCTGCAAAGATTCACCTCGTCATTGAATAACGATATCCCGTTGATGGAATTCATCGCCTGATATAACCACCGCGACTTCATCTGCTTGAGGAGAGTTAAAGCGCCGCTCGTGTTCGCCTGCTGGTCTTCGGTCTGCTCTTATGACTACTTTATATTCATCTGTTGGCATACGTTCCAATGCTGTTTCAAACGTTTTAATAAGATTATTGTGCTCATGAAACATCCTCTGTAAGTTTAACACAATCTGACGTCTGGTTCCCGAGATGTAGGCGCACCTCTGATCAGTTTCCATTTGTTCGTTTTGAATAAAATATAGTTGTAGAAATTTTGGTGGTTGATCTGGCAGCGGAAGCAATGATCCCGCTCTATGGTAAATCTGCCCTTGCACCTTGAATGTCGACGGAAATCCGGGCTCTCCAACAACTGATGTGGCGCCGAATGATGTCATTTGGAAACATGAGTTGTATTTTCTGATGTTACTAAGAAAATGCTTCGACTCTGACGTATCTGCTGATGTGTAAGACAAAAGTTCTTGCGGTGGTGGTTCCAGTTGGCAGAGTTTAAGTTTTCCATTTTTACAGCAAATACCAGTAGACTCTGATTTAAACTTTTTGGCTTGACAGTAACTACAAACCATTTCCATTTTCCCGATGGTAACACTTGCATGCAGCGAGTAGTCTTTATGTGAATCGTAGTGGAATTCTTCCAATGCTAAGCTAAAATGGTGCGCAGTCCGTGATCGTTTGGCTCTATCTCTCTTATCCTGTAGTCGGGCCTCACGCTGCTGTGCCGTCTCTGTTGCTCTAGATGTAGTAGCTCTATCTCTCTTATCCTGTAGTCGGGCCTCACGCTGCTATGTCGTCTCTGTTGCTCTAAATGTAGTAGCACTATCCCTCTTATTCTGAAGTCGGGCCTCACGCTGCTGTGCTGTTCTCTGTTGCTCTAGATGTTGTAGCTCTCTCGCAATTGCAAGTCTTCTTCTCGGAAGTTTCTTGACTACGCTCATCTTTCATCATCTTAGCCGTTGACTGCACTTGGCCGATCGTCTTCCCCTTCCTTGGAGGCATTGCTACAGCAAAGAAATCTGTAAAAAAATACAAAAAATGCTATTTCATAAAATAAGCAAAAGGACACTCACTGAGCAATGAAATCTATTATAGAATACAATGCAAAGCTAAAATTAACGAAAAAACGAATTTAAAATTATGTAGTACTTACATCCGTTTAGAAATATAAATCAAAAATGTACACTAACACTGTCGAAAAAAGTAGGAAACACTTATACAATCAAAAGAGCGAAATAAAACTGCCAGATTCACTGAAACATGATAAACTGGAAGACTTACCGAGTTAGCTTCCTTTAAATACGACCAGCTAAGAATCGAGTGGGTGCTGGAATGTTCTCCACCATGAGTCCAATTAAGTTTCCGTTTCCCCAACTTTCTAGAAAGTTCTACAAAGTTTTATAAAAAAGAGTAAACATTAATTCTGGTGCTGCCAGATACCGAGTAGCAAAATTACGCTTTTATGATCAATGAGTTTTTCGTTTGTGCTTTTCGGAATAACGGTGCTTGGTTTAGAAATAAATATAATCGGTGTAGACAAATTAAACTGAATAGATAAAAATTTTTCAAAAAGCAGAAGGTCGATTTTACAGAATTTTTCAGAAAGAAAATCAATGCTTTCAACGGAGGATTCACATGTATCTATTGCGGACATTTTAAAATAAGTTACACGCCTTACCTAAAAAGCCTCGTGAAACAGAATTCTACAAATCATTACGTATTCAATAAATTATTTAAGGAAAGTTGGTCGAAATATACACCAACTTTCCTTGAAAATAATCCTTGAACTGAAAACCTTTCCTTGAATTTCCTTGCAAACATAAATATTTTAAAATATTCTTTCCTTCATCAATAAAATATCTATAATTTATTTACATCATGGGAAGAACTAAAAAGTCAGTTCAAACATAAATACTGTAATTTAATTTGTTTTGGAAAAAATTGTTTTTCGATCAACAATGGTAAAGCAACCATCGCTGCCTAAAGCAATCAATCTATGCTCAATGTTATTTCTATTGCGATTTCGAATAGTTTTTAGCCCCCCAGAGCCAATAGAACGGGGGTTAAGAGTTAGCCTATGCTGATCGCAGTGTTCTAAAGTATAAGTGTACCAAATTTGGTATGGATTGGTCAAACGGTGTAGATTTGTATAGAAAATATACCCACATACACACACACACACATCCTATTTTATATATATAGATATTCTATATATACGTATATATATGTAAAATATTTAGAACACTTTAGGGTTAGTTTGCATAAGAATATATAGAACTCTAATTTAGCAAAAGGGATTAAAGTGACATAATTAACAATTAAAGACTTTTATTTACAAATAAAGGAATATTTACAGATTAAACATCGTTACAATTCAACTTCATCGGGCATTCGTTAGGCATGGCCGTATGGCATCTCATGTCATCGTTCTGCAACTGTCTAGTCTGGGAAAATCGTCAGTCACCAGGTTGTCTAGACTTCGCGGATCCTCTTCATTTCCTATATTACACACAAGGAGTGCAGATGAAAAGCTGATCTTTAAAACATAACACACATGTATACCATATATACGTATATTTATACATGTATATATATGTACGTATATAATCTCTTTTTGAAAGTAAAATTGGTCATTTTATGAGAATTTCCTTGGATCTTTCGTTTCTCAGTAGCCCGATTGGAAGAGTAATGGATTAGCAAACGGAGGGTTGCGAGTTCTAATCCAACCAAAGACCGTCGTGTAAAAAGGGGGGCTGGTGCATGCTAAAACTGTCGTGGCATTTTTGTCCTCATGTTTTCGTGAAAGTAGGGTAGGTAGTTCATTAACGTCGTACAGGAGCAACACAACGGGCTATTGGCGACGGTTCGGGATCAATCCCGAAGGGAAAGATTCAAGGACAGCACCACGTAATTTTGAACAACGGTCAGATGACGGTATGGTATGGTATTTTTAATTAACGTTACACTGGAACAACACAATGGGCTATTGGCTAAAGTCCAGGATAAAACCCGAAGGGGGGGGAATTTCAATTAACGTCACACTGGAGCAACACAACGGGCTATTGGTGACGGTCCGGGATCAATCCCAAAGGGAAAGATCCGAGGACAACACAACGTAATTTTGAACCACAGTCAGATGACGAGGCAACACCTGAGCTGGCACCCCACTCTCCAAACTTCCACACCACGCCAACGTGAGGACATTTGAGGCCACGACAGATTTAACGTGCATAGCCCCTTTGTACACGACGGTGTTTGGCTGGATTCGAACTCGCAACCCTTCGGTTGCTAGTCCGTTACTCTTCCAACCGGGCCACCGCAGCCCCCTATCAATTCGGGATTGATCCCTGATAGTCACTAAGAGCCTGTTCTATTCCCCAGTTTGAAGTTAATTAACGATCTACCTACCTCAGTATTATATCTGGAATTTCAAATTGTATTGAAACCCCTCTACACGCCCAGGAAATATCGAACGCGAGTCATTGTCTTGAATTTGGAGCAGCTTGGCAAAACATGGCCCTTGCGCCATAAAATCCTAAACCAACCAATCTAAGTTGCATACCGCAAGTTTGGCGTGGTGTGGAAGTTTGGAGAATAGGGTGCATAGCTTTGTGCCGTGCTATACTGACATTCTGATGAAATTTCTCCCAAGGGCCGCGGTGGCCCGGTTGGAAGAGTAACGAACTAGCAACCGAAGGGTTGCGAGTTCGAATCCAGCCAAACACCGTCGTGTACAAAGGGGGCTGGTGCACGTTAAATCTGTCGTGGCCTCAAATGTCCTCACGTTGGCGTGGTGTGGAAGTTTGGAGAGTGGGGTGCCAGCTCAGGTGTTGCCTCGTCATCTGACCATGGTTCAAAATTACGTGGTGTTGTCCTCGGATCTTTCCCTTTGGGATTGATCCCGGACCGTCACCAATAGCCCATTGTGTTGCTCCAGTGTGACGTTAATTGAAATAAAAAAAAAAAAAAAAAAAAAGAAATTTCTCCCTAGATTCACGTTCTACGGGTGTCAAAATGAAAGGAAAAAATCCCTATGCTTTGGCGATTCGAGGTGGGTAAGGTAGCCGTTGGCGAGAAATTATTGCTTACGGGATTATTAGTCGTTACGATAAGGAAATTTCTCAACTAATTGCAAAAGGCTGACGATCTGCACAGACGTGACTCACAGACGCTAGTGTTGGCGTAGATGTTTGGAGATTGGGGTGTCAGTTCAGGGGGGGGGGTATTTCAATTAACGTCACACTGGAGCAACACAATGGGCTATTGGTGACGGTCCGGGATCAATCCCAAAGGGAAAGATCCGAGGACAACACCACGTAATTTTGAACCACGGTCAGATGACGTCAGTTCAGGTGTTACCTCGTCATCTGACCGTGGTTCAAAATTACGTGTTGTCCTCGAATCTTTCCCTTGGGATATATCCAGGACCATCACCACTAACCCGTTGTGTTGCTTCAGTTTGACGTTAGTTAAAATACCTACCTACCCAATTATTCAATGTTAAAATTACACACAAATGTATAACCCTTTTTTCATCTCTATAATAGTCGTTTACCGTTACAACGAAGAATTTTGCATCTTTTTGAACATACAAAGGGGGGGGAATTTCAATTAACGTCACACTGGAGCAACACAATGGGCTATTGGTGACGGTCCGGGATCAATCCCAAAGGGAAAGATCCGAGGACAACACCACGTAATTTTGAACCACGGTCAGATGACGAGGCAACACCTGAGCTGGCACCCCACTCTCCAAACTTCCACACCACGCCAACGTGAGGACATTTGAGGCCACGACAGATTTAACGTGCACCAGCCAACTTTGTACACGGCGGTGTTTGGCTGGATTTGAACTCGCAACCCTTCGGTTGCTAGTCCGTTGCTCTTCCAACCGGGCCACCGCGGCCCAACATACAAAGGAGTATCAAAAAGTAAGGTGAATTTTTGATTGACAGAAAAACGCGTGCAGAGAGAGATAAATATATGAAAATTTATTATGTTTGACAAATCGTATCACACTATCATTCGACAAAGGAACCATAGTGGTCTAAGCATTTATTCCAACCTGGCACCAAATCATCCATGCCCTTTTCAAAGAAATTTTGCTCCAGGTTCCCTAACCAGGTAAGTGTAGCCTGTTATGCCTCTTCCAGTGTATGGAAACGCTTCCCACGGAGGTGTTTCTTCAGGGGCCAAACAAATGGTAATCCAAAATGGTAATACTGCTCACTGAACCATATGAGCTATTCAATGCATTTGCAATATCATGCAACCTCACTCTGTCTTCACGAATCATGGCATCGACGACAGCCACATTCGTGTCGTTACACCACACATACACTTGTTTCTGCGACATAACTCTCTCTCCATAGACTTCCAACAATTCTCGATGAATATTACATGTTTTTCCCCTTGGCCCATAAAAAAAACGAATGACATCGCGCACCTCCTCCTTGGAGTAATGCTCAAGTCGATGCGCCATCTTTGATTTGCTCTAAGCACCAGACGGGTTGACGTAGAAGTTTCTACAAGCCGTCACACTTCTATCACCTTGGTACTTGCAACATATAAAAAAATTAATTAGCTACACAAAAAACTCTGAGTTTTAGAGACAAATTCACCTTACTGTTTGATATATCCTTGTACAAAGCAAACTCCACATTTCAGAAACAAAACTTTTTAAATTTCTAGGGTCCCCATCATGCTCAGGCCCTGTATTTAGGTAAAGGAGGCTCCCTTTCGTTGGCGGCCCCGGTCATTCAATCTGTAAATTCATTGATTTTATCCTTGTTCCTTGCTCAGTTCATTAGCCCTGTGTAAGCAGGTAACAATAAAAATTATGCCTAATGAAGATACTTAAGATACAGGAGACGTGGCACACTCCCATTATGTCTTAGAACCGTAAATGGTTTGGGTATTTGGGTATTTAAATTAACGTCACACTGGAGCAACACAATGGGCTATTGGTGACGGTCCGGGATCAATCCCAAAGGGAAAGATCCGAGGACAACACCACGTAATTTTGAACCACGGTCAGATGACGAGGCAACACCTGAGCTGGCACCCCACTCTCCAAACTTCCACACCACGCCAACGTGAGGACATTTGAGGCCACGACAGATTTAACGTGCACCAGCCCCCTTTGTACACGACGGTGTTTGGCTGGATTCGAACTCGCAACCCTTCGGTTGCTAGTTCGTTACTTTTCCAACCGGGCCACCGCGGCCCTATAAATGGTTTGAGACGAGACGCTCGGGTCACCAAATTAACGCTCTTTTACCCGTATTATATTTAATCATTCGTATATCTGGAAATCAAAAGCTACAATTCCAAGAAATTATATTTTAAATTAATATATTAATTTTTTCGTCCCAGCGTAATCGAAGCTATACATTTTAAAAAATATTTTAGATCAGCGATATACTGATGAAAAGGTGCTCGAAAGAATTCTCACTCATACACATTTAGTGATCGCCTATACGAGTGTCTGAAAAATATTCTCGACACTAGGGTGACTGACTTTCGTCCATGAATTTTAGTATTTGGTATTTTCAATTAACGTCACACTGGAGCAACACAATGGGCTATTGGTGACGGTCCGGGATCAATCCCAGAGGGAAAGATCCGAGGACAACACCACGTAATTTTGAACCACGGTCAGATGACGAGGCAACACCTGAGCTGGCACCCCACTCTCCAAACTTCCACACCACGCCAATCATGAATTTTAGAAAGATTATGTAGCAACAAATTTTTAGCGGCACGGAGTCACTTCGACAAATGTTTATAGACGGACTGGCTCCTTAGATCGACCCGGGAATTGTACACAGGGTGATTCGAATTCATGGGACAAACTTCAAGGGTACTAGCACATTAAACATTAATCATTTTTTGAAAAACAATGAATGGGCGCAAGTGATGCGTTTACATGCAAACACAAGAATTCCTTTGTAAACGACGGTTTTTGGTTGAATTCGAACTCGAACCCTCTGGTTTCTAATCCTTTACTCTTCCAACCGGGCTACCGTTGTGTTGCTCCAGTGTGACGTGAATTGAAAAATACCAATACCAATCCAACCGGGCTACAGCGGACCAATTTAAACCCAGAGTACGCTTAACACTGACTTAATTGTTGAAAGGCGATTCCGAACATGTTTATCCAACCAAAGACCGTCGTGTACAAAGGGGGCTGGTGCACGTTAAATCTGTCGTGGCCTCAAATGTCCACGTGGTGTGGAAGTTTGAAGAGTGGGGTTCCAGTTCAGGTGTGATCCTATTCAGTTTGGGTGAAGGGGTATTTCAATTAACGTCACACTAGAGCAACACAACGGTCTATTGGTGACGGTCCGGGATCAATCCCAAAGGGAAAGATCCGAGGACACCACGTAATTTTGAACCACGGTCAGATGACGAGGCAGCACCTGAGCTGGCACCCCACTCTCCAAATTTCCACACCACGCCAACGTGAGTTTGGGTGAGGGGCTGTTGTGGGTCAGTGGGTATGCCACTGCGCTAGCAATCTTCGAGTTGTAGTCGGCACAGGTTCGATCCCTGTCAGGTGCATTTCCCTTTTCTGTGACAATAAAACTTTCATTGTGTGTCTATTACTTATATTGTATGTCTTGTGTCTGGCGCAGCATAGCCAAATATGATCTTTCCGTAGTAAAATCCCTAAACCAACCAACCGACTTGTGTGCTTGGTCTCAAGGATTCGCTTAATAAACGCCGAACGGCCCCCTCATATCCCGCATAGATTAGCAGGTGGCGAGTGGTTTGAATTGGCCGTCGACGAACATACAGGTGCGAACACCCGCCCACAGGGGACGCAGCCCTTGAAGCGACCGCAGGTCGCCTTCATGGCCCGGTACAACCCGATGTTCAGGGCAACAATGCCGCCAAATTAGACCGTAAGTACACTGCTGGCCACCCAAATTGCAACACCAAGAAAGACAAGAGATATCACAACAAAATTTATTTTGTAGATAACATGTTGACCAAGTATCAAATGATTAAATTTATAGACTTCTGTGAAGTGTGGTTCCTGCCAAAATCAGTAGCCAGAGTAGCCGCCATTGTTGGAGATCACCGCTGCCACACGCCTTGGCATTGATTCAAAGAGACTTTGGATGTGTTCTTGGGGTACAGCAGACCAAGCAGCTTCCACACGTTGCCAAAGTTGATCTGGTGTGGCAGCTGGGGATGTATTCTGGGTCAATCGTTGAGCAACCATGGACCACATGTTTTCTATCGGCGAAAGATCCGGAGAGCGAGCTGGCCAGGGAAGCAATTCAATCTGGCGATTGACGAAGAACCCTTGGACAATGCGTGCCACGTGTGGTCGCGCATTATCCTGTTGAAATATGGCTGTGGGCAAGCCCTGAAGGTAAGGAAGGACAACTGGCTCCAACACCTCGGAGATGTAGCGCTGGCTGTTTAAAGTACCGGCAATGCGTACTAGAGGAGTGCGAGAGTGATATCCAATACCGCCCCATACCATAATACCCGGTGCAGGACCAGTGTGGCGGTGCATAACGCAGCTGTTCAGCATCCTCTCTCCACGGTGTCTCCAGACTCGAATCCGACCATCGTGGTGTTGCAGACAGAAGCGTGACTCGTCAGTAAAGACAATTTCATTCCATTCTGCCGTCCACATCCTTCTTTCATCGCACCATTGGCGGCGGAAACGTCTGTGGTTCTGCGTCAAGGGTAGACGAAGCAATGGACGTCTTGCGGACAGACCACTCTGCTGTAAACGGCGTCGAATGGTACGCGCAGACACTGGATGATGCGGTACAGACTGAATGTGCTGTGCTATGGTTCGTGATGTGGCTGAGCGATCCGTCACTGCCATACGCACAATATGCCTGTCATCACGTGAAGTGGTGCACTGAGGTGGATACGATCGAACACGTCGGTCCGTCGTACCCTCCTGCATCCAACGATCACATATCCGCATTACAGTTGTTTGGTTTCGTCCAACACGACTACCGATTTCCCTGAAAGATAATCCACAATCTCGGTAGGCCACTATCCTTCCTCTGTCGAACTCGGATACTTGATCAAAAGATGATCGCTGTTTTCTACGAGGCATAATTGATCGTTTTTTTGAAAAAACCACAAGAAAAACACAATTGCCGTACTTGAAATCGTCGAAATCTCCAAGCCTTAAATAGCGCTTTGAAGCGGCGCCACAGGCGCGCGTGATGTGCGTCTGCGCTGAAATTCTAATCATTTGCATATCTCACCTCCGCTAATGCATGTTGTAAATTTCATATTATTTGCATGCTTCCTTCAGGGTGTTGCATTTACGGTGGCCAGCAGTGTATTTCGAATGCTACAAAGCAAACGAAAAAACAAACATCGTGTCAATGATGAGAGGAAGAGTGGGACCCTCCCATTTTTGTACCTTCCACGTCATGCGTAGGAACACACAAGTGAACTGCGGCAACAAGATCCGGCAGTTCCCACACATCGGGACGCCTTCCGCCCGCAGTTCCCCGAAGGGTTGACCCCGAGTAGGGAGACCACTAGAACTGTCCCTACCGAACCCTGATATGACAGGGAGGTACGCCGTTAGTCGCCTTCTACGACACGCTGGGCTGCGGTGGAGTTATTCTACTGCCCGCCTCCACACGGGAGCTCAAGGATTCGCTTAGAGTAGTCAATGAATGGAGACACATAAAGCAACCTTTTTACTCATACGGAAGAGAGAAGTACATCCAGGGAGGAATAGAACCTGGCTGGAATGGAACCCGAGCTGCCTATAGCTGCATAATTTTCTTCATCCTCAGACCGAATTTCAAAATTACGATGCTTTGTTCTTGACCTTTCATGGCAGTTGTAATTGATAGAATCGCGGGATTACCAACTGGAGGGTTTCGAGTTCGAACTTCGATCAAACGAAATACCGTCATTTATGTGGAGTCTAGTGCCTTTAAATCTATCGTCCCGTCACCAATATCATCTGGTGTTCCTCCAGTGCGATGTTCATTAAGAGCCTACCTATCCGGACTGTCAATAGGCGACACATTTATGAATTAAATTTGTTTTGGTAGGTAGATATTTTAATTAACGTCACACTGGAGCAACACATCAGACTATTGGCGACGGTCTTGGATCAATCCCCCAAGAGAAAGATCCGAGGACAACATCAAGTAATTTTGAACCAGGGTCAGATTACAAGGTCACACCTGGCACCCCACTCTTCAAACTTCACATCACGCCAACGTGAGGACATTTGAGGCCCCGACAGATTTAACGTGCACCAGCTCCCTTGGTATAAGACGGTCTTTGGCTGGATTCGAACTGTCAACCATCCGATTCTAGTCCGTCACTCTACCAACCGGATACCGCGGTCCCTACCACGCCAACATGAAAATTTGTTTTGGATAACTTAAGCAATTGCAACTGTAACTTTAATCGCATGTTTGTGGTTACACTCGGATGTTTTGATTTTAATATTTTCGTGAACATTTTAATAATTTGAAAACTTCTAGTTTCAAAAATCTCATAAAAAGCATTATAAATAAACCACAAGTTAGAGACATAACTAGATTTCTCATCAATTGAAAAAAATTTTATTTCTTTATTTCATTTGTCTAAAATCTAGATCAATTGGGAAGATTGGAGACGAAAGCCTGATTCTGCAGCTAAAAGTCTCAAAGAAACCAACCAAAACTTCTAGTCCATCTACTATTAATGTGTGATAGTTTGTTTGAAATCTCTTCGTCTCAACCACAGCACGTAGATCTGAGAGGTCAAAATACGCAGAATTAACTGGGAAAGTTATTCCGCCCCTTTAAAATTTTCAAAAATTTAACATAAATGTTCCAAAAATTACCTGATTGGACAGAGTGCCGTGACGTCACTGGCTGATTCACTAACTCTTTCGTAGTGGTTTTTGCCCCAACTTTTTATTATGTTTCCTTTTGTCAGACTTGACTTAAATATTCGTGTTAAATTCCAGAAAAAAACGTAGAAAATGTTCAAAATTCAATATACAGTACTTTTTCGTGTCTTACATTTTACTGCTTCAAATAAACATTTAATACACTACTTTTTCGAGCCTTATATTTTACTTCTTTAAATAAGCATTATTTTTATAATTATTTCACATTCAATACAGCAAACCTGTACAACTCAACTCTTAAATCCATCGTAATTTGGAATTTCAAATTGTTTACTGCTGCTATTTTTGTAGCGATTGTTTTTTGCTTTTTAATTACTCTTTTTTTAACGACAATGCTAAAAAGAAAACCTTCCATAACAAGCAATTCAGCTAAATATAAACTACGTGAAAGACGTCACAATGAATCTAAGGAACAAGCTACCAATAGAAGACTGGTCGAAGTTGAACGTCAAGGGTAAAATTGGGAAATTTACATGAAGACTTGCAATGAGAAGGCGAAAAATCTAATATGTCGTTTACTAACAATCAGTTATCCCGTGACACATAAAACTTGAAATCCGAATAATAATGATAAATTTATAGAATTATATAACAGTGAATCTCAGAAGGCATGCAAAAAAAGAGTAAAAAATCCAAGAGGGAGGTATTAACACGTTGTCCTCCGCAACGCGGGGCCATACAGCTAGTTTTTAAAATATGGTTTGATCTTCGAGATTTTGAGCAAGTCACTGTTTAGCGAAATGTTTTTTCCGGTACAGCTGTGGTCTCTGCCGCGCGCGGTGGCAACGCGTTTTGGCGTAGTTATAAGCGACTCATGCAGGCTGATGGTAACCCATTTTTTTCTCGAATTTTCTCCTGGTTAGGGTTAACCTATTTTTATGGCAACCTTGCCGGCGTCCAGTTCTCATTTACAGTGTGAAATCTTAAAATATTAGAATAACTTATATTCTACTAATGTACATTTTTTTTATTCATTTCATTCATATGTGGAGAATGATATCGATTCACTGTTGGAAATCCGAGAACAAATGGGTTACCCTCACCGGCATGAGTCGCTATAACTACGCCAAAATTCCATACATTTCATCCATATTTGCAGTGTTTTTTTATTCAAATGTTGTTTCATTCAGATTTACATATTTCATCCATACGTATGCAGTATATATTCGATGTTGGAAGATTTCCGTGGCGACATAAAAAGTGCGCCAAAAAAAACGCGTTGCCACCGCGCGCGGCAGAGACTACAGCTGTATGTTTTCTCCCGTAGTTGTTGAAAAATCTTACTTATTACTGGTGTTATATTTTGTTGGCGTAACCTTCAGTTATGTTTACTAGACCTGAACTAGATTGGATTCAGACTTAAGTGAACAACCTAATATATTCTTTCTGATGTGCAAGTCTTATATTTTCTTACATGTCGAGCTAAAGTTTATTCCTGAAAGCAAAATTATGATAAAGTTAAGCTTTCTGTAAGTATTTTGATTTCTGTAGTTGACATTTTATCAATTTATGAAATGAAAATGTTACACTATTTCTGTTTTAATTTATTTTTAACATTTATTGGGGTTCACTATTGATATTATTTTTCTAGTCTTAAATTGTCCCTTTGTGTAATAAAAATGTGGCCATAGAACTAAACCCAAAACATCAGCGTGTTCATGTGCCTAATTATGTGTATGTACTTTCGTTTGTATGACTTCGATTTGAGCCCTATATTGTTCAATTGAAAATGCAAGTTGACTTGTTTTTTAATTTTTTTTAACTACTCTTAGATTTTTGAATCATTTCTATCTCATTTTTACAATTTGTCCAAGACTGAAAATTTTATATATTTTTAACAGTGAAGAACATGAAAGGCTGTTCTGAAGAGAATTGCTTTGGCTAATTTATTTGATATTCTTATCCCATGAAAAACGTAGTTCTTAATTCTGCCATGGGTTCTTAAAACTTCCTTTTTGCACTTTAGGTAAACTTTTGATTGAGAAAATGGACAATTGAGGTTTGGATCTGGGAGTGGCAAGTGACCAATGGACCAGTAGGCTGAAGATCACAGAAGTATTGTCAAATTTTATTTTCATCATGTAATGTATGAAACCATACAGCATACATGCCAACTGCTACGGATTGTCCGTAGTTTCTACGGATTTCCCTATTCAACTACGGAAGCTACCCTATATCCTACGGATTTCATGAATTTTCTTTTTTTCTATGAGCATAAAAATCATGTAGAAAAAATAATAATTTTCATCTTTTTTTGTATGTGTGTGATCGTTATTTAGACGTTGGAATTGATGTACACGAACATGTGTATATTGAATAAAAGCAAAGCATGCTCTTGCACTATCAATTCTAAGTAAAAGTAAGGTGCTTGGCGCATTTCCGGTAGAAATTGGTCCTTTGCCGCAGAGAGGCTCACGGGAGATACGCGTAGGCGGAGCTTCAGGGCGATTGCGCAGAGTGATCCTAAAACGTCACGTTTTCCTATCTCCGCTATGCTTTGTTGCGGTTTCACTCACCGGTACTGTACGTTTTTCGTACGTTGACAACACTTCTAAATTGTGTACTTTTTAGTTCTGGAGCCTGCTGCATCTCTTATCGTCTGTGCATAATGGATCGATTTTTAAAACGTGTTGAGGAAGATTCCCCTCCTGTAAAAAAGCGCAAGAGCTTACAAAAGTTTAAAAAAGAGTATTCAAGCTTATGGTCATGCCTTATAGCATCTTCTAAAGAAGGATTTGCGTTTTGTACTGTGTGCAAACAAGATTTTTCAGTGGCTCATGGCGGTCGTTACGACTGCAAACGACACGTGGCCTGCAAGAAACATACCGAACTGTATAAATTGGAATCAAGTAATCTCAATGTGACGTCATATTTTACTACAAAAAAAGACTTAGATGTTATAAAATCCGAGTGTTTATTTACTCGGTTTTTAATAGAACACAATTTACCAATTTCTGCATCTAATCACGCTGGAAAACTTTTTTCAAAAATGTTTCCTGATTCGGAGATCGCACAAAAATATTCAAGTGGAAGAACCAAGACAAGTGCTATTATGCAAGTTATGGCAAAGGAGGCAAATTATTGATAAAATTAGGAATAATAAGTTCTCCCTCGCAACAGATGGCAGTAACGATTTGGGAGACAAGAAACTCTACCCCCAGGTTGTGAGTTATTTTGATTTTGATAAAGGTAAGGTTCAAACAACTCTTTTATCCCTTTTAGAATCAGAAGACAATACTGGGGAAGGAATTTTTAAAATGATTGATTTGGAACTCTCAAAACTTCAAATCCCATGGAAGAACTGTGTTGCTTTTTGCTGTGACAATGCCAATACTATGATAGGAAAATTTAAGGGAGTTGCCTCTTTCATCCAGTCAAAGCAGCCAAAAATTAAAATAGTTGGTTGTTCATGTCATCTGCTACACATTTGTGCACAGAGAGCTACTAAAACATTGCCAATAGATATTGATTTTTTTGTTACTCAGATATATTATTACCTGGACAGAAGTAGCAAAAGACAAAGCAGACTTAAAAAATTGCGTACCTGTGTGGGGAGGAGAATCATAAAATATTGAAACATGTAAGTACTCGTTGGTTATCTTTGGAAACTGTTTTAAATAGAGTTATCGAACAGTGGTCTGTCGGAATTTTTTACTGATGATTCCGATTCTTTGTCAAAACAATGCTTAATAATTAAAGACTTTTTTATTTCTCCATGTACCAAATTATATTGTTTATTTTTGCAAAATGCTCTCCCAACTTTTACAAAAATAAATGCTTCATTGCAAAAAGAATCTCCTTGCATTCACCTCCTGAAGGATGAACTCCACAAATTTTATTTTGAACTGTTGATACGTTTTGTAACCCCTGCAGCAATTTCAAAATGTGAGGAAGTTTTTAACATACAATACTCAAAGATGAAAAACCAAAAAAGTGATGATGAACTTATTATTGGCAGTTGCACAAGAAGCTATTTAAGCACCTCGAATTTATCGCCAGATAAAGTTAAAGAATTTTTTTCATCTGTTAGAAAGTTCTATTGTACTGCGTGTGATTATGTGCTTAAAAAATTACCATTGCATGATGAGTTTTATCAGAATGCCTCAGTTGCAAATGTTTCCCTACGTGCATCTGTGTCTTACAGTTCTGTGAAATATTTTGTTGATATATTTGACTTTCCTGAAGACTGATAAATTACAGTTAGAATTTGCATTATATCAAAATGAAAAGTTTTCCTCTGATATTACAGAATGCGATAGGGCTGATGATTGTTGGCATAAGATTGGTAATCTGAAGTATCCCGATGGTACTTTCAAGTTTAAGCTTCTTTCTCAACTAATGCTGTCTGTTTTAGTTGTTCCACATAGTAATGCACCAACTGAGCGAATTTTCAGTATAGTTTAAAAAAATCAAACAGAATCCAGGTCAAATCTTAGTACAAAGACATTGGAAAGTATGTTGGTGGAGAAAATAAATATGAATTGTTGTTATGGAAAAACATTCAATGTGGTTGAACTTAGAAATGCCAAGAGTGCATGTTATAACCAATTACATACTCATTGTGCTGAAGACTAACTTTCCATGCTTTAGTATTTCGTACATTGCTGATGGCTTTTTCCGTTTTATGAGAAGAAGAAAAAATAAGGTGCTTGGAGCCAGTGCTGATTGGACATAATTTTCGTGGGGGGGGGGTGTACGTCTGAATATTTTGTTTTTAATGTGACAATTCAATCAAACAATCAAAATTTGCTAACTCGGAAATTAGTGGGGGGTGACGCACCTCCCCCCATTGGATCGACGCTACTTGGCGCATTTCCAGTTTTTCCTACGGTGAGTTGGCAACTTTTCTAAATAACTTGTGCTACTGATGACCCCTAGTCAAATGTTGGCATGTATGATACAGTAACCTCTAAGTTTACGCTAAACATGTTAAGGTCAGTTTTCAAAAGCTGTATGTTGCCTTATTCTGTTGATATAATTCATTTACTGATGCTTATGTTATATTCAGTTTAAACTAATAAATAAATTTTTACATTCCATTTTCCACATTGAAGTGCGTAAAACAGAACTTTGATTTTTCATGTGAATTTGCAGAAACGAGTGAACTTAAAAAATACAGCTATTCCATGAAATTATACTATTCAAATGTTTCGGATGATTATTATTTGTGTTAATAATTACTATTAATCAAGCATCAAAAATTAATACGCAAATAAAATATAATTTTTTGGATTGCAGCCATTATCAGCTTGTGTTAATTTTTTAAATTCATGTTCCCTGTTTCTCAGAATTTCAATGAAACACAATAATTTAAGTGTTCTGGTTATTCTGAAGACACCAGAGCTTAATTCTTGTCCAGTCTTCCCATGATGGAGGGGAATTTAGATCAGCTTTTCATAAAATCGCTGTTTTTCACTTGTAATCCACTATCAGACGGTGATGTTTATTGAGATAGGGTGTGGGTCTGTTGTGCTGAGATAGCATACCCACTTCCCTAGCAACCTTCGAGTTGTAGGCGGCACAGGCTCGATTCCTGTCAGATGCATTCTTCCCTGGGTGTATTTCTCTTTTCTGTGTCAGTACAACTTTAACTGTGTGTATGTCTGTTTCTTGATATTGTATGTCTTGTGTCTGGCACAGCATGGCCAAATATGGTACTTGTGCCATAAAACCCTAAAACAAGCCAACTGACTTTTGTGCTTAATATCAAGGATTCGGTTATCAATCATTGTTAAGGAATGGACAAACACAAAGAAAGATTTTTACTGACACAGAAGAGAGATGTGCAACCAGGGAGAAATAGAACCTGTGCTGCCCATAACTCCATAATTTTCTTCATACCGAGTTGCAAAATTAAGATGCTTTGTTCATGATCTTTCTTAGCAGTTGTAGCCCAATTGATAGAATCACGGGATTAGCAACTGGAGGGTTCCGAGTGCGAAATTCGATCCAACCAAAGACCTTCGTGTACGTGGAGTCTGGTGCCTTTAAATCTGTCATGGCCTGAAATGTCCTCACATTGGCATCGTGTGGATATTTGGAGAGTGGGATACCAGCTCAGGTGTTGACCTTGTCGTCGGACCGTAGTTCAAAATAACGAGGCGTTGTCCTCGGACCTTTCCCTTGGGACTGATTCCGGGCCGTTGCCAATATCCCATTGTATTGTTCCAGTGTAACGATAATTGAGTGCCTACCTACCCAGACCGTCAATAGCACCACACATTAAATTTGTTTTGGGTATTATAATGCTGTTTCAACTAAGTTTAATAGCATGTTTGTTATATTGGTTACTCTTGAATGTTTTGATTTTAATCTTTTGTTGAACATTTTGAGAATAATCTGAAAACTCGTTGAGTTTTTTAAAATGTGGTTTCATCTTTTTGAGATATTGAGCATAGATTGCTGTTTAGCGATACATTTTCCCCCTTAATTGTTGATAAATCTTACTGATTACTTGTGTTTTGAAGGTGGTGTTACCTACAGTTGTGTTCACTAGACTCCTGAACTAGTTTTGATAGACTGGATTCAGACTTAAGGGAACAACCTAATATATCCTTTTTGAAATGCATGTCTTTTATATTTTTTACTGTACTTACATGTTAAGCTAAAGTTTATTTCTGAAATCAAAATTATGGTAAAGTTAAGCTTTCTGTAAGTATATTTTGATTTCAGTAGTTGATAGATCAATTTATGAAAATGTTATACTATTTCTGTTTTAATTTATTTTTTGACATTTATTATGGTTCCCTATTCATGTTATTTAAATACAAAAAGTCACAAATATTCCCCTTATGTGTAGTAAAAATGTGACCATAGAGCCACAGTACTAAACTCAAAACATCGTGTTGTTCATGTGCCTAATTATGTACTTTCGTTTGTATGAATTTAATTTGAACCATATATTGCTTAATTGAAAATGCTAGTTAATTTGTTTCTTTAAATTTTTTTACCTAGATTTTTGAATCATTTCTGTCTTATTTTTACAATTTGCCCAAGACAAATTTCTTGTTTGATCCCAGACTGTCACCAATAGCCCGTTGTGTTGTTCCAGTGCGACGTTAATTAAATACCTACCTACCAAGACTGAAAATATTAAATATTTTTAACAAATATGAAATTCTGTTCTAAAGAGCAAAATTGCTTTGACTCCTTTATTTATATTCTTATCCCATGAAAACCTGAACATCAAAAAAGTAATTCTTAATTCTGCCATGGGTTCTTAAAACTTCTGTTTTGCACTTAAGGTGGAATTTTGGACTTTTGATTGAGAAAATGGACAATTGTAGAGTGAGATTTGGATCTGGGAATGGCAAATGACCAATAGACCAATTTGCTGAAGATCTTCATAGAAGTATTGTCAAATTTCATTTTTTACTATGTAATGTATGAAACACCATACAGGAACCCCTAAGCATATGCTAAACATGTTATGGTCAGTTTGCAAAAGTTGTAGTATTTTACCTTATTCTGTGTTGATGTAATTCACTTACTGATGCTTAAGTTATATTCAGTTTAAACTAATAAATAAATCTTTTACATTCCATTTTCTACATTGAAGTGTGTAAAACAATTTCCAAGAATAATTTAATAGTTTCTGTTTATTGCAAATGAAAGAGACAATATGAAGAATCTTGATTTTTCGTGAGAAACGAGTGAACTGTTAAAAAAATATAGCTATAGCATGAAATTATTTTATTCAAATTTTTGGGATGATCGTTACTTGTTAATTACTATTAATCAAGCATCAAAAATTAGTACTTAACTAAATTATAATTTTTTTTATTGGGGCCATTATAAACTTGCATTAATTTTTTAATTCATGTTCCCTTTTTCTCAGAATTTCAATGAAACATAATATTTTAAGTGTTCTGGTTATTCTGAAGACACCAGAGCTTAATTCTTGTCCTAATCTTCCCTTAATGTAGAGGAATTTAGATTAGCTTTTTATAAGATCAGGGTATGAAAAAATCAAAAAGATCAGGTGTATCTGATTTCAATTAGATTTTTTAAATTTAAATCAGATTTTTAATATTTTAATTAATTCCTTGTCAGTACAAGTTTAAATTTATTGGACATAAGACATGCAAATTACAGTGCAGTTTCTAGATAGTTTTGATTTATTATTTAATCATTAATATTTTTTACGTAAAACATTAATGTATTACGAATTATAGCGGGGTAAATTTTCTAAAGATTATAACGTGACATGGGAATTAGGAAAGAAAATCACATGACAGAGTAAATAGAACAGTGCCCCAAATGCCAAGAAAAAGCAATGTTTTTCTATCTGCTTCTCAAGCAGTTTAGATTACTTTGAGCTTAACCCGTAACTAGTGAAATGAAATTTTTGGACCAGGATAAATTAAGTTGTGAGTTCCCACCGACACCGACAATATGAATAAAATGTTTTGAATTATTTTCATGGAAGTTTGAAGAGTGGGATGCCAGCTCATGTTTTTCCTTGTCATCTGACTTGTTCAGAATTACATGGTGTTGTCACTGGATCTTTCCCTTTGGGATTGATCCCCTACCATCGCCATTACCCCTTTGTGTTGCTCAAGTGTGACGTTAATTAACTACCTACCAGTGTGATGTTAATTTTTTACCAACCTACCTACCTTTCAATTGCAATGGTCAATCTCTGCATTTCATGTCTGTGGTGTAAGTTTGGAGAGTGGGGTGCCAGCTCAGGTGGGTGGCTCAAAATTGTTAGGTGTTCTCGATTTTTCCTATCAGGATTGATCCAGGACAGTCACTAAAAGCTTGTTGTATTGATCTAGTTGGACGTTAATTATACGACCTACCTAACATAATTTGGAACCATGTTCAGATGACTGGATCAAAACCTGAGCTGGCATCCCACTTTCCAAACTTCTACATGGGGTCGTCCTGGCTCAGTTGGTATGTCCATTGCACTAGCAACCTTCTAATTGTAGGCAGCGTAAGTTCGATTCCTATCAAGTGCATTCCAACCTGTGTGTATTTCTCTCTTCTGTGTCAGTAAAATTTCATTCTGTGTTTATGTCTATTACTTGATATATGTATTGTGTCTGTCATAGCATGGCCTAAGTATGGCCCTTGCACCATAAAACCCCAAAACCAAACGAACTTTTACACAACGCCAATGTGAATACATTTGAGTCCATGACAGATTTAAGGTGCGCCAGTACCCACGTCCACGACGGCTATTGGTTGAATAGTCTTGAATTCCTAACCCTCCAGTTGCTCACAAGCCACACAGAACCAAATTTGACTTGATTTGAGATTGAATAATGTAACTACAACTTTACCGGCGTTGGTGACTGGCTATCAGTGTGTTGTTGAAATTCACCTTTTTATTAACATTTATAGATGAAATTTTAAAACGTTACCCTATTTGTGTGTAGTTGAGATTTTGTGACCACGGTATTGAATCAATTGACTGTTTTAATCTAAAGACGCCATGTTTGAATATAGGTTCTTTGCTGTATGATGCTGAGTCCTATGGACTACTTTAGTTTTTAAGTTGCAGTAATTTTTAGTTTCATGCACTAGATCAGTAAACTAGTACCTATTGATTGATTACAAAAGTATTCATATTTAAGTGAACAAGAACATTTTTATCTGCATATGCATTTCTCATAGTTATGTACTTTATTTACATTCTGAGATATAATTTACATCCAAGCAAAATTTTTTGTTTTTCTTTTTACAAGATTTGGAATAACCCGTTGGTGTTACTCCAGTGCCATATTGATTAACTACCTATGTACAAGGAAATTTGTTTGGTCACTTGAAATTTTATGAAAATGTTACAAAATTTATTTTTGCATTTAATTTTCATTACATCAGTTATAATTTCTTCTACGTTATTAAAATTCATTTGATGGTTTTGTCACTGAACTCAAATAATGAGACACTGGTATAAAATGCACTTTAAATGTGCAGTGATTTCTTTAGAATTTGGGTGAAAAAAATTGGATATATCCATTTTGTAGGTATGAATTTGAAACATCATTTACAAGAAATGCAAGCGTGAGCTATTGGATGATTGGATTTTAGCTTAAAAATAGGTGTAATGAAGAAATTATTGAACACTTTTGTGGACTTTATTCTTTCAGAATGCCATATTGTCTTGTTAATAAATCTCCTTCAATCATTTCCCTTGTCACGAATCAGGTTCAATATCCAAGAAAAACTTCCACCCACATTGGGTATAAGAGTATATTGTCCTCTCAGAATGTTTTTATTATTTCAGAATGCCATATTATCTTGTTAATAAATCTCCTTTCTTCAATCATTTCCCTTGTCACGAATCAGGTTCAATATCCAAGAAAAACTTCCACCCACATTGGGTATAAGAGTATATTGTCCTTAGAGTGTTTTTATAATACCCACTTTTCATTCTGGAATGTTTTGTCTTTATGTCCAAAAATAGTGCCTTCAACCAATTTCTCTGATTTGTTTCTATATTTTATAGCTGGTTGCATTTCAATTCTTGACGTCCCACGCTTTCAATTTTTTGCATTTTTTCTTACCTTCTGTTTGGCGCAGCTTGGCTAAATATGGTCCTGGCACCATAAATGTCAAAACCAACCTGACATCTCACAGGCTACATGTCCAAGAAAAATATTTCTCTTAGCATATTAAAGTTAGCCTTTGAAAACAATATCTCTTTTAGACCTTTTCTCTCTGAAAGAAATGCTTTGTATATTTATGACATGGTATATAGATTTACTGCTCCTAAGTTGAAAATTATCTTTCTGCTTTTTGTATTAGACAAATTCTGCATAAAATCGGTAGTTAATTACTCCTGAATTGCTTAGGTTTTAAAAATAATATAATTACTCACATAAGGCTAAAGAGTATCCGATATGTGTGACATTATATAAACATAAGATTCATGTGTGCTTTGGTCTGGTCTCTTCATGATACTTACCCATATATGTGAACCTAGAAAATCTATTTATTTAGTTCATCGACTTATTGTTTTATTAAGGCAATAAGTTGATTAATATTTAATCTTGAAATTTAGCAGTTTTATTAAATTTTAAGATTATAAATTAAATCCAATAAAATTGAAGCTTCATGTGCCATTTTACCATTCACAAAGGATGAGTTTGTTTTCAAATTATACAACTTTTCATAAAATTTTAGCAGTTTGATTTGTTTACCCACACCTTACCTTTTCCTTTTTGAGAAGGAAGCAATTCCATGTATTGAAGGAATTTACTGCTCTTTTCCATGTCAATTCTTCAATAAAGTAAGAAATTTATTAATACTGTTATAGATTGCTAAGGTGTTTAAAATTGGAGAAAATATCAAACATGTATAATGGAGGGTTCGTATGAGTTGCACTTTATGCTCAGAAGTTACAGGTAGATGTGATGTCCAGGGGTCACCAAACTTCTTTGACCATCAACCACTCCAAGAATTTCTTGACTTTTTATTGATCATTATTTTACTATTAGGTAATTATAATAGGACAAGCAAAAATGACGCTTATGTGAGTTTTAGATAGTTTATTTTATAGTTATAGTGTTTATTGTGTGTATATAATATATCATTATATTAGCTTAACGTCAAAGAGATACGTTTTTGTTTTTGATGTCCTTCTTAACATTACATATTTCATAGGAGGGATAAATAATATATAAAATTTCATTTAGATAACAACAATAATACAATCTTCCTTATGTATATGAAAATAAGACCTACTAGCTTAGTATACAATTTACTAATGTCAATGTGAAGATCAACTTCTTCAAGATCAACTGATAATTCAATAAATTCATCTTGTAATCTAGATTCAATATCTGCAGAAAATGGTGTGATAACACAATCTGGAGTTTGCATGTTTTCAAAATCTGCAAAGTGCAATTTGAAATCATCGCTCAAATTTTAAACAATTTTTTTGTATATTTCTAAGTCTTCATCTTTTTCCTCCAATTGCCGTAGATTCAAAAAGTACTAAGAAATCTTTGTAGACTTGCAACTCTAAAAAAGCATCTTACTTCAGTATGCAAACATAATTGGTTTGATAGTTCATTTATTTCACAAAGTTTGGCAAACAATGGCAATTTAAGAGGATGAGCTCTAATTTGATTAATAGATTTAATATGTACTCAATCATATGGATGGAGAACTTACTACATTTTGAGAGTTCTGATACTACAGTTTTTTCTACATCTTCAGCCATTTCACCAATACTTCTTTTCATGGTATTTGCACTTAAAGGTAATCATTGTAAAACGGTCACAATCTTTTTTCATTATGGTTTCATTTACTTCTTTGATTGTGGATATAAAAATGTCCTGTATTTGGTATATTAAAAGAAATATTGTAGGAGGCTGTTAATGTTGTGTATTGTCAACTTCGGCAGGTGTTTTCTTAAATGGTCGATGTGTACTTTCTCTAGTTTACAAAAGTCGAGATCTTTATCTTATTGCGATGGAGTCTTTGAAGACAATCCTTCACTTTTTCTGGTTTCATTGCATGTTTACTAAAAGTTTTTCACAAAGAAGACAGGTCTCGTTTCGTTTGTTAATGAAGCAATAACCCCAAATCTAAAATATTTTAGCAAATATTGTCTGCATTTCTTTTTAGAATCCGAAGCTGCCATTGTGGTTACTAGGGTTATAACAAAATAATTAAAATTGAAGTCAGTAAGCAAAAGTAATAAATCTAAATAATATTCCTACTCGCGTATTTCTATAGGATGTACAAAACTACCCAGCCCCGCTCAAATCTTCAATATAGAGAATTTTAGTTCGTGAATGAATAACGATTGAATTATAATATGTATGTTGATGAATTTGCTCACTTGTATGTCAATGCGCAAAAATGAGACTGGGATTGAATACATGTAAGTATAAGTAAATAAGCAACCATGTAGGCATGTTTCAATCTTGCTCTAACCCCACCTGCTGGGTGAAAACCACCAACATCTGTTTATTGGTAAAGACATCATTTTTGCCTACTTGATTGGCCTCAGTAACTATTTTCATGTCCTTGCTACATCTTACAGGGCCTATTTATGTCACTATTCCCACGATTCACTCTTAATTGCGTTGTCATTCAGGATGGAGGTAATCCCAGTTAACTGAATTTCACATTACACATACAATAATGTCATATTTCTATCTACACCTAACAATGTTATATCGACCACTGTCATAGTCACATTTGTTTTATTAATGCTAATATATTTGTGAAGGTTATGGAAAATTTTTCAAATGATTTTATTGGATTTTTAAAGGAATCTCCTTTTTTATCTGACCATGAATGCAGAGACACTCAGGTACATTTTATGGTTGTATGGTTGGTCTTTTCACTGTATAAAACTACTACTTGTAAATTTTCTCTATTAAAGCATCATTTAATCCTAGAATTTTTACAAGATTATTCAAAATCCAGGTAATTCATTAAAACTAACCATTATTCCATGTTTTTATAACTTTAAACGCTGTTTAGTTTGGCTTTACTTTCACTACAAAAACAAAGTTGCTTCAAATTAAGTTTGATGTTTTTAGTACTTTTAATAAATTTTGCTACGAATATTTGTCATTAAATATACCTTTTTTTTTTCAGATGATTTCAGAAATCTAAATGTTAAGGACCCTCAAAATAAAGTTCCTTTCACCCATTGTAAGTTAATTTTAATTGTACTCATCTGTACCAAATGCTTTAAATTATTTTTATTGAACACCTACAATCCTTTAATTGCTGTATATTGTGAAAAAATTCTTTAGCCACACTAAAAGGGTTAAAAGTTTTTGTAGTAATCTACATATATATAAAGCAGAGTTCGCATCTGTCTGTCTGTCCTCTACAAATCTATACCGTTTGACCAATCCACACCAAATTTGGTTCACTTATTCTTTGGAACCTTGTGGGTAACGTAGGCTACATATTAACCCCCTTTCTATTTGTCTTGGGTGTGCAGAGGGATGTAACGTCCCGTCATCCTGGACAGAGCACTTGCTAGGGGGCTCTCCCGGTCTGGCTGTGCAGATGACGTAAGAGTAAACATCTACAGGAGTCGCCTCTCAAGATGAGCTTGGAGGTTTTTAGAATCTTAGAGTTTGGTGCAATCGCAGATGGGTACGGTTTGCCTAAAAATCGATCAGTACCATATCGTTTATGTATCCTGTCTGTAAAATGGGGTATGGAATTTTCAAGCATAAAGTGTAATTGCTTGAAATGTTGATCCTGATATTATATCAATATGATTTGTCAGTATTTCATAACGATGGCGGAACTCTGAAATTCGCATTCCTGGTGCTACAAATAAAAAATATTGATAAGAAACTGACTAATAATACAATGTATGTCATTTTTTTTAGAAATTGCAGTTAAAGGGCATTCACAATCACTCCAAACCTCAAAATCTACTTTTGTATATAGTCATCTCAGTATCAGTTTTTGTAGGTTTGTCTTACCTATAGTATGCTAAATAATGGATCTAAAGTAAATTATAGAAGGTATAAAAATCTCAGTTTTAAAAATTATTTTGCGCTCGCTTATTTTTTTTCTCTTTGCCTATGCTATGACAGAAAAGTGATTTTTTTTTATCACTTTTCTGTCGATTTTTAACCAAAACCCGAGCAACCCTGTTTAAATTCAGCTAGTCATTTATATATTTGATAAGAACATTGTTCCTTGACATTTTGTCAATTAAACCAGGATTGCTATGCAAAAATAACCTTGCTTTTTCTGTTAGGTGTAAATTAAATATATCAAAAACATATTTCTGACAGCACAAACTAATTGATGCTAATATTATACCTTTTGTTTTGTTGAGATTATTGAGTATTTTAAATAATTTTGATTTTTTCATGTAATTTGCTTCAGTGTATCAAATGTAAATTTTAACAGTTTTTAATTATTTTCCTCTAAGGAATAGATTTACTGCTTATGAATTTAAAATGATCCTTGTGCTTTTTATATCAACAATCTAAATAAAGTTGGGAGTTAATTATTACTGTTCTGAATTGCTTAGGTTTTAAAAATAAGATAATTACTCACACACAATGCATGTATTAAGGAGTGTCTTTATCTTTTTCACATTATGCAAAAGAGTATCCTATATGTGTGACATATAAACATTTCATTTTTAGTAATTACCTGCTTTCAGATTTGTGAGAGGTATGAAACTTACCAACATTCTAAGCAATGAATTTTTAGAGAAACCTCTTTTCTATTATCTGATCTTGAATGCAGAGATACTTCCAAACAATTAATGAATGAAAGAGTTATCTTCATAGTGCACCATCCAAGGAAATGTAAATTGTCTTAGTTAAAATATCATTGAGTTAACAAAAGGCTTTTGTAAAATTCATACTTTAGTCTTTCTTCATACTTACCCAAATGTGTGAACTAGAACAATCCATTTGTGTTTAGTTCATCTACTTATTGTGCCTTTAACAGTTTCATTAAATTTTAAGTATTATAAATTAAATCCAGCGAAATTGAGGATTCATGTGTAATTTTACCATTCACAAATAAGTTAGTTTTAAACTATACACCTTTTCACAAAGTCTTAACAGTTTAATTTGTTTACCCCACCTTACCTTTTCCTTTTTGAGAAGGAAGCAGTTCCATATATTGATACATAGAAAAGAGTAATGTTGATTTTAGTATCAATTCTTCATAAAGTATGAAATAATTCATACCGTTCTAGAATGTTAAGGTGTTTAAAATGGGGAAAATCTCAAAACTTGTGTAATGGGGTGTTCTTATGAGTTCTACATTATGCTCAAAAGTTACATATAGATGTGGTAATTATAGTCTCATTTGTTTCATTAATGCTTATATAGTTGTGAGGGTTATGGAAATGTGTACAAATGATCTGATTGGATTTTAAAAGGGATTTCCTCTTATCTGACCATGAATGCAAAGACATTCAGGTACACTTGAGGATCTTATTTTCAAAAGGGAACTTTTCTTTTCGAAATTCACTTTTCAACTTTTTCTGGATCTTTGAGATGAGCTCTGTTCGGATTATGCAACAGTTTATTCAAACGAGAACGTTTTGGGTAGAAATCACAATGTAAAGTTAGTCGTTTCTACCAAAAGGGTACATATCCACCTCGTTCATTCACTTCGTTATTTTTCATTCAAAAGGGAACATAACAAAGCGGTTGTTCTACTTGCGTTAAGGGATTTTTTTTAAAACGGCACATTTTCAGAAGCGCTTTCAAAGTCGCATTTTAGAATGATTGTGTTTCTTATGTTGCTCACAAGAGAGCAGTAATGGTACCTTCCTTGGCTAGGTGAAACCTTTTGGAATAACAGGTGGCTCTCACGAAATTCTTCGGGAAATGCATTATCAGATAGTCGGGGTTACAGGACGGGTATCATGTTTATGGCTTTGTGTTGTTTTCTCTAATGTAATCCATTTTCCTGTATTGTGTGTTACTTTATTTTTATTTAACTTAATTTTATTTTTTAATAAAGACGTTAAATATTATGAAGAATATTTTTAAGTTTCCAATTTTTCAGACTTAACCAGCTCCAATTTTAATCAAAAGGTAACATTTCAAAGAAGTTTTTTCAAAACGGAACATTTCCAAAATTTAAATGTAGATAACTCCTTGAGAGTTAAACAAGAAACTACCTTTCCCATATGCTATCGGTTGGGCTATTTTCCACTTTTGTAAAGCAGTCCATTCCGGAGGAATACTTTTTTACTTCTATAAATTTAGTAATTGTGAAAATGTTCTCTTTTGAAAATAAGCTCCTCGCTTTATGTTTGTATGGTTTTCCTTTTCACTGCATTCAACTACCTGTAAATTTTCTGTTTACCCTCTGACACCCGTACACATAAGTCCATGTCGTCAAAATCCCAAAATGACCGAGTATCATTAGTCAATCACTCCAACAAATTCTTCCCCATCCTTACAGATTATTTTACACCTCTTTGGGAGACCCCACACCAAGTTCGAAAACCCTGCTTGTTTCGATGGGGGTCGTACATAAAGTGGTCTTTTCAGCTTATTTAGAATTTGAGATGTTCGTGTTTGCTGATGTTTGGCATCTAGTGCATAACATTTTTTAAATTAGTAAGGAAAACCAAAATTAAAATAAATTGTGGTTAGAAAAGCAATATTATCTATACACCTAAGAGCACTTTTGATGAAGTCTAGCACAAAATTAAAACAATGAAACTAATAGAACTAGGAAAATATTTTTCTATGTTAGATTAAACACATTATTTCTAAGAATAAGATTTAAGTCAACATTTTTTCAATAAAGGATTTCAAAAAGCTATTTATTTTGTTTATTTCCCTTCAATGTCTTATTTCAAAGTTTTCTCTATGGGAATACAATAAGTTCTGTTTTTTCAGTTGTGCTCTCAGCAATTCATTTGTAATTATCCACTTTATTTTTAAAGCAGTGTATAAGAAATTCCTGATAGTATTTTTAAGTAAAAATATATCTTGCTTTGCAGTTGATGTTTAAAAGGAAAATCAGAAAAATAATGCTATAATATACAAATGGTCATTTTTCATTAATAGAATCTCAAAACAACTTAAATTTTTTACATAGGTTTTCTTTTCCAATTGTGGACACAAAACATTTAGGTACATCAATGATCTTTCACTAGAATCGCGGCCTAATTATAGTCCTGAAATAAAGACTGGTGGTTTGGTGGCACTTTTCAATGTTTTCCTAAAGACACTAAGATAGGCACACTTTTAAGTGTGAAAGTGACAGAGCAATACTTTACTGTAATACTCTTTGGGTGGGAGGTATAAAGCCAACAGGCCAGAAAAACTTTCTCATTAGAAATATATGTCCCACATTCTTACTACCACCCTACTGTCACTAAATAAATGGGAAAATTGGCATTTCTGGATTCTAATTCAATTTCGGAATTATTCTTTACACAACATCTATTCCAGCTATTATAAATGCATAACCATAAAAAGTATAGAATTAAATTTCACATAAAAAGACACGCGAAACATGTGCTCCAGTCAAATTCTGTGTTGAAAGCGTTGGTCATGTTTATGTTACACAAAAAATAGTGCAGGATAGTTTCTTACATTGTTATGAATTTGAGAGAATTCCCTTTCTGAGGGGGTCTGGAAATGGTTTTAAATGTTTAACGTGACGAATGCTGAATGACATTGACACATCATTTACAGTTTCTTAGAATTTCTCTTTATTTGAGTTCAAAAATAAGGACACGAAAAGGTGTGGGATACTTCCTACCATTTTGTTAGAATTCCGTGAACTCTCATTCTGAAAGACCAAAGGCGACTGAAACTGGTTTTTCCAATGAGGGAAACATAAAAGTCAGCCACTAGCAACATCCCATTCTTATAGTATACATTAGAATTTTGTTCTTTTGAGCATTGGTTAGGACATACCCTTTCAACCACTCAAGGGCATTTTCGCAATTTCTCGAATTATTTCTGACAACCGGTCGAAGGACGTGGTTTTGTATAGAAGAGGAGCTGACATGAATACAAATTCAATTGTTCACTCAAGAATCTGAGGCTTTGATTCCCCTTAACCAGCAATTTACAAAAACATCAACACTGGGTCTTTTGTATATTTTAGCACATGTCAAAAATCTCGCATGAGGTTATCTGATCCGCAGGCAAACTGAACTAACAGATGTACGGAGTTAGAAATCGACCCCCTAATATGATGATCATTTAACAATGCTTCAGGTGACAAGGAGATGTTCGAAGTGCCTTTGTAGAGTGGAGATGACCAATTGCCCTCCACACTGGAAGAGAGGAAGAAAAGCAGATTACTTTTACTACATGGGCTGCTAGCGAGTGTCTGGAAGCAATGGCGTTTCCAGTGGCTTGGAATTCAGAGGGTTAAAGCATAATTTAGTCCTAGAAAGTATTACAAAGTTATTGAAATCCAGGCAATTCATTAAATTTAACCATTGTTTTAGGTTTTTATAACTTATCACACTGTTTGGTTTGGCGTTTCTTTACTATCTTTAGAAAATGGCTTCAAATTAGGTTTTATGTTTTTAATAATTTAATAAATTTTGGTACCAATATTTATCATTAAACATATTCTTTTTTATTTTTCAGGTTATTTCAGAAATCTAAATGTTAAGGACCCTCAAAGTAAGGTTCCTTTCACCCAATGTAATTTAGAGTTAAATTGTACTCATCTGTACAAAATGTATCAAGTTCTTTTTATTTAGCACCACCATCCTTATATTGTGAAAAATTTCTTGAATCATTTAAAAGGTTTTGAGGTTTTTGTAGTAATCATTTATATTTGATAAGATCATGTTTTTTGTCAATTAAACCAGTACTGCTATATATTGCTAACCTTGCTTTTTCTGTTAGGTGTAAATTAAAAATATCTAAAAATAATCTGCACTTTTTGACAGCACAATGTAATTGATGCTTATATTATGCTTTTTGTTCCTTGTTGAGATTATCGAATATTTTAAATAATTTGGACTTTCTCATGCAATTTGCTTACTTTATTGTTTTGAATCATTCAATGACATTTTATCAGTAAAGTTTGACAGTTTTTAATCATTTTCCTCTCTAAAGATTAGTTTTACTGCTTCGGAGTTTAAAATGATCCTTATGCTTTTTTATTAGACAAAATCTGAATAAAGTTAGGAGTATATTATTACAGTTCTGGATTGCTTAGGTTTTAAAAATAAGAGAATTACTCACACACAATGCATGTATAAAGGATTGTCCTTATCTGTTTCACATAATGCTAAGGAGCATCCCATATGTGTGTCATAATAGAAACATTTCATTTGTAGTAATTACATACTTTCAGAGTTAGGGGTATGTAACTGTTACAAACGTTCTAAGCAATGAATTTTTAGAGAAATCTCTTTTCTATTATCTGATCGTATGAACCTATCATTGAAATAGTATAACATATTTGTTGCGAGTCTTTCCAGAAAGTACTGGATTTAACGTGTTCAATAGATACTATAAACATTGATACTTCTCTTTAAAAGCGAAATTCTTATGAAGACCAAGACGCTTTGGTAGTCACTACTTTGAACAATTCATCCAAGTTTGCAGAATAAGCAGCAATTTTTTAACTTTTACTGCAAATATTTTATCTGTTTAAGTCTCATCCCTGTATTCTTTTGACATTTGATACCTTCAAAACTTACATTTATAACTATAAATATAAAATATTTTAGATTTCTTTCTCTTAACATATACAAAATTTTTTCTTTGATTTTCTTGTCTTACCTTTTCAGACGAAACATTGTTCATCATTGATTACCTGGGACTCAATAGCTGATACATCCAAAGGAGAACTTGGCCTTTCTGTCTTCTCAGAGCTACAAACCAAACTTTCTTTGGAATGTGAAGAAATGATCAATCAGCTGGAATCCCAGGGCTCAACCTCCAACTGGAATGTGTGGAAACATTACGTTTATGATTTCAGTGAGTATGACTTTCTTTGCTTTATGAAATAAAGGTATGACTCAAAGTTCTGTAAAATTCAATGTCTAGATTTGTTGCCATGTTTACAAAATTCTTAATTTTTTAAAAAATTCTCGGAAATGTCAAAACAAGAATAAGAAAATTTTCTTTTTGATTTAGTCTTTCAGAAGTTGAAAATCAAAGATTGATTTTTAAACCACCTGAATTTTGAAATCATTGAACCAGACTGCATTATTGATTATTGTTCTTCAAGTATATAGATTGACTGCACATAAAAACAGTCGGTGCCAGATCCGATTCTACTTCACCCCAATTTCTCCTCAGGGGCTCATCTTTAGGTGTGTTTGCGCATCACAACCCCGAGGTACCTGAGTGATCTACCCTTCCTTTTTACTCTTGTCTACCCTTCTGCTTTTTTCCTGTTGTCTTGTGTTTGGCGTCGCTTGGCCAAATATGGCCTTGCACCATAAAACCCGAAACGGCCCAACCCTAATTTATACAGGGTGAGTCCAAATTGTTTTTACAAAATAAGAGGAGTGATAATACCCATCCAGACGAGCAATAATTACCATGGAACATAGGGTTACATTCCACTCTGAGAGGTGGAAAAGAGTAAAATTCGAATTTCAACATGAACTTACAACAGTGTTGGGAAAGCGAATGAATGATACCAAAAGTTGCACAATCTGATTTATTGATCAGAGAAAACTCACAGCAAGTGCTCAAAGTGGCGGCCACGCGTGTCATTGCACAGTTCACACCGGCGAAGGAATGACTGGCGCACCCTTTCGAAGATTCCTGGTGTTGTGTTAATTTTGTCTGCAGAGATTTGTACAGAGATTTCATTTTTAGGAGATATGCTACGTAGGCAGGTACAAAACGACGTCAGAGGCGATGACTTGTTCATGCTCGACACGTTTCGACTTTACTCTTTTCTGCCTCTCAGAGTGGAATGCGACCCTATGTTCCATGGTAATTATTGCTCGTCTGGATGGGTACTATCACCCCTCTTATTTTGTAAAAACAATTTAGACTCACCCTGTATATACAAAAAATATGTATGTTTCCTTTTGCAATCTATACATATAAAGTAGAATTGGCATCTGTCTGTCTGTTTTCTACAAATCTATTATACAATCCACACCAAATTTGGTACTCTTATTCTTTCGAACCCTGCGGGTAACGTAGGCTACATATCAACCCCTGTTCTATTTGTCTAGGGTGTGCAGAGGGGTGTAACGTCCCATCATTCTGGACAGAGCACTTCTTGCTAGGGGCGCACTCTCCTGGTTTGGCTGTGCAGATGACATCAGAATTAACATCTACAGGAGTCGCCTCAAGAGCAGATGGGTGCGGTTTGTTCTGAAAATCGCTCAGTATCATATCGTTTATGTATCCCTTCTGTAAAATGTGTGATGGAATTTTCAAGCATAAAGTGTAATTGCTTGAAACATTGATCCTGATATCATATCAATATGATTTGTCAGCATTTCATAATGATGGCGGAATTCCGAAATACGCATTCCCGGTGCAAGGTGCTACAAATGAAAGAATATTGATAAGACATTAATTCTAATGAGAAATTATATATGTACTAGTTAAGACATGGAAATTAGAAGATGACATTTAGTTTGGGAATCTCTAATTAGTCCATGTATTTCATCTACCAATGCTGTGCATTGTATATCTTCTCAAAGTGTAAATTATGAACAAATATATCTGATGCCTTGGCTACATGTCGCTAATGCGAGCCTGATGTTGTTATGGGGTCTGCTGCATGCTCACCCAGGAAGAAAAAAGATTTCTACCATGTTGGTTTTGGTGATAAACGGTTGTGTTTTTCTGGTGTGTGTAATTATGTGTTCTTTTTGTTCAAATATACATTTTTTAAATTTATGAAAATCGTTTTGTGTTCTTGAGTGGATTTTTTTAAAAGAATTATTAACCCATTTAAGACTGTTGTTGCAAAAACGCAACATTAATTTCTACATTTTTTAAATATTGCTCGGGGTATTTTTTGTCTGAACTAATATTTTTATTTGATTTTTTTATTACATTAATTGTTAATTAATTATAGATAGCAGCGCTTGCTTAATCTTCAAATAAAAGCTTCTGCTGAATTTACCAAAGGCTTAAAAACGAAATGGCTTCAACAGGTAAGGCATAATTTTCGTTTTTATGCTTCTAAATTCATATTTTGAAAAATGTTGCGAAAATGCAACCAGTCCAAAGTGTGTTATTTGAGAAAATAATGCATTACGTTACGTTTTATGCAGTAAGTTTGCATTTTTTCCCTTTCAGATAAGTTTGTGTCTGGAAAAAAGCGATGTTTAACTTTGGAAGAGGCCCTGGAGTATTTCCATGAGCTAGATGCTGAAATTTCGGAATCATTTACGGAAGATAATGAACAGCCAGATTTTGCCATAATTCCTCCAGATGAGATGACAGATGAAGATTTTGATGATGTATTAGGTGAAAATTTAGAAATACCGAAAGACAGTATGTGAGATCGAAATTATTTTTAAAAAATGTAAAAGTAAGCTGTATAGTGAGAAAAAGGAAAACATTTCGTGGGAAAAATGTACTCCTGCATTCAAGAGGAAGCCTTTGAACTTAAATTCTATAGAATTAAATAAAAAAGAATTTATCTCAAACAAATTAGTGGGTCATGAAGCTGTAAATGTATTTTTAGAAATATTTAGTGAAGATCTGTTTAAACATATTGTTGGAATGAATCTGTAAAATATGCCCATCAAAAAAACAGACTGAATTTTTCTCTTATCAGTTCCAATGCCGAAGCGATTTATAGGTTTCCTTCTGTTTACAAGGTATTCATGCTTACCACAAGAAAAATTATATTGGTCTCTTTCAGATGATGTCAGCAGCCCTTTGGTGCGTAATGCCATGATACGTTCTACTTATATGGCTATAAAACAAAATCTTCACCTTGCAGATAACACTACACTGGATAAAACTGAGAAGCTCGCTAAGGTACGCCCGTATATAAGAATTTTAAATGAAACTTTTATGAAATATGGTGTATATTTTACTCACCTCTCTATTGACGAACAAATTATTCCTTATCTTGGAAAACATTCATGCAAAATGTTCGTGAAGGGCAAACCGGTCCGTTTAGGTTTTAAAGTTTGGTGTTTATGCTCCTCAAACGGGTACCTTTTTCAGTTCGATATTTACACAGGTAAATCTGAGAACAAAAGTTATTAGACTTAGGTCTTGTAAGTCATATTGTCACCAAACTTTTGAAAGTAGTAGAAGTACCATTAAATCATGTAATATATTTTGATAACTTCACATCCCATTGTTTGCTGACAAATCTTACCAGCATGGGATTCTATGCAACTGGTACAGTTAGGGATAACAGAATAGGAAAATGTCCATTACAACCCGTAAAAATATTTAAAAAAGAAGCTAGAGGAACCTATGATTCAGCATTTGATAGAAAGAATGAAATTTGTGCCGTTCTTTGGAATGATAATGCAGTAGTTACAGTGGCATCCAACTGGGAAGCAGTTGAACCTACTATGACAGCCAAAAGATACTCGAGGGGAGAAAAAAGCATGTGACTATCCAGCAACCTAGATTAATTTCTGATTATAACAAGCATATGGGAGGGGTAGATCTTTTAGATAATTTCGTAGCTACATAATAAATATAAGGGGAAAGAAATGGTGGTTCCCAATTTTTTCCAATGTTATTGATGTTGCAAAGTCAAATGCATGGAGGCTCTACAGGGACATAATGGATTCTTAGATAAGTTTATTAGACTTTCAGAGATCTCTTGCCGTATCTTTGATGAAAACTCCTGAAGAAATCCAGACAGATTCAAGTTTACCTACTGTTTCACATGTTGGAAGACCATCTGCTATCCAAAATTTAATTTTAAATGAAGCTCGTAAGGACCGTTTTGACCATCACTAAAAACAGTGAAAATAAGAGAAAAAGATGTAAGCACTGCAGAAGTCAAACAATTACTATCTGTAATAAGTGCAATATACCTCTACATGCAAAATGTTTCAGACTTTCATGTTACTAAATGATAATTTTTTTATATCACTTGGACTGACGTTGCGAAAATGCAACATTTTGTAACTCTTATTAAAATAAATATAATTTTCTGGAAACACCTTCATTGTGTTATTTGTGTTCTAATAAGTGAAAATTCAGTTTGGTGCAATTCCAACAGCGAAAATTAGGAGCGGTCTTTAATGGGTTAAGCTTCCGATAGCTTCGATGATCAAGATGATTGTTTCTCAACCCGATCAATGAGGTAGGACAATTCTGATTAGTTTTCCCAGTTCAAAAGATATTGTTTCTATATTTTAACATGTTGATCTTGTTTTCACAGTAACATAATGTGACATGTGTAAAATATCTGCTTATTTAAATGTCACTATTCTGTAATTGAATATTACAATTGAGCAGTATCATAATGTATACCTTTGTTTAAGATTTCATGCTTATAACAATACATTACAATTGACCTGATGGCGTGTTCTACTGAATAGCTTGACTTTAATGAAAAAGCTTTTAGTAGAGCTTGCGTTTAGGTAAATTCTGCAACTAATTGTGGTAAGTGAAAGATTTTATATAAAACTGAAATATTTTGTTATAGAATCAGGCATAATCATGTTCACCATTTCATAAAAGGTGTTTATGATTAGCATGCTATCTCCCTTTTTTTTCTTCCTATTTGTACTGCAAATAATCATAATTCTTTAATTACTTATATTAGTGATGGTATAAAATTCCTTGTAACTATTTAAAGATTTGAATAAAACTGTTTTGTATTTTATTTCATTTTTTGGTGTTTGATCGAAAATCGCTTAGAGAGCATAAATTCATAACTAAAATTTATTTTTAATATATCTTGTTGAAAGTATCAGTGATCTTAATGATTCTCTAACATAACGACCTGGGCCATGGTAGCCTGGTTGGAAGAGTAAGGAATTAGCAACCAGAGGGGTTGTGGGTTCTAATTTAAAATTTATTTCAGAAAACATTTGTTTACGTTATCTGATCTTACGAGATAAGTACTGAGGGGGGAAATCGAACCACTGCTCTTTATTCGAAAATTGGAAGCACCTAGTGTTAAATTAGTTTCCCAGACGTATTGATAATTTCAGAAATAATCCAACTATCTCGATGAAATGTTTTATTATTTTGTCATTAAAGAATAAAAACTAACTGAATGCTTCTTTTGTAAGCTAATTAATTCTAAGAGATAGATATCTTATGTAATATTATTAAGTCAATTGTGAATAACAATCTGCATATATATGAATAGAAATCGAGAGAGAGTTGCACAATTTTTTCATCATAATAAATTCAAAATTCGCATATGGAGTAGTTTGGACAAATTTACTCTGCATAGTGATATTGTCATGCAAGGACATGCACCCCTAACTAGTCAAAGAAACTGCATGATGTATATATTTTAACATAATGTATTATGTGTGTACCTTGTACGACAGAAATAAATATTATATCGTCGAAAAGGAAATTATCATCTCTGAGGAGTCGCAGAATCCGCGGGTTGTAACTCCCTCGCAGGTTCGATATTTTTTCTGCAGCTGTACAACGAAAAATATATATACGTATGTATATAAAAATATATTTTGCTTTTTCCTCTCCAGCAAAACTTATAACTTTTTTCTTGAAATATATCTCCTAGAATGTTCATGACTATCCTTTGTAAAAATGTCCGTCTTACGTGCAATTGAAGAGATATTTCTGTATCACATTAACGTGCATTATTAGGAATGAAACCTAAACGCTTGAGATTTTAGAAGAAAAGGTGATTGAATATAGGCATTAATATAGAAGAGAGGTTTAAGGACAAAAGAATTAGTCCAGAAAGGAGAGAAAAAATTCTGAACACTTTCCAATGAGTAAAAGAAATTTAGTGGTTAAAAATAAATTTAAACCATGAAAGGTATCTATTTTTGTGTACTTTAAACTAAATAAATATTCAGTTTTGATATAAAGAAATTTTTGTGTCTGATAATTCATTAGGTGTTCCTTATTAGATACCATTTTTCAAATCTTTGACTTTTACTTTTTATAAAGCTTTTTAAGTATAATTTGAAAGCTTTTCAAGTTTGATAATTTATATATTATCCTATAAGTCCTAATATATTTTGTTTTTGACAATCTTTCGAATTTGAATGTACCGTATTATGTATCTTTAACCTATTTAATAAGTAATGGGCTTTTATGCAGCGTTTTTAATTATTTTTATAAGTAAGCACAAGTTTACAAATTTTAATTCTTAACAAATGTTTTGTAATTCACTCAAAGTCAAATTTTATTTAGGATATTTTAAAATTTCGCAACTCAATTTAATTGAAGACCTCATACATATCGTCACAGTGGCTACTTTTTTCAGTGTGAGAAGTCAAATTAAAAAAGACCAATATTGAGATTTTATTTTCAATTAATTTTTATTGCATTGCTGATTTTTACTTGTCTCCAGTGAATTTTAAGGAAATGAATTTGAGAAAATCTCAAACTGTCTCTTAGACACTATCTGAGAAGTTGGCAATGTTGTTAGCTCTTTCCAAGAACATGAAAAGTTATGCCAATTAAAGAGTGGTGCCAACAACTGTCACGGAGATATGGGATGCGAACAATAAGTTTGTCAGAAGTAATAACACTATGGGTAAAATATATATAATATAATATGGGTCGTCTATATATATAATATAATATGGGTTATATATATATATAAATATGGGTCGTAAGTTGGATTTATATTTTTCAACACTATTTTCATTGAGACGGGTTATAAAAATCATACATAAAACACAAAAATTCAATCTATGAACGTATAATTATTGTACATGATGTGAAAAATACATAATATGTACTTTTTGACCCTACCAATGTAGTTATCTTTATTTACTTTTGATGGTCGTAAGTCGCATAGGTCCCAAGTAGAGGAGAAGGTGTATACCAAAAAGTAAATATCCATTCCATGACCAATGATTACATAATTTTCATTTTGTTTACTTCATTTTATATTTCAGACTTTATTCTCTAAAGAGAAAGAAGCTGAACATCTGGAAGATATCAGTTGCCCAGTCATTGGCGAAAGAACACCCCTGAGCCACCTGATATTAATTTTGCAAACTGCATGAGCATAATGAGTGCAACACTTTTGCACCCTTCATAACATCGATAGATTTATAATTAAATAAATTTAATGCAAAGAATTTCAGTTTTTCTGTACTAGTTTTTTGATAAAATTTGCAAGAAAACTTTCATAAATAAGGTCATGTTTAATATAATTTAAAGTCAAATGCAGAAGAAGAATGTTTTGAAACACTTAATTAAACAAAGTGAGTTTATTGACTAATTTTCTCTTAATGTCTCAGGTAAATATTTAAAAAAAGCACATTACATGCATCATATTACAATTACATTTATTGTAAATGAATTCTCATCTGTTTTTACTTCACTTGCATTTTTTCCATCTATCCATTTTAAGAATTGAAAGTATTTGCTCAGTGAAAGCATTCAATCCAAGTATTAAACATAAGTATCATAAATTTTCTTCGAATTTTAATAGGAAGTTTATATGAAACATTTAAATGTCGATACTCTTTAGTGGGCATCTTTGTCGCCATTCTTGTACCAATTATCTTGTATATTTAATTATACCTATATCTTGAAATTTTGACATTTCTGTTATCTGTCAAGTATTGAACAAATACTTATGTAGAAAGGCCATCAAACTCAGTCAATGACGAAACAGTGGTACTCTGAAATAATTTATTTTATGCGGATTAATTACAGTAGCGAGGGGTCTAGGGGATTTTAACAAAAGAGATTTTAGGTAAATATCTAGGGACAGGGGGTGATGTTAGATGGACATAATAAAAGAAAACAAGCTCCGAGGAGCACAGCGCCACACCTCTTTACATGAACATAGGAGAAGCTTCATTTATATAAAAGGCGGGAAAAACTCCCTTAAATCTCGACAAGCGGATGGACACAGCAAGAATCCTAATGTTAAAACTTAGACGAAATTTCGAAGGATAGCGCATTAATTGTGATTTTGTATGGGGAAAAATATTTGAAGGAAGGATATTCGTGAAAATGGGGAAAATCTCGGCATGCATAAGTTTAACATAAGGATTCTTGCTGTCTAATCTAGGTTCCATAATTCCATTAGTTTCTTGGATTTTTCGGTGTCACGTTCCATTACTAGGCGATTCCAAACATATTTTCTTAATCGTTTTACTTTGATCCATTTTAAATAGTCTTCATCTGTTTTTCTACTTTGTTTCATTACGAAGTTTTATTACATTAGGATTCCTGCTCTGGCTAATCTCGCGGGGTATTTAGTTTATTTTTCATCACATTCATTCGAGTATTTCAGCATTCTTTGGTTCATAATTTTGCATTTTAAATGTCATTTCTTTTGTACATTGATCTTACCTTGATTTTTATAACATTACGTTGCATTTCCTGTTCTGCCATATTTTCTTCGCGAATCCGTAAGTTTAATTTTTATCTTTTTCAAGGTATAAAATTTCGCTCATTGTATTTCATAATTTAACTGTATTTTTCAAATATAATTAAGGCAATTCATAATTCGATCTAATTTCGTGAAACTTGTATAAATTAAAGTTTGACAATTAATTCCCCTCCCGAGTCATTCTTTTCCTTTCAAAAACAGATTTCTTGTGCTTCTATCTCAGATAAATTTAAGGGGTTTTATTTTATTAATTTTGATTTGAAAGCATTACTTGATATAAATTAAGGGAGTATTGAGTCATTAATTTTGATTTGTAGGCAGTCACTCCTTTTGTTGATATATATGCAGCATGATTGAAATGAAGTTCCTGTGTTTTAAACATGATAAAGCATTCTCGACCATACCAATTTATCTTGCCTCAACAGAAAGTGTGAAACTCAGTTGAATGTAAAATGTCTGTTCCCCAATTACATTTCCCTCCAAAAATTCGTTGGAGGGAAATGTAATTGTAATTTTCTAAATACTCTTCACTTAGAAAACTGAAGAATTTTTTGCATCAACAAATTAATGGCTTGAAAAAGTGACTGAGAAAGAAATATTTTTTAGGTTTGTAAAGAGCAGAGGAACAGCAAAAATGGGATATGCACCACTTATTTTTATTAAATATATAGATTAATCAACCAATTGAATACATAGATCATAACAGCTTTATTCAGGACAACAAAAACGCAACATACAGCCATTCGAACAAGGTTAGAAGTAGTTGAAGTACTTTTTACCATTCACATTCAAAAGTATTTAAACAGTTAAGGTCACAGTTAATAACACACTAAATGTTTTGCATGATATCTAACACTTCCTCTCAAAACATACATCCACTAATACCAATTTTCTTGCACAAAAACTGATAGCGAGGTTTCGCCAGGGGTTTGGTCAGAATGTCTGCAAGTTGTTGTTCGCTACAAACATGTTCAATGTTAACTACACCTTCCAGGTATTTTTCACGAACGAAGTGAAACCTCACTTCAATGTGCTTCGATCGCTTGTGGAACTCAGGATTCCTCGCAAGCTTTATAGCACTCATGTTGTCAACCATGATGGTTGGTATAGAGTTCAATGTGGTCAGTTCATTAAACAATCGCATCAACCACATGATTTCTTTTGTTGCTTCACAGGCTGCCACATACTCAGCCTCAGTTGTGGACAGTACAACACTCTGTTGTTTACGACTTGACCACGTAATAACACCACCAGAGTACATACTCAGGACACCAGATCTTGAGCGCCTTGTCTTAACGTCCCCGGCATAATCTGCATCGCTGTAAGCTTGAAGTTTCCCAGGTGGTATGTCCGAATGATACAAGAGTCCATAGTTCATGGTGCCTTTCAAGTATCTAAAAATTCTCTTAACAGCCTGCCAATGAGAGTGCATTGGTGATTCAAGATGCTCCGATACCACACTCACAGCATAAGCAATATCTGGTCGAGTCGCTGTAGAGAGGTACATAAGGCTACCTACTGCTTCCCTATATGGTTCTTCTCCATCCAACTTTTGATCATTACTTTGAATCCACTTTTCACAGGGAGTTGCAACAGTGTTGGCATCAGAAAATCTAAACTTGTCAAGAATTTTCTCAACATAGCTCGCCTGAGTGATGAAAATTGAGCCATTACTTAACTGGTTGATTTGCATGCCGAGAAAACAGTCCAAGGAACCAATTGTAATTTTAAATTCTGTTTTCAATAACTCTACGAATTTACAAACTTCTCCATCAGACCCAGCTACCAGTCCATCATCCACGTAGATGGCGACTACAAGTTTTTTACCTGCCCCTTTCCTGAAGAACAAACATGGATCTGCATTGCTGCAACACATATCTTGGCTTTTGATGAAGTCAACAAATCTCTTGTTCCAGCATCTCGGTGCCTGTTTAAGTCCATATAGACTCCTGTGAAGCATGCATACACGCCCCGATCCATCATCGAACCCTTCAGGCTGCTTCATATGTTTCTTCCTTAAGTTCTCCATAAAGGAAGGCAGTTTTCACGTCAAACTGCAGAAGTTGGAGCTTCTCGGCTGCTGCGACACTCAATACTGCTCTAATAGTGTCGAATCTGGCCACAGGACTAAATGTTTCATCATAGTCCTGCCCATGCTTCTGTACATAGCCCCTAGCCACAAGTCTTGCCTTATATCGGTCGACACTGCCATCAGGTTTGGTTTTAACTCGCAAAACCCAGCGATTAGATATTATCTTCTTTCCATGTGGCAAATTGACAAGTTCCCATACTTCATTTTCAGCCAACGAAGCCATCTCTTCATTCATGGCTTGACACCACTCTCTAGCATTTTCTGATTTCATGGCTGAAGAATATGATTGAGGAACATCTGTGTGCGCAAGCAGGACATAATCTTTCAAATAAGCAGGTTGCCTAACTTTTCTCTTTTCTTGAACAAATGTTTGTGGTTGGTTAACTTTATCTGTTGCTTCCTCTGGCGATTGTGGTAAGTCAACTCCTTCATCTGCTGCTTCCTCTGATGATTCATTCCCACCATCTTCAGAGACTACAGGTTTTTCATGCAGCGTTACACTCAGCTGCACTTTTTTCTCTAACGTTTCTTCTTTTTCAAACACAACATCTCTACTCAAGATAATTTTATTAGCTGGCAACCAGACACGATACCCATCTCTTTCACCACAGTATCCGACAAAGATTCCCTTTTCACTCTTTGAGTCCCATTTTTGCCTTCTTTGCTTGGGTACATGCACAAAGCACTTTGTCCCAAACACACGTAGATAATGAATGTTAGAAGATTTCTTGAGCCAAAGTTCTGCAGGTGTTTTGTCTTTTATGGTAGTAGGGCCAGTTCTATTCAGAACATATGCAGCTGTATTAACAGCTTCAGCCCACAGCTTTACAGGAAGATTCTTTGCATGTAGCATGGACCTTGCACTCTCCACCAAAGTCCTATTCTCCCTTTCTGCAGCTCCATTTTGCTCGGGAGTGTAGGGCATGGAATATCTTATGTTGATCCCCTTGGCATGAAGAAGTTCACGGACATCTGCATTCTTGAATTCTCCCCCACCATCACTGATGAACTCTTTGACAATGTGTCCAGCAGTCTCCACTTCACTTAAAAAAGTTTTCATACAGTTGACTACTTCACTCTTAGCTTTTATAAAGAATACTCTACGAAACTTCGAAAAATCATCTTTAAAGCAGACAAAATATCGTGAGCCTCCTACAGAATTTTCCTGCATAGGTCCACAAACGTCAGCATGGATTAGTGCTCCTGCCTCTTTTGGTCTATCTGATCTAGTTCCAAAACTTGCTCGATGTTGTTTTCCAAACATACAGCCATCACAAAAATTTTCTTTAACAGCAACCTTAATTCCTTGTTGACCAAGAAATTCTTTTACATGTTGCTTGTTCTGATGACAGTCTTTCATGCCACAGCTGTGCACTTTCTTCTTGAGATGCAACATAAACATTTGCTGCTGTTTCAGGCATTCTGACCCTCATTTCAAGAGCATAAAGTCCTCCAGCTATCCTTCGACCTCTCAGTCTTTGCAGACCATTTCTAGAGAATGTGCAGTTTTCCTTGCCAGCATCAAAATGGAAACCCTTGTCAATGGTCTGTCCAACTGAAAACAGGTTTCTGTCGATTTTAGGGACATACCACACATCTGTCAGATGATTTTGTTCCCACTTTCCACGTATCAGCATCTCAACGCTTACAGTTCCTTTACCGTGTGCTAAAATGTCTTCACTGTTCCCTATTCTGATAGGCCTTGGAGTCACAAAAGGTTCAAAAGAATTAAAATATTCTTTTCTTTTTGTCATATGTGCTGATGCACCTGAATCAGCTAACCACAGTTCATCATCTGGAACACCTTCAAGCACACACATGAATGCATCTTCAAGCACACACATGAATGCATCTCCAAGCTTCTTAGAAACATCAGTTCTTTTGGGACAGTTTTTAGCAAAGTGGCCAACCTTGTGGCATTTGAAGCACTTCCTTTCAGGCTTTCCTTTACTAATGTTTTTCTTATTGGCAACAAGGGCTGCAGAGTCATCATACTTCTTTGGAAGTCGCATTTAGATGAGTCGGAGACGTTCTGTCAACTTATTTACAGTCCTTTCTTCAATTGGGACAGACTCCCAGACACTTTTAAATTCAAAGTACTCTTGGGGTAAAGCTGACATAATTCGACTCATCAGCAGCAGATCAGGAAGTTCTGTTTTCACCAGACGGTTGAGTTCGTCATTGAGCTCACAGAAATTCTTTTGCAGACGTGATACGTGAGTCACAATATCCTCCATAGGATCTTTAACACTGCTAAAGAATTCTTCCATCAGCCTATCCACACGCTGACCAGAGCTTTGCTCGTACACAGACAACAGCTTGTCCCAAATTGACTTTGCAGAGTCACAAGTCGCTGTCAATTCTAGATTTGCATCATTCATGCATCCCACAAGAATTAATTGTGCAAGAGCATCACTCTTTTTGAATGACTTCAGCTCCTTTTCATACGCTGTAAATGCCTCTGTGTCGGCAGTTGCTCCAAGATCAGTCGGGACAGTGCATTGTCCTGTTAGTGTCCAGGACATCATTATGTCTAAGCAACAGTTCAATCTGTCTCCTCCATTTCGACCAATTTCCTTGTCCTTCGAGCTTATCTGTGTGGTTTAAAATCCATCTTTGGTAACAGTAAAGTTAAAAACAATAGTCTACGATTTTCACGTAAGTACTAGATTTACTTTAAATTAATAAAAATCTCTTACTGCTCAGTGGAAGAGAGATGAGCCCATAACCTATTAAATATATAGATTAATCAACCAATTGAATACATAGATCATAACAGCTTTATTCAGGACAACAAAAACGCAACATACAGCCATTCGAACAAGGTTAGAAGTAGTTGAAGTACGTTTTACCATTCACATTCAAAAGTATTTAAACAGTTAAGGTCACAGTTAATAACACACTAAATGTTTTGCATGATATCTAACAATTTTTAGTGTTATTGTAGTGATCAATTTTCTACAGAATGCGAAAGAAGTATTGAGCTGAAAGGTTCCAACTATAGTAATTGTACATATCCAATGAAAATCACAGAATAGCAGTGATTTGTATGTGCAAAACTATGTTGGTCATTATGACTTGGATAGAATGAACATTGGCAAGGAGGTAAGCAAATGGCATACCCATCATAATTCTTGATTACATTAGAGCTCATTTAGAACCATTCATCTCTTAACTCCCAATTTTTTTCTTATAAATGCTAAAACTGCATTGGTTTCCAACTGTCCCTGCATTCACGAAAACAAAATAGTTATGTATTTTATGCTGGCCAAGAGATGAGTAAATTGAGATTTATTAACTGTACCAATAGGGTGTAGTTCTTTAGGAATTACATCAGGTGCCAGTTCTATATGCCAAAAAATGCATAATTAATGATTAAATATATCATTTTTCGTTGCTATGAGGTAAGGTATCTTGCTGATGTAATTTTTCTTACTATGAACAAATGAAAAATATTTGTTTTATAAAATGACAAAATATTAATCTGAGTAATTCTTATTCATTTAATTAATTACTAAGTGTGCAATAATTTATTCATAAGATTTTCCACTAGTCATTCCATGTTACTGATTAGTCCATGACCTCAGATTTTAATGAAACTTGGTTTATCTAATGACCTTACCTAGTTATGAATGGAAAAAAAGAACGAGAGGAAAACTTTTCACCTTCTGTTCGAAAATCATTAAGCTTTGATTTTAATGAAAATTACTGTATCTTGAGATTGTTACTGTCATTTTCTCAGAAAACAATAAGATACATATCTGGACAATGTCTCACTTTAAATAGGTTTTAATTAACTAAGAAGCATGATGCAGATTTAATTTATTTCTAAATTAAGTATTTCAAAAAGGGCAATTCAAAATTCTGATACAAATTACAAAATTATTTTGTTATTCAAAATTTTAATGTTTTCGATAGGACACACTGGGGTTATGAGTGAGTTACATGTATGGAGATAGCCCAAGCACAGTATGTAATGTTTCACAGAAGTCCTACTTTAAACAAGTTTAGAATATTATGATAGTATAATACAAATTTAATTAACATATTACTAGAGTTATATTTATTTATATAGTGAAAAAAACTCAATTTCAACTAAAGCTTCAATTTTAAATATATACATCTTAATAAGCTTATTTAAATTTATTTTCTTTTAAATAGTGCTGAAGAGAAACTAGATTAGCATTGAATGCAAATCTGACCAAAGCCAGTATTACTAAAGGTTTCTAAATTTACAAGAATTATCCCATCAGATTGCAGCTACAGAAAATTTTGTGACTTAGATATTTACCAAACTAAAATTTGGTTTTCAATTTCTTCAGTTATGTAGGATATTTATGTAAGGACACCATTTTGTTTTGGAATAACTTTCAAAAACTTTTCTAATTTCATTTTGTTTACTCAATTAATAACATTCATGGAATACGACATCGGCCTAATGACTGCAAATTCAGTCTTTCGACCACATGATTTCTTCGGACCATTTTCCTCTAAAGCATTTACTGGATTTGATTGTCATTTATTTAGGAAACTGATGATTCTGGATGGCGAGTTTGAAGCTTCAGTAGTTAAAACATTTTATCAAAATGCATTGTCTATGATGGACTCCAAGAAAATTACAAAATTCCTTTAGTTTGCATCACGTGCCTTCAAAGCAAACATGAAAACATTGATACTGTATGATAAAGTGTTATTGAAAAATCGAGGGACCTCTGTTGATGTCGTACACAAGTAGGCTTTCTCCAAACACAGTATGGGAAAGATTTTGATCTTTACATACACCAATTAATACAACTGCAAGAAAATCTAAATCACCTCTTTATCCATGCAGTCACTTGATCTGTCATTCCATAAGTTCAGTAAACAAAATTCTATTTAAAATACATTTCAATCCAGAAAAAGGAACAGCTGCAGTATAGACCCCCTAATCCATTTGGCGACTTTTTTTGTCGCCAACCCTCACGTTACTTGGCGACATTTTTTAAGAGACGTATTACAAAAAATGTACATAAGTTGAATAAGTTAGTCTAATCTTTTAACAGATTTCACTGTAAATGAGGGTTTCCTGTTTAAACGGGGCTGCCAGTCGTGAACTGAACCCTCAGTCACGGGAAGCAGAAATCACGGAATCACCGTTAAATTGTTCTGGACGAAAGGAAAACCTAGGTTCGAACTGGGTTCCCTGGAGTCTTTAGCCGCGACACTACTAACTAAACTGTGCATTATGTTTACTAAGGTATCTACTAAAGGATTTTAAAACATCAATACGAGCATTCCGTTGCTACGAGTGGCTAAGAGATACTTTACAATCAACCAATCAGATACAGTCCCAGTTTAGAATCACAATCACAGATATTCTCCAGTAGCAGTCACAGTCAGAACTGTTACTGTGAAATCACTCTTTGTACCATCTCCATGATGCACTTCCGTGTTTCTTGAAACTTGCTGGATTTGTTCGCACGAGCGTTTAAATGGGGTCAGCTTAAAAAAAATTTATCTTGCAAGAAACAGCATACGGATTGATTTGAAAAAAAAATTCCGTTTTGTGTGCAGATGTTTTGGTGTAAGAAAATCTTCCCTGGGTGGTGAAATACAGACATTTTACAGGGTGGGCGAAAGGTCCATGACACATTTCAAAATTTAATATAAAATCAACCAATTGTCATATGAGAGGGCCGTTTTCATAAAATTGCTTTACATGGCATCAAGTTTTTTATTTTGGCATAAAAAAATTCATAATTTAACGCATAGATGGCACTTACCGAAAAACAATATAAAAAGTGTACGCAAATAATTACAACACATTAGAATTTATTAGAGCATTTTTGTCACTACATACTACCATATTTCAATGTGGGCCCCCTTTGTGGCTTGAACCACATCCAACCGATACTCAATTTCAATCCACGTATTTGCTAACATGGATTGCGGAATAGTGTTGATTACTTGCGTGATTCGTGTCTTGAATTCTTCAATGTTCGCCATCCGCGAGGAGTAAACCTTGTCCCCCACAAGAAGAAATCAAGGGAGGGGTTAAATCTGGGAGGTGGTCATAATAATTTTTGCTCTTTCCGTTGGGGTCGTCTTAGCTGGAATGGCGGATTGCAAGCTAACCTTACTAAGCTAGTGCCATCTATGTGCAAACAATTGAACTATTTTTTATGCCAAAAAACCTTGATGCCATGTAAAGCTATTTAGTGAAAACCGCACTCATATGACAATTGGTTGATTTTATATTAAATTTTGAAATGTGTCATGGACTTTTCGCCCTCCCTGTATATACTTTTGTTTTGTAAAATAAAACTATTTTCAAATTTTCATTAACTGCAGAACGTGCAGGACAAATTAATTTTTATTTCTTTCAGAAACATGCAATATACTCTATGATCATTCTTCTAAATTTATACACAGATGATTTCCATAACACTGTTTTCACTCAAGTCTGCTGGGAGAAAACTAATAACTCCATTTTAACATTGCATTTCTTTTGCGCGCAATGTTATTATGGAGGAATGTAAACGATAACATAAACATTTTATAAACTGTTGAACAGAAACATTTTAACATCTATTAAAAAAATTTAATGAAATTTCCCTTGGTAATTAAAAGCATACTGTTGAGAAATACACAATTTTTATACTGTCTCATCGCATTATTAAAAATTCAATTAACTTTTACTTTTTTTCTATTGTAGAAAACTTCACATGCAACAAACACATTTTAATTCTTCAGGATGTTTGATGTAAATTAGTAGTTTACAATGGAGTAGTTACTCATTTAAAAGTATACGGAGCTCATTACTAACTTATTCAAAGTAACGCTCTCATAGGTAGATACTGTTACAATAAATTTTTAATAACTGCAGAAATTATCTTATCTCTTTCAATAATTATTTATTTACTTTAAAAATAATTATTTTATTTATACATAAGAAGAAATTAAAATTGGAAGAAATATTAAAAAGAACACTTGCTTGACAATAAAAATACCACTTCTAATTTTGTAAACAGAGCTCGAAAAAAAAAACATAAAAATTAACAGAGTTTAGTTGTATGTCTTATTTCCACTAGAAAAAAAATAGAACAATATATTTTTCAACACTCTCCCTTATTGTCCATTTTTTTTTTCACAAACAGGATTACTCCAATCCAATCTTTGCATTCAGGGTATTAAGCTTTGGCTTGTGTAGTGGTTTTGTGAGTCCATCTGCTAGTTGATTTTCAGTGCTAATCTTTGAAACTTCTATTTCTCCTTCCTGTACCTTTTCCCTGACAAAAAAGTGACGCACCTTTATGTGTTTGGTTCTCCTATGGAACTCCGGATTCTTTGCAAGTCTTATTGCTGCTTCATTGTCTATCCAAAGAATTGGTGTTCCTTCAACATCAGTCATTTCTTTTAACAATCTACTAAGCCAAACTAAATCCTTTGTTGCTTCACTTGCTGCAACTATTTCTGCTTCTGTTGTTGAGAGTGCAACTGAAGATTGTCTTTGGCTTGTCCACAATATTGCTCCACCTGCATACAGGCAAACAATACCAGTTGTTGAACGTCCTGTTTTATCATCTCCAGCATAGTCGGCATCGCTAAATCCTTCTAAATGTCCTTGGTTAAAGTTGGATTTGTAAATGATACCTTTTTCTTGTGTCCCCTTTAAATATCTGAATATCCTCTTGATTTTTACAATATCTGCACTGGTAGGATTTTCAACACTTCTTGCTAAATAGTTAACGGAAAATGCTATATCTGGTCTCGATCCAGTTGCTAAATATAGTAGAGTTCCTATAGCTGATCTAAAGGGAAAATTCCCTTTTATATCAGTATTATCTTGAGAATTATCATAAGTAACTGGTGTTGAAACTGCTCTGCAATTTTCCATTCCAAAATCTTCCAACATTTTCTTAATATAACTAGATTGGGTGATCTTTATTGAACCATCATTTCTTTGTTCAATCTCAATGCCCAAAAAAAATGAAGCAGGTTTGAATGTAATCTTAAATTCTGTTTTCAATTCATTTAAGAATTTATTTATTTCATCTTGGTTTGTTGATGCAACTAAACCATCATCCACGTAGAGTGCAAGTATGATCTTAAGATCATTTCTATTTCTGATAAATAAACAAGGATCAGATGCACTTCTAGTGAAACCGAGCTTGGCGAGAAAACTTCCAAATCTTTCATTCCAACATCTAGGAGCTTGCTTAAGTCCATATAAGCTACGGTTCAGCCTACACACCTTATTTGTTCCATCACTAAAGCCTTCAGGTTGAGACATATAGATTTCTTCAGAAAGTTCTCCATACAAAAAAGCTGTTGAAACATCAAATTGCATAAAGTGCATGTTTTCACTAGCTGCTACGCTAATTAAGGTACGGACAGTATTTTTATTTGTTACTGGACTAAATGTCTCTTCATAGTTAACTCCCTTACGTTGGGAAAAACCTTTTGCTACTAATCTTGCCTTGTATTTATCTACTGAGCCATCCGGGTTAGTTTTAAGTTTAAAAACCCATTTGCTTGCAATCGGCTTGAATCCAGGTGGTAAATCAACTACTTCCCAAGTTTGGTTTTCCTTTAGAGATTTTAATTCACTGTCCATAGCATGTAACCCACTTATCTTTTTGTTTAGTCCTTATTGCTTCATCATAGGTTTCTGGTTCATCCATATTTTCCAATACTGAGTGCAAACTATAATCATCATATCTTGAAGGTTTCTTAATTCTAGATCTATCCCTAAGTTGTCTTTGATCTGCTGTGTCCTGCTGTTTTACTATTATCTTGTCAGTTTCCCTTTGTTCACTTAAATGATCTTCAGATTTATTTTCAATATCTTCATCTCTAGTTTCTTCTGATTCTACAGTCACTGGTAGTGGATTTGAAAACTCTTCCTTTTGGAATATTACATCTCGACATCGAAATACCGAATCATTTATTTCATCATAAATTCTGTAGCTATCATCACCATCATAGCCTATTAGAATTCCAGATCTTGCCTTTGGATCCATCTTGTTTCTCTTTTGATCAGGAATCCATCCACTACATGCAGTTCCAATCACTCGTAGATGCTTAAGTCTTGGTTTCTTGTCATACCATATTTCATAGGGTGACTTTCCATCAACAGAGGACTTCGCAGTTCTGTTTAGTATATATGTTGCTGTATTGATTAGCTCTGCCCAAAACTTTTGTGGAAAAATCTTTCTGGAATACATGAGAGATCTAGCTGCTTCAACTATGGTTCTATTCTCCCGTTCGGCACATCCATTTTGCTGTGGAGTATATGGTGTTGTAAACAGCTGTCTCACACCATATTTCTTTAGTAACATTCTCATTTGTTTATTATCAAATTCTCCACCATTGTCACTGCGGAATTCTTTGATCGGATGACCTTCAACTTTTGCTTCTTCAAGCACTTGATTTAACTTTTCCAGAGCTTCTGACTTTTCTTTGAGAAAGTGGACAAAGCGCATTCGAGAAAAATCATCTTTAAAGCAAACAAAGTAACGAAAGCCTGAATTTGATGGAACTTGAAATGGTCCACAAATATCTCCATGCAGTGTCTCTCCCTGCTTGGTTGCTCGTGGTCGGGTTCCAAATTTCTGACGATGCATTTTTCCTTTTATACATCCTGTACAATGTTGATGTTCATCTTTGATGTTTGTCCTTATGTTCAATTCTCTCTCAATAAGATCTTTAATATGTCTTTTATCTTGATGACCCATTCTTTCATGATAAAGCTGCAAAATATTTTGATCTATGAAATTTGCTTCTGTCGACTGTGATGATTTTGCTTTCATTTCCACTTTAAACAGTCCTCCATTGTCTTTACGATAGCCATTAAAATATGTTTTCTTGTTTACCTTTAGGCTACATCTATTTGGTCCTGAGACAAATTCACTGTTGGGTAGTTTATCGTGAGTTTGCAGAATTGAAAAAAGATTTTTCTTAATATCAGGAACATACCATACATTTTCAAGAGCTAAATGAAGAATATTTCCATCCACATATGATTTAACTTCAATTGTTCCTTGACCCAAAACTTTAGCTTCTTGTCCATTTGCTGAACTTACTTTGACAGAGTGCTCAAATTCACTATAAGTTTTGAAAAATTGATTTTGGTTAGTAATATGTCTTGTGGCACCATTATCAAAGTACCAGTTTTCTTTGTCATCACTTTCTGTAACAAATGCGTGATCATCTATTGATAGCATGAAGGCATTTACTTCCCTTGAGGTTCCTGTTCTTGTATTATTTTTATAATTCTTTGTTTTTGTTTCTTCCTTTTTTGGTCTTCCATCAGCAATCCATTTATAACAATCTTGAATCCAATGGCCTTTCTTTTTACAATAATTGCATGGATATGTGTACCTCTTGTCTTTGTTGTTACCTTTCTCATTTACTCTATCTTTGAAAATTTTCTTGACTGTTAAGGCTTCCTGATCAACACTTTCTGAATTAGAGGTTAACTTGCTTGCTTCTGTGCAGAGCCAATTGATGAGATTGTCCACATTCCTTTCTTTATCTTTATGAATCATAAGCCAAGTTGTTTGAAAATTTGAATAATCTCTGGGTAGAATTTCAAATATCTTACATATAAGAAAAATTGGTGGCAATTTTCCATTATTGCTGTTTTGACATTTTCCTATTTCTTCTTGAAGGTTGTTCCAAAGCTGCCTAATTGAAGACAAGTTTCCAGCCATATCTAGACTTTCTTTCCATTTACAACCAAAAAACTCCAAACAAATTTCAAAGGCTTTATTTTCTTCTACACCAGCAAAAAGATTGTGGAGTTCTGTCCAAACCTCATCTGGGCATAAAAGATTTCTTATTTGAGCTCTAACTTTTGGACTCAAGGTTGAAACTAATAGAAACATTATTTCTGATTGTGTCTTGTTAAATTTTTCCAAGTCTTTCTTGTAGACATTTCTTTCTTCTAATGTTGCACTGCTACTGGGTTCTTCAGGAATCTTTAATTTTCCTGAAATTAATTCCATTGCATTTGGAATTCCTTTTAATTTGATTTGAATCAAATATTTCCAATCTTCCCAGTTTTCCCTTCCTTGAAGAGGTTCAATTTTCTGCATGATCTGTTCCATTTTCTTTTTCTCAAGAAAAAAATGGCGTTAGGGTTAGGAAAAATATACTGGGCCCATAACCTGTTACAATAAATTTTTAATAACTGCAGAAATTATCTTATCTCTTTCAATAATTATTTATTTACTTTAAAAATAATTATTTTATTTATACATAAGAAGAAATTAAAATTGGAAGAAATATTAAAAAGAACACTTGCTTGACAATAAAAATACCACTTCTAATTTTGTAAACAGAGCTCGAAAAAAAAAACATAAAAATTAACAGAGTTTAGTTGTATGTCTTATTTCCACTAGAAAAAAAATAGAACAATATATTTTTCAACAGATACCACTGACATGTTGGTACTAATACAAAGAAGTCGTCCCAATTGCACATCCAAGTTCCTGAATTCTACTCTTTTTGTCGTGTTAATTTAATTATTAAAGGTAAAACTAGAAACGCATAAGCCTGAGAGTTTCAACCTATGCATTGAATGTAGAAATTGTCTAATGATGTGAATATGGGGATGTAGTATATGTTCATCCTCAAAACTTGTATTACTGTGTATTTCTTGTCACCATGTATAGGAATTTTGGATAAAAATTGTGAAATGATTGAATATATTCTATTTTGGTAAGCGTAAAAACTTAATTGTCACGAAGTAGAGGAAATATAGAAGCTTTTATGAAGGTGTAAGGATAAATTTTGAAGTCCTTATACACCTAATTCTGCTTTTGCAAGAACTTTTTTACACGAATTTGATTTAACACGAATTCAAAATAAATATTTCATTCTCTTTTTACGCGAGTCATTTTGATTTAACACGAGCGGTCCAATCCAATTTCTAACAATTTTTTTGCCTAAATTCTAAGAAAACAAAATTTTACTTGTGGCGTAGTAGATCATTTCTATTTTCTCTTTGTATAATAGCTAGTGTATGTTTTGAAATGCGTGCTTTCCTCTCGATACATTACATAACGTTTTTATTATTGACGTTTTATTGTTTCAGAGGGTTGATTGAAAAAGGGTCAGACGAAGTTTTTGAATTTATTAGTGTTGTGGAATGTTAGCTGCTTTTGTATAGTTGAATCCATAGACCGTGTATCGTTTCATCGACAGTGTCGGTTGAGCAGTCCTCAATTTTAAAAACTCATTCATAGGTAATCGCATTGCTTGGGGAATTCAATCATTGGAAATATTTCCTATGAATCATTACTTTGAGGCCGCGTTTATAGTTTAGCTTATGCGTTGCGTCGAACCAATGAGCGACGATAACAACGTGATTGACAGATGGGCGGGATTACGCAAGCCTTCGCGTTGCGTTCAAAAGAGAGTTGAGATAACTTTATAATTTTATCTTTGAATCATTAATCTTCTGTTATGCATATACAAAATGAGAAGACACTTGAGGTCTATTTAGTACATTAATTGGCCAACAAATGTTACTGTATTTTTTCAACAATTCAATTAACAAATTCTTCAAAGATAATGTCATTGAAGGATTTCATAGTGAAGTAAAATTTATTTCCGACCAAAAAACTTCTGGCTTCACCTAAGTGATATTGGTACTTCTAGACCCACCGAGAGAAAGCATGGTTAACGGAAGCCAGTTGTTAGTGTACGCCAAATGTGGTAACTTGTTTATTTTACGTGACTTAAGTTGTGCGTCAAATATTGGCATGAAATTTAGCTAGACAAGAATGATAGGAATGGCAACCTTAATGATATAAACAGCTTCATGAAAAGAATGGCTATTTTATTAAAAGGGTGGTGCCGTGCTGACGTTTATTCCCTTTCAACTGTTTGCATATGCCATCTAATACCAGGATCAATAAAGTTGTATTTATGATTAGCTTACAGGTGTTCGTATCTGACATTTCCTATTTCATCCACTTTCCAACAATCAGTAAATTATACTTCCTTCTGCCATGTTTTCTTTTATGGCTGCAACCAAAGTTTTCGCTCAACAGTCTGGCACAGCCACTGAAAGCATTCTTTCAATTCACAGCAAATACCCACCGCAGTGGAAGAATACGACCATAACGAATGTAAACAAGTTACCACATTTGGAAGCTTTGGCACACAATTACGACTGGTGCCGCTTTAACCAAAAAGTACTGTTTGAGTTAAACGTATTATTGTTTTTCTTGTGACAGATTTGTATCAGTAAAAATGGTGACAACAGGGATTTTCTTTGTCAAAAGTAATAAAATCCTATAATTTGATATATCCTATATTTTGATAACTCTGCAAACTACCAAAGGCTATGGGCTCACTTCAAATGTGCTAAATTTGGAACGTATTTGTAACCTTAAAAAATTTCAAAATTCTGAATTTTATTTCCTGTGTCAACTAATTGGTTGTAATTTTTTGCAGAACAATATCCAACTTCATTTAAGTGACGAAAGTCCATCAGTATATTCAGGGACAGATGTTCAGTGGAAATGTAGTATCCGGACAGAATATGCCGCCACACTAAGTAGCTCTCTTAAAAAAGGTCACTTATTATTTTCATGATTTTCTTAAAATATGGCTTGTTTAAATATTTCTGGTAATGTTTAAAATTTGTCGTGGCTCAAACAAAAACACAAAATTTAGTACTGTTTTTTTTTCATTTTACAAATATTGATTCAAATTTCTGTACTATCCTAAGTAAACAGGGAATTGCTGTTCTATTCTATTCAAGTAATTACTGTACTATCCTAAAGCGATTGGGTAGCAGTGGTTTTTGGACCAGTGATTGAGAGTATCTGTGATTCAGTTGTTCGGGATACATGAGACCGCTTAAACCATAGTGGCAATATTTAACCTCACAGATCAGTATTACCACAGTATCCACAAACTCACTACATTAGGCTTCCCTGCCTCACTAATACACCTCATCCATTCCTACCTAACAAGTAGGCAGTTTGTTCGCGTAAACAAGACACTCTCATCACGACGTACCATCCAGGCTGATACACCACAGGGTTCCATCCTTGGACTCAAATTATTCAACCTGTATGTGAACGACATACCACAACATAACACTGCACTACTCTGCATGTTTGCAGACAACACTGCAATACTGGCCCAAAACTACAAAATTGAAAACATCACCAAAACACTCACACGCTACCTCCACTCACTTGAGTCCTGGCTCATCGACGGGAAAATTTTGAACAACGTGGACAAATGTCAAGCTGTCATGTTCACACGCAAACAAAACCTGCCACCACCAGTCAAACTATTCGACATAACTATCCCATGGTCCCCAGATTGTATCTATCTTGGTGTCACGTTGGACAGAAATTAACTTGAAAAAGGCATATTTCCTCCCTTAAATCCAAGTTCCTAGCTGCTCGTAATCTTATTTTCCCCCTAATTTCTAGGAACTCCAAATTGCCAATAGATACTAAAGTGCTCATTTACAAAGCCATGCTTCGTTCTATAATCAGTTAGGCTTGTCAGGTTTGGGGATATGCTGCTAAAACCCATATATAAAACTTGAAACTCTTCAAAATTCCACCCTCAGAATTATTACTAACAGTCTCTGGTATTACAGGAACAACAAAATCCGAGAACTTGGAATTCTAGAACTCAAAGAGTTTTTCGGCCACATCAGTAAAAAATTCTTTAAAGCCCTCAGTTGCAATGAAAACCCTGCTATAACGCAAATCCCCAGATATGATATGACCATCGTCTACCTATTAATTTCCACCGACCCAGAGCCATTCTAAACTATGATAGATTTCCAAATTCTGGAAATTATTTATTAAGTAACAATCGCAATATTACCATAGTAGCTATGGAGTAGTGGATAAAGCCACACCCCTATGACCGGTCGTCCTTCGGAGGGAGGCCTCACGTGTTCGAACCCGACCAGCGGAAAAATTTTATTTTCCTCTCTTAACCTTTTAAAAATACTAATTATTTACCCTTTTTTCCAATTTTTACAGTAAATATTTCTCACATTTTTTCCTTCAACGTAGTATTTTTATTTTATTTTAAAAATTTTTTTCTAATTTTATATGGCACTTTTTCAATTCCGATACTTGTGTATTTAGTATTGTCACTGCATCTCCAGGCATATTATAAAATTCTCTTTTGCACTCGGCACCCTCTTACCTAGTTCACTACCAAGTCCTCGCACAACCAAAAATAAATTTCTGGAATTTTAAATGTCATTACCCTGAAATTTTACAACCTGAAGATTGAGGGCCGCTGGCCCATAAGCTTCTCGAAATCACGCCACAGTCCCAGCATAGAGAATTTCTAAAAATGCATAACCATGTGTTGAAGTGGATATGTTCAAAGACGGTGATTCTAAAAATTTATTTTGAAATAGCTGCAATAAACGTCTTTAGACCGATGTAGAAACGGTTCATTTATGTAATTTATTTGTATTATTCCGTACAATGTTATATGATAACAAAGTACTTTTTAAGATTTTTCTATCTACCACCATTAAATGAAAATAAAAACTAATATATCTACTTGCCATTCGATATTTAGCAGTGTCATTCAGTTTAAGCTGAAAGTATAGTACAACGTTTCAGCGGTTCGATTGAACCCTGAGACATGCAAGTCAACATAAGTAGCTTCCCAAAAAATAACTGCTTCTTATACCTGTGGAGTACTATAAAATCGCCTTTCGGTAGATAACAGCAAATATTCATCTAAGTCATGGTCGAATCACAGTTAAGAACCAGATTCTTCAGTAGTAGTGGTTAACACTGGTTAACATCACTGTTATAAGCAGAAAATATATATCTATTGTATTTGGGTTATTAAATAGAGTGGTGGATTAAGTAGCTCGCAAAAATAATGCATCTCTTGAATTTAATGTTTGATTAATTATAAAATTTTATTTTTATGAAATAAAAATGTAGACACATATTTTGTTCTGAAAAACCAGTTATGAGAAAGTATTAAGTTACCTGCGCCTAATAGTTCAAAATGACGATCCATCACTGTCAGGAAGAAAAATGTTGCTTTTAATTAGCTTATTGAGGGGGAAAGTATCTTTAGGGAATGAAATAATAGGCTTAAAAAAACGGGGCTCATCAGCGGAATAAAAATGTTAAATTCAGTTTAAATTGTAGGTTTATGAGTGCTATTATATTTGGTAAATTTTAAAAAAATGTAGATTTCGAGATTGTGTGTGTGTCCTGGATGAATACAAAAACGGGTTCGAAATGAATTCTCTCTGGCGTTGCAAGCTGCGACGCTAACTCAGCTATCTATTTTGTCAACATCCGGTTGCTATACGAGTGACTAGAGATACTTTACAATCAACCAGATTCAGTTCGGAATCGCAATCACAGTTTAGAACCAGATTCTTCAGTAGTAGTCAGTTAGAACTGTTGCTGTGAAACCACTGTTTAACATCTCAAATTTATAGGCAGAAAATATTTATCTATTGTATTTGTGTTATTAGAGTGGGAATAAAGTAGCTCGGTGTTGTGAGGGGAGAGTGAATTTTCCATCGAGCTCCTGGGTCGAAGGCCGTCTCCAGATTACAAAGTTGCAACATGAGAAAACGCTTAGTTTCCCTTCTCACAATTGATTTAAGTAATCATATTTCCCTTACAGACATTAACGTTTTTATAACATAATGAAATACTCATTATAATAACGTCTTCAGAGGAATTTTACATTTTACTTACTGATCACTATGAATGGAGAACATGCAACGCTATCTGTTGGTACATGCAACGCTATCTGTTGGTGAATTTGCGCACTATGCCGTGTTTCTTTTGTTTGTTGGAGAATCTCGACTTCTTCAAATGCATTTTTGGGATGGGGATAGTGAAAAGTTCGTCCGTTTATTATTGGTGTGCATTTATACGCACTTTATTCTTTACACTTACACTTTATTACCAAGTTCTGAATGCATACATTACGGTCTAATGCACTCGTTGCACATGAGAAAATCCCTTTTTATTTCTGCATACAATGAAAATTAGTGTTGGCAAATGCTGAGCATTTGTCTATGATGGCATTAACTCATGGCTCTAGTACTTTTGCATAATTCCACTACAGCCTTTAATTGCTGAGTGCTTACTGAAAATGTGAACACATGCAGTGTTCACATCCAACTGATCAGCATTGACAACAACTTGTCTGGAGTCACATAAAACAACAGAAGGTAGAGAGAATCAGTCAAGCCAATCTAAAAGATTTGCAGATGAACAGTTATGGATGTTAAGTCTCGAAAAATCCAAGTAATTTATCTTTGAATCATTAATCTTCTGTTATGCATACACGAAACGAGAAGACACTTGAGGTCTATTATTTAGTACATTCACCTACCAACAAATGTTACTGTATTTTTTCAACAATTCAATTAACAAATTCTTCAAAGATAATGTCATTGAAGGATTTCATAGTGAAATAAAATTTATTTCCCACCGAAAAAACTTCTGGCTTCACGTAAGTGATATTGGTACTTCCTGACCCACCGAGGGAAAGCATGGTTAACGGAATGCCAATTAGTGTACGCCAAATGTAGTAACTTGTTTATTTTATGTGACTTAAGTTGTGCGTCAAATATTGGCATGAAATTTAGCTAGACAAGAATGATAGGAATGGCAACCTTAATGATATAAACAGCTTCATGAAAAGAATGGCTATTTTATTAAAAGGGTGGTGCCGTGCTGACGTTTATTCCCTTTCAACTGTTTGCACAAGCCATCCGGTACCAGGATCAATAAAGTTGTATTTATGATTAGCTTACTGGTGTTCGTATCTGAAATTTCTATTTCATCCGCTTTCCAACAGTCAGAGTAAATTATACTTCCTTCTGCCACGTTTTCTTTTATGACTGCAACCAAAGTTTTCGCTCAATAGTCTGGCACAGCCACTGAAAGCATTTCAATTCAAAGCAAATACCCACTGCGGTGGGTATTTGCTTTGGCTTATTTTGCTTTAAAGCTTCCACATTTGGAAGCTTTGTTACACAATTACGACTGGTGCCCCTTTAACTGAAAAGTATTGTTTTTCTTGTGACAGATTTGTATCAGTTAAAAATGGTGACAGCAGGGATTTTCTTTGTCAGAATTAATAAAATCCAACAAAATGACAACTCTGCAAACTACCAAAGGCCATGGGCTCACTTCAAATGTGCTATCTTTAGTTCTGTTTTTTTTTTTTTTTTTTTTTTTTTCATTTTACAAATATTGATTCAAATTGCTGTACTATCCTGAGTAAACAGGGAATTGCTGTTCTATTCTCAGTACCCAAGTAATTACTGTACTATCCTAAGTGCATAAAGAATGGTTCCTGTGAAGGAACGTTGGCAATATTCTATCTTATCAAGAGATTACACTTTCTGAGTTGACAATATTCTTAGTGCTTTCCAAGAGCATGAAAAGTTATGCCAATTAAAGAGTGGGATCAACAGATCATGGAGATATGGGACGCGAACAATAAGTTTGTAAGAAGTAATAACACTATGGTTAAAATAATCATTTAAAACTCTTAACATCTTTATAATAGTTATGTTTGCAATTTAAAACTAGTGTCATTGTGATGCTAAGTTGCAATGCATTTAATGTACATCAGTTGGTGAGAAAACATTTCTATGCTTACAAGATTAATTACTGTAATGCTTCCTTCAATACATTTAATGTTTTGCCATAGGTGACAAATAGATATTGCGAGTATGCAGTATAATAATTTTTCATCTACTTCTGCAATTTTTCTAGGTATACGTGTATGTCTCCTCAAAAGCTCTGCTTCCAACAAGTGATCATGTTCTAAAATTATGAAACATCCTTGAGTAACCAACAAATCAGGAGAGGCTCTCCTCATTGGCAATTGAAAGACCTGTGTCCCTAAATTATGATGAAACCTTTATTAAACTTGTCCTATATCCTGACTGAGAAACCACAAATGATTCTTCTGTAAAATTTCTATTTCAAATTCAAAAATCGATGTGCACTCCATGCTAAAAGTGTTATAAAACTAAATTTTGATGAATTCAGTTCTCAACGTGTTTTTCCAATTTATGGAAGATTTGATCTTATTCGTTCACGAGGACAAAAATCAATATATTGCTTAAAAGTGTTATAAGCCGTAATGTAAAACATACTCCACTCCCAGTATAATCAAGTTCATTTTTGAGTTATAAAATCAATAATTAACTTAAAGTGCGATTTCATGTTCAATTACCATGAATACCAAAAAGTAAATATCCATAAGATTCATTTCATGACCTGTGATTATATAATTTGCATTTTGTTTACTTCATTTTATATTCCAGACTTCACTAAAGAAGATAAGGAAGCTGAACTTCTGGAAGATATCAGTTGCCCAGTCAATGGCGAAAGAACACCCTGAGTCACCTGATATTATTTTGAAAACTGCATGAGCATAATTCTAGTGTGCAATACTTTTGCACCCTTCCTAACATTAATAGATTTATAATTAAATAAATTTAATGCAAAGAATTTCTTGTGTGTGTATGCATTTTATTGTTCATCATTTTATCAGTACTAGTTTCATGATAAAATTTACATGAAAACTTTCATAAATAAGGTTGTGTTTATATAATTGAAAGTCAAATGCAGAAAAAGAATGAATTTTTTTGAAACACTTAAATAAAGTGAATTTATTGAATAACTAATTTTCTCTTAATGTCTCAGGTAAATATTTAAAAAAGGACAACATTACATGCAACATTTTGCAATTATATTTATTTTAGGGCCTTGGTGGCCCAGTTTGAAGAGTAACGAATTAGCAACCAGAGGGTTGCGAGTACGAATCCAACCAAGGACCGTCGTGTATAGAGGGGGCTGATGCACATTAAATCTGTCGGGGCCTCAAATGTCCTCACGTTAGCGTGGTGTGGAAGTTTGGAGAGTGGGGTACCAGCTAACCAGGGTTGACTTATTCAATTTTTTTCTTTATACACTGCTGGCCACCCAAATTGCAACACCAAGAAAGACAAGAGATATCACAACAAAATTTATTTTGTAGATATCTCCCCGTGGAAAACGACGTTTATTTCCATGCAGGCAAATGTTTACAAGCACATCACAGCACTAGAGTACTACTTGTTCGATTAAACAACTTAACCAATATGCTTTATCCACCTATGTCAACATCACAATGAAATCGCAGGAATACGTATCAATCACAGGAAAATTCAGAAATGAGCTTTAAATCATACACCCAGCATTTTGTAGGACTCTGATTTGCATATTTCCTGTGATTGGTTGCGTGCAGCGACCTCTATTGACAAAAGATTTTCTCTACCAAAAAAAATCCCCTTTCATGAGAATAACGTTATCGCAAACCGCATTCAAATATACCAATTCCTTCAATTTTTATGAATTTTTAAACTATTTCGGAATTTATGGGACACCCTGTATATTCACCACATTTACTATATATTACGACGAATTTTAATTTTCACCAGCAGCAGGCTGAATCGTGAGAATATTCGGATATCCAAACGAATTGAAAAATTTGATAAAACTGCTTTTATTGAAAAATTAGCAAGTGCATAAGACAACGATTTCGCTCTTAAGATTTAGCGTTGTGAAAAAGAAATCAATTTAGAGAATTTCAGCTTAATATTCATGTTAATTGTAATAGTTCATGAGAAGCCTTTAAATTTAGTTGCTAATGTTGAAAGTTTAGATTTCACTCTCGTGTGACCGCGTGATGAATAGGGAACTTGTTCATGGTATCTGCCGACAACTCGAGCGCGTGCGATGTATAATAAATTCGTATTTAAAAGTTCTACTTTATCGCACCAGAGAGCGCTGGTTCGACCTAACTATTTTGCCCTCCCATGGTAAGCCAATTTCGTATCTGTAGAACTTCTGTTTTAGATTTCTTGTGAATGTCTTGTTCAGTATTTGTACCCAATACTATTTTCTTAAAAAACAGCTATTTATAATTGAATTTGTTGATTTAATTCCATATATTTGTATTTAAAAGCTGTGATACGAAAGGAATTTATTATTCCAGAGAGCGCTGCGCATCCTTTTTGTCATGCCTTGCAAGCCAATTTGGATTCTGTTCTACTTTATCGGATATCCCTTTGTGCAGCGTAAATTCAACTATCTTCCATAAACTTTGCAAAGAACACCTTCAGAAAGTGGGAAATTTAATTTGTTTAATGCTATCAAGTCCATAGTAGTTAAAATGTTGTCAACAGTTGCTACCTATTATTTTGAAAAAAATCTTTCCTAACTGCTATTGCTTTATTCTAATATTAACAGTTTTTTTCACAGTTTTACCTAACAGTGAGAAATTCAACATTCTGAGTACTAATTTGCTTCATTGTATTTCCAATAAAATCGACAACTATCAATATTTTCGATAACAGTTGGTAACTGATATTTTGTAATAACACTTGTGCAAACTGCTATCGGAACAGCAGTAAAAAGAGCAGAAAGTTTCCGTGAAAACAAATGAAAAAGAACAGGTTGTTCTTTTCTTTATGTCCCACATGCTTTCTAGAGATGGCAAAACGGTTATTTACGAAAACCGTGCAAAGTTATTGCTAATTTGCAATAACAATTGTAAATAATCAAGTTATAACAAAATTATAAACTTCGAAATTGATTTTAATGGTTACTTTTAACAGTTACAAACCGTTTGAATTGAATATTAAGTGGTTTTAAAGTAGTATTTTCAACTTTTTTAATCAAATATACTTCTTTAGTTTCAAATATAATTAATTTTAAATTGCTTCACTGCTGTCCCAATACCATTTACCTAATATGAGTAGCTAACTGTTATACTTTTTAATAACACTGCTATTTGTACTGCTATTGGTGGGATATGCTGTAAAACAAATGTGATCTTTTGTTTATGAAACAACCATACACGCTGATTCACATGAAAAATACTTTTTAATTGCATTTTTCAATCTTCTTACCAGAAAATCCATGCATTGAAATGCGAAATTAATTTAGAGTTATTTGAAATTTTGATTAATGGCTTTCGGGCCAATAATCCTTTTACAGAACTATATTTTGACTAACTCACATCTCATTTGAAGCAGAAACCGTGAAGAAATGTAGATTTTATCATCATCAATGCTTTTAGTTTGATTGTAAACTGTGCTGATCAAACAAATTTTGAAAATTATGTAAGTTTCACTTGTGCCACATGATACTCATAAAGGTATCAGGTAATGAAATTTTCACACAAATCGCGCTCTTCCTTAACGAATACATTTAATAATGTAACAATGTGCTTTCGAATCATTAAAATTTTATGTTATCATTAACATTTAAATTTTTGAGCTGCAAAATTATTTAATACCCACGCAATCATATTGTAATGAAGACTAGCAGAAAAGAAACGTTATTTACATAAATATTCACTTTAAATGCTTTTTCTTTGACGAAATTGATTTATTGATTCAAATGAATAAATTTCACCATTTTAGTGATTAAAGTTTTTTCTTTGAGAAAATACAACAAAAATTGAACTAAATATTTTTGCTGTATACTGAAGAAAAATTACACTAACAACAGATGCATCTGATTCCGCCGTGGGTGCCGTAATCCATCAACTATATAATTGTGAAAAACAACCACTAAGCTTTTTCTCTCGATCCCTAACATCCACGCAAAGAAACTACAGCGCTTATGATCGAGAATTACTTGCTATCTACCTAGCGATAAAGCATTTTAAGCACATTCTGGAAGGACGATCATTTACTATTTTTACTGATCACAAACCTATCACCTTTGCCTTCCAGCAGAATTTTGATAAAGCCTCTCCAAGACAAGCCCGGCAGTTGAACTACATTGCTGAGTTCACTACAGACATACAATACATTTCCGGAGAAGAAAACATCGTAGCAGACACACTGTCGAGAATTGAAACCATCACTACTCCAGCTCCAATTGATTATACAGTTATTGCAGATTGCCAGGAGGATGAAGACCTCAAGATTCTTAAATCAAATTCCAGTTTCAAAATGGTACAAATTCCTATCCCGGATAGCGATAAGAAAATTGACTGTGATACCTCCACTAATTTTAACCGGCCGTACATTCCTAAGGAATTTCGCAAGAGTATTTTTCTCTGTACATAACTTAACCCATCCTGGAATTCGTGCAACAATGAAGTTGGTGACAAAGATTCATTTGGCCTGGCATAAACAAAGACTGCCAATGTGAACTAGAGCATGCTTGGCATGCCAACGAGTCAAAGTTCACAAACATTCATGAATGTCCCGCATACACCACTTATCCCCGAAAGAAGCCCCCCCCCCTTTGTTATCAGACTCAAAATTAATATACGCAGACACTGAAAAAATAAGAGTCGAGTCTTAAGAAACTTACCCAATCACCCTCATCTTGATGGTGCAAACTAGTTAATACAATGTGAGATAACCATTTTTTAATCATATATCGCCTTTTAAGAACAAACAGCGCCAAGTCATTCCTCGTGAGAGGGCGGGGGAAGGGAATAGGGAATACATGGTCAGGAACTCGAGACATGTTGCCACCATACGATGTACCTTCTAGATAGGTGCCTTGGCAATGAAAAGCACTCCTCTCGGCTACTTTTCTTTCTATCGGCAATGGCAACCATTTCTTGTGAATCTATGTTAAGGAATGAATGTTTAAATCAGTCGATTGCAATCTGCTTTTCTTCAGTTCTTGAACCTGATTTGGTTAAATAAATCAGATGATTAATGTATTTGGGGAAGGGTCTGTTTACAGAAATCAACAACATAACTTGCAAGTCTTTGCAGAAATTTCAGAAGCTAATTTTTAATTTAAAAAATATTTGTGTTAGTGTTTAACTATTATACCCAAGACTATAAAAACGATATCCATTGAAATGGGGACTGCAAATCAGTTAATTTCCTAAAAAGAAAATAAATATAATTCCTTAATACAAATGTATATCTGACCTGTAGGCCTGTTTGTACAAGCAAATCAAGAAAATGTACTTGGGTTCTTTATTTTTAAGTCAGTGCTGTTTACTAGAATATGGGAAAAGGTTTTAATGATTTCCCCCAAGTAAGCATAAAAGTTGAAATCTGCTTTGCATACCAAAAATATTTAATACTCAAATACAAAATAGAATAAACAATTTGAATTACAAATGTAAATTGCACGGAAGAGCTGAAACATTATGACCACCTACTCAATAACGCGTTGCGCCTCCTTTGGCTTGCAAAACAGCTGCAACTCGCCTGGGTATAGGGTATTTCAATTAACGTCACACTGGATCAACACAATGGGCTATTGGTGACGGTCCGGGATCAATCCCAAAGGGAAAGATCCGAGGACAACACCACGTAATTTTGAACCACGGTCAGATGACGAGGCAACACCTGAGCTGGCACCCCACTCTCCAAACTTCCACACCACGCCAACGTGAGGACATTTGAGGCCACGACAGATTTAACGTGCACCAGCGCCTGGGCATAGATGCCACAAGTTCAAGACTGGAGACAGGTTGTACCAAATGTCTAAGCAGCGTCACGCAAAGTCGAGATATTTGGACATGGTGGTGTTTGAGCTGAGCTGCCGCTCCATGACATCCCAAATGTGCTCTATCGGATTAATATCCGGCGAGTTAAGTGGCCAGGACATTAAGTGGAATTCATCAGTATGCTCCTCGAACCGCTCCAACACAATCCGAGCCTTGTGACATGAGGCGTCCTGCTGGAAGATTCCATTTCCAGTTGGGAAGACAGACGTCATGTAAGGGTGCAACTGATCCGCAATGATGTTCAGATAGTTCGCAGCGTTTATGGTCTGTTCTACCACAACTACGGGTCCCAGAGTCGCCCATGAGAACGTCCCCCAAATCATAATACAGCCACCACCAGCCTGTGTATGACCTGCTGTACAAGAGGGGAGCAACTGTTTGCCTGGCAGACGGCGTACCCTGACACGACCATCGACGTGATGAATGAGAAATAGGGATTCATCTGACCAGGCAACTCTCTTCCACTCATCCATGGTACAGTCTCGATGTTCCCGGGCCCACTGTAGCACTGTAGGCGTAGTTGACGATGACTCTTGGTCAACAGAGGCACACGAGTGGGACGTCTGCTGCACAGTCCCATATCCAACAGTGTCCGCTGAACTGTGTGTTCCGGAACACTTGCGCTTGGACCTGCAATGTATTGGGCTGTCAGCTAAGCCACTGTCTCGCGCAGATGTCGCTTTACCAAGCGGAACAGTCTCCGACGTCCTTTTTCTTTGATAACGCGTGGACGACCAACACCTTGGTGTCTACTGCTGGTGTCACCGTCATTTATCCACTTTGCATGAATACTAACAACGGCAGATCGTGAACACCCTACCAGTCGTGCAGTTTCGGTGATACTCGTTCCGAGTCTTCGGGCCATTACGATCTGCCCTCTATCAAATTCGCTTAGATCAGCGGCCTTTCCCATCACTCGCAAAAGTGCAAGAATGATTACTTACCTTCTCCAGCAGCAGTTAAATACCATTCTCACTTAATCAGTCTCCGACGTCCTTTTTCTTTGATAACGCGTGGACGACCAACACCTTGGCGTCTACTGCTGGTGTCACCGTCATTTATCCACTTTGCATGAATACTAACAACGGCAGATCGTGAACACCCTACCAGTCGTGCAGTTTCGGTGATACTCGTTCCGAGTCTTCGGGCCATTACGATCTGCCCTCTATCAAATTCGCTTAGATCAGCGGCCTTTCCCATCACTCGCAAAAGTGCAAGAATGATTACTTACCTTCTCCAGCAGCAGTTAAATACCATTCTCACTTAATCACGTGCCCTCCACATCATCCAGACGAGTTCATTGAAAAATGTGGGGATGGTCATGTTTTGGCTTGTCAGTGTATATTCTTGAGTAATAGGTTTGTCACCTACCTTAAGGGCAAGGCTAATTAAAAAGCAGGATCCACTGCATAAAGTTCACAGGTACTTGTCACTATTGATTTTCTAGCTGAGTACATGTATTCATAATTTTTATGCAATATTTCATTTACCAACTTTGAATTTAATTTTAACTTAAAAACCAATTGTGAAAATCTTTATAAATTCTGATTAACAATATGAATTAATATGTATGGGATTTTCAAATAAGAGTATCAGATTGAATTAGTCTTATTTGCTTCCAAGCCAAAAATTAAATTAAGAAGCCTGGTATACCAATAGAACGGGACACTCTTCTATCAATGATTTATTTAAAAGAATAAATTGGATGACTTCCACAAAATATATTATTTGTTAGTTGACTACAACTTCAAAACTGACTTGTCTGTTTACCTACTTTTTATAAGAACATAAAGAAATCCATGAAATTGAATATTACATTGTTAGATGGTGGCTATATTTTTAATTAAATTCGGAATATATGACAAAGTATCAAAGAAACAACATTGTTTGAAAATCTGATCTTATTTTCAGTTCTAAAACCTGAGAAATATTTATTATTGATGTCATAAAATCAGCATACAAAAATAAATATTCAGTGTCAACATCCATCCATTGAAATAAGCAGTCAACTTGACCTTTATGTTATTTATAATAACATACAAATCAGTTTAAAAAAACTTTTCCACTCTAACAAAATACATGCTACACAGCAGAAACATGTAATAAAGGCAAGATACGGTGCAGCTCCTGCAAGGCAGTCCACCTTGGGTCAGTTGATTTCTGAATAGGTGTGAAACATTAAACGATGGCTGCCATTAGCAAAAGCATGAATAGCTATCGTCATGGATAGCCTTCTCTCTGCCAACTCATTATCAATGCTTTCGCTTTCAGCATGTGAACAATTAACATAGAACCAGAATATGCCCTACAGATGTCAATTGTAGAAGGGATTTGTTTATAGTACCACCAGTACCCTAATTTCATTCAAAACCATACAATTCAATTGCCTTCTCTTGGCAGCTGCACTATAGCAAACTTGCCATTAGTTTATAAATACATCTCAATAAAACATCAAAATGCCAAATTATAACAGGCAAAAGAAGTTTAGAAAAAGAATAAAACAATGGCACAATTGTATTTATGTAATCAAGGGCATTCGGAACAGTCTTTAGTTTAATGTAACTTATTTTGCACTTCCTACTATTGACAAAACTACTTTGATTTGTATGACATTGTTCTGTTCGAGATGTTTACAGTTGGTTATGCCAACTACCATGAAAGGTACAAATGCTAAGGGCATGCTAAAATCTTTAAGCATACAAATCAACAGGTAAAATAGAATAACTTCGGTAAACTGTAGTATCACCAAAAGTTTTATGTGTATCATAATGAAATTTTTTGCAGGCTTTATTTATACTTTATACTACACATTGCAGAAAAATTGGCTTGATTTTTAAAAATTAAGTATTTAATAGAATTTACATAAGGTAATTTTTAACATACTCTTTTACAAGCATAACTTGTACGCAACATTCTGGTCATCCTGTGCATTTTCTATAAAACTAATGGCTGATATGAGTAACACAATGCTTTTATTTTAAATTAGAACCAAAAAATAGTAGTTAAGTAATACATAAATATAACAATTAATATTTCACTTCATTAATTTCCAAATTTTCGCTCATACTATATCAAAATTTTTTAATATATTTTTAGCTTTTGAGTAAAATTTTGGTTTCATTTTGATAATCTATTTTCCAACAAAATTTCAGGAGTCTACGTTCATTAGTTGCAGAGTTTTGTGCGCGCAAGCTTGAAAATTACCATTCTGAGATAAATGCAATTAAAGTTGAAATAGTTATTTTTAGCATTCACGGGCGTTCAAGTAAACAAATAGATTTGTGAAATGAGAGTTGAGTAGTACATATTCTGCTTATATTTGTTATAGTAAAAATATTAAAACTAATTAACTAATTAATTAAAAAAAATAAATAGTATAATTCCAATCCAAAACTAAGAAACAAACAAACAGCTGAGGGTATGGGTATTTCAATTAACGTCACACTGGAGCAACACAATGGGCTATTGGTGACGGTCCGGGATCAATCCCAAAGGGAAAGATCCGAGGACAACACCACGTAATTTTGAACCACGGTCAGATGACGAACAAACAGCTGAAAATAAAAATAGGTGTTCGAAAAATCCTCATTACGAACGAACGAACGCGAATTTTTTCATGTGGTTTTTTTACCAGAATCAGAACATTTCAACTATCTAAACAGATTAAAATTGGAAAATGATTTTTTAAAGGTACTGTGCCCCCTTAAATAAAAACATGAAAATCAATGTTCATAAGATTTTTTTTTTTGCATTTTGCCTTGCATCTTAGATTGCTTTAAGCCTATATATCATTGTTTGCAACAGGTATTTGATCAAATTGGAAGCAATTTCATTCTTACTGGATTGAAGACAGATTTTCAATGAATTTCGCTGTTTTGTGACAAAAATGTTATTTCTTCAGATATAAAGGATTTTTTATTGTTTTGATCAATCAGACCTTTGTATGCAAAGCACTACATTTTGGATTATTGTCATGGGAGACTAAAATCTACTTTAAATTCAAATTAACTGGTAAAGATTTTCAATTAAAAATTCATTTCACTTTCAAAACCTGCAAATCTTAAAAACAAAAATTTTTAATAGCAATGAAACACTAAACCAAAAAATTAGACTTAAGAGGTTTCGACAGCAATACTGATATATATATGTTGACCCTTGGTACTAGCAATAAATTCAAGTGTATCAATTTCAACCACCAAAACAAACACTGCATTTGAGTGACTATTGATCAAACTGATTTGAGCTTCCTTCAAATTAAAAATTGATTTTCAATGCTGGATTAAAGTATTGAAAATCGAATTTCAATGCTGAGTTTAAGTTCTGAGTAATTCTTGGTATTTATTACAAACAAGAAAATTGTGTGAAGGAAACTTAAATCATCGATCTGTCAATATCAGTACAAATTGTCAAATTCAAAGCACTCTATAATAATGAAGATGTATGTTGGAAGTTGGGAGGTAGATACAATTGAATTTATTACTAGAACTAAGGTTCAATATGCATATTTGATCTTTTTCTCAAGACATTTGAATTAAAGTACAGATTTTGGGCCATGACAGTAATCCAAAATTTAGTACTTTGCATAAAAGTCTGGTTATTACATAAAAGATCAAAATAACTTTAAATCTGACCTCAGTTTAAAGATAAGAATATTGCCATTACCTTTTATTACCTCATTTATTTCATAAAATTGTGAAATACATTGAAAATCTATCTTTAAGAATAGGTAGAACACAAAACTTGGTTTCAGTTTGACCTGGGGGCCAACAATTCTTTAACACATAAAGCAATTTAAGGAATAAAATAATGCAACAAATTTAAACATTAATTTTAATGTTTTTCTTTAACATTTGCACTTTTTACAAAATGCAGCTTTACTTTTGTGTGCTTGTTTTCTCACATTGCTATTTTAGTATTGTTAGCAAAACTTAAAAAATATGTGGTTATTTGTATGGGAAACTAAAGTAGAACAGCTTATATATGGTTAAATTTCAAATCTTAATTTTAACTGCATACATGTAAAATACATGAACATATTTAGAAACATAAGTTAAACGAATACTTTGGTGACCCACTGCATAAATTCTGCTTAAATAAATACTTCATTGTTAAATTATTTTTCATTCTCGCTTTTACAAATAGCTTCATCTTAATCTAAAAGTCGTAAAAATAGAGCAAAATTTCGTTTTCTGACACAAAGTGACCCTTGAACACAATAACCGAAACTACATGATCGCAAAAATGATGCGAAAAGATTGGAAAACTATCTGGCAAGATTGTGTCACAAAACACTTTTCGCCATAATGAACTGTAAAAATCTGGAATACTTGACATCTTTATGTAAAAACGTATCATGTTTATGACACTTATTTACAACAAACACACAACAGTCACCTTTTACAACCCAAGGATGAAACAATGAATTAAAACATTAGAACAGATAAAATATATTCAAGAAAAACGCACGTGCCAAAACATTTGCACCTTCACGAACAAGCGTCCTGAATAAAATCGGAAAAGCAACTCACTAAATTGAATTTGACCGATTTGAACAAAAACCATTCGATTCATTGCTAAAGGTTGCCAAGAGATAATACGAAAGAAGCCAAAAGAAAAGTATAGCCAATTCCTCTCAAGAAGTAAAGGTGAATGATCAGAAGGGCCATCCAATCTGCAGTGGCAACAAAATAGCGTCTCGACTTCCTGAAATGCGTATATCCCCAATAGGACGGCAATATATGCATTAACTGTGGCAAAAGAATATTGCAGATATTTATATTAATACTTAAAATGTTTATTTTGTCATTAAAATTATTATTAACATATTTATACATAGTCAGTAATTCTTTTGTGCATAATTAATTTTACTTTTTGGTATTTTCATCATAATTTTTGTAAAATACGTATTCTAAAAATTTAACCAGAATTTCACTCAGTCAAATCTGACAATTTTGTTCATGGTGCGATATAAAATCTGTCAAATATCAATCACTGAGGATGTATGGATTGGGTATTTTCATTCCATTTGTTTAGTTTATTTCGTCGTATGATTGCATAAGACTTATCTGAAACGAATGTCTAGCTAGAATGTGTGTGTGTTTATGTATTATAATACAAAAATATTTGAAAGAAAGATCTTATTAATTGAATTCCTAGTATGAAATAAGAGAAATTAATCATATAAATAGAAAGATGTTCCTCCTTCATGGAATCTTACATTTGTACCCCAACAAGTTGCAATCACTTCAGTCCTTACCCAATGACACAGCTAAGCGAGAGAAATTCGCAAGAGATCCACAATTGCTGCTGAGCATCTTCTGGACAGATTATGCCCTTGTATGGGACAGTCAATACCCGTAACTGTAGAATCTATCTGGGCAAAGGAGAAACCACATGCCTGCACTGAGCAGCCGTTACAGTCACCGCATGTTACTGTTTGATGTGGATTCACTGCATCCATTATTATGGGTCTTTTTTCTGTGAAGAGCCTGTTCAAAAGCAGCTTGGAAGACATGCTCAGTTAATGCAGAGCTCTATTTGCAAATGCTGTACAGGAGAAAGTGATACCATGCTTATTGCAACGTAATCTGCAGTCACGTTTATGCAAGATGGGGCACCTCCTCATATCGCATCTCCAGTGAAGCAGTTCCTCACAATGACATTTGGAGAAGAATGGTCTTGACACGAGTTGTATTTTGAGTTTCCCCGAGTGTAACTTAGTATCCCGTCTTATTTAACGTAGTTAAGGGACACCATTCATCCAGATATGCAACATGCTTCAGTTAACGGTGTTCTCACTCGTTTACAAAATATAATTTCTTGTGCTGGCGGACACATAAAACAATTATTGCTGATATGCTTGTAAACATTAGCCTGAATGCCCAAATAACTTTCCCTTAAACTCTCTGACACCAATTGGTGTCGCTCCTACTAAAGACAGAAAACATTATAGAGAAACTACGATTCGTATGTTTTTAAATACAAATCTTTTCTTTTATTATAGGAAAGAAAGCTTATTCGTATTCCGAAGTTACATGTATTGAACTCCAAATCATGGATTTTAAAAAAGGACCATGAGAAAGTTTTAAGTCTAAACATAAACGACTAGCGTAGAAAAGATACCATTTGGAAAAGAACACATTTTATTTGTCGCTGTTTTGCTTTAATTTTTTTACCATGGTAATGATTGCAGCGTCCTAAGGTTACTCCTAGCCTCTAGCGCTTTCTGTAGTTACTTTACAGAAGAACCTCCTCATAGCCAAGAATAACTCAATTGCCGAAAAACACTTGGGTAATGGCTGCTCGAAAATCCAAATTAGGTTTCTTCGCAGACTAAAAAAGAAACACGAAAAATGTTTTGAGTGTAAACATATAAACACTGCTGGTGAAGAAATACTTCTAGTGAAGCAACAATTTGAAACGCCATTTTGAAATTAATTTCTAATATAAACGGTTAATACTGCAATTTTCCATACGAGTTCCAGGACGTTAGCCAAATACACTAGTGCCCACTGTATGGCACTTTTCAAAAATGATGTTAGCAAAGACACTATTATTAAAATTGACACTTTTTAATCCTTCACTACTTGCTATGTTAAATTTGATGTAGAAATTATTATCTTTTATATATGAATAGGATTTTTCTTTCTACTGTGTCCATGAAAAATTGTATTGTAGAACAAGTTTAAACTTGGGTCACTGCAGTTTTAAATAAACGATAAGCTAATGGTATAGATAAATTTTTAGGTGTATTTCTTTAAAAAATTGATTTTATTGAAAAATTCAGTTTTACCAACTGCTTCAAATTTCAGAAATGTCAAACATTTTAACGTGTTCCATGTTTTATTCTGGTTGGGGTTCCTGAATTGACCTTTTATGCTGTCATGGAATTTTCAAAGGTATACACGAAGGTAAGGAAAGTTAGATCAACTATATGAAGCAATAATTTCTTTGGTAATTTATTCAAACAGATGTTCTATAAATCCACAAAAGTCCTTCTGGAAAGTATTTTTCTCACAACTAATGCGCCAAACCTCGAAAAATTGTCTGCTTTTTAACATTCCATCTATCCCATTGTTTTTGAGCCTAAACGAGGCCATAAACCCTTTGGCCTCCCTTCCCGATATATTTACGATTTTATCGACCCCTCTAAAAAACAGGAAAATAAGAAAAGAACAGGCAAATTTCATGCTTGACTTGAACCGATATATTTATTACAAAGCATCGGTCCCCAGACATGAGGAATAATACTAGATTTTTGGAGAACTGATTTTGTTTCAATAAGTAGAAAAGGAATTTGTTTTCGTCACTTCAGAAGAATGGTGCTGAAGTAACCTTGCTGTGACTTGAGTCGGCTGTGCGAAACTTTAATTCTGATTTGATGCTGAATCTCAATTTTTCCACTATTAAAATATCATTACTTGTATTTATCTAAGCTGTTATTGGAATGAAAACCCACTGGCTATCGAATATATGAACCTGATTTTTAGAGAAATTTATTCCTGTTTAATTGACAAAACAAATTTACATTTGCTTCGTAATTCACTCTTTAAAGTGCAAAATTTTCAACTTGTATTACCTAAGTTTTCCTACGAAATTGCAACTATGACACATTCTGCTTTGTGATGATGAATAGTATTGAAAAATGGCGTATACTTTATATTGCTCAAAGCGCCCTCTAAGGGTAGGTAGGTATTTTAATAAAAATTACAATGGAGCGTTACAACGGGCTATTGATGACAGTCTGGGATCAATCCCAAAGGGAAAGATTCGAAGACAACACCACATAGTTTTGAACCACGGTCAGATGACGAGGCAATACTCTTGAGCTGGCACCCCACTCTCCAAACTTCCACACCACGCCAACGGGAGGACATTTAAGGCGACGACGGATTTAACGTTCACCAGCCCCTTTGTACACGACGTACTTTGGCTGGATTTGAACTCGCAACCCTCTGGTTGCTAATCCATTGCTCTTCCAACTGGGCAACCACCCTCTAAGGGAGAAGCACCATCTAGTTCTTTAGAAAGCAGGTTCTAATAGTCTTGGATGTCAGAAGTTGTGCATAGAGTAGATAGTTGGATTTTGTCTTTGTGTCATTTCTTGCTTTACAAATAATAGTAGTTATATTGCCCTTGTAAAACAATTAAGAATGAAAATTTTATTTCAACATAAAATGGTGTTTGAAAACCTGAAATGTACAAATATTGATAAAGTGTAATTTCATTTTAGCACCTATTAATTCCGGATCTAACATTTAGACACTTATCGCCTATGTAATCAAGCTGAATTCCCAATGGAGAGTAGTTGCCAAAGACAATGCATTGAATGCAATACTCGAGTTTGTGCATCATCGGAAACAGATCAAAGACGATTCAACCAGTAATCATTTAAACTGCGAAAAGACGTTCTCACACTGCTTTTATTTCCTTCGTTCTTTCCTCTGAAAAGATAAGACACATCATGTGAAATGCATTGAATAGAACGTAGTTGATATTAAACTTCTCTTCATATTTTATCCTTCACCAATTGGAGTCGCTTATTGAATGAACTATTATGGTAACACAAACCTTAATTTAAAAATGTTTTACTTATAAATCTCTTGTTTTATTAAGTGGTAGGAACAATTCGTTTATAAATTTCACATTATATTGCATTCATTTATTAAATTTACACCATTACAAATGTTTTTCACATTTTCATCTTGCGGATATTTTCTTTCAATTTTTGCTCAGCGAATCCAGTGACCTGAAGTGTCCGATAAATTTTATTGGGACAGCACTAAAGCAATTTTGATCAAATTAAATAACAAAATTAAAATATGCTCTGGTAAAAATTAAAAGTTGAAATTACTACTCATTTTAACATGTAATACACTGGTTGGACAAAATATGAACACCTGTGAAAAAAACAACACTCGACGGAACCTTTCGTATACTCCCGCCCTCGAGTGTGGAAGAGTGCCACCTAGCGGGCGAAAATGTGCACACATCAGTCTATTAGTAGCAGTGATAGCGTTCGGATGCGAAATATATCGGGGTGTTAAAACTTCATTATGGCTGACCTCACAGATTTCGAAAGAGGCATGATTGTTGGAGCCCGTCTTGCCGGAGCCTCAGTAACGAAAACGGACACCCTTGTTGGTGTCGGGAGAAGTACCGTGTAGACGGTAATGACAGCAAACAGGGAAAGACGTCATCTGCCAAGCATAACAGTGAACGAAACTCGAAGCTGACTGATAGAGACAAGGGTTTTGAAGCGGATTGTGGCCAGAAAGCACAAAACAACATCATCCCAGATATCATCTGAGATGAACACGCATCTACAGGAAGGTATATCGACAAAAACTATCCGCCGTGAACTGCATGCAGCAAACATACACGGTAGAACGGAGGAGTGGCTACGTATCCCTGTAACTGTTGTGCATGACTTGTATTTGTCCATTCCACGACAGATACAAGCTGTAATTGATGCAAAAGGAGGGCCAACAGCCTATTAATAAAGATTTTCTCATTTCACAGGTGTTCATATTTTGTCCACCCTCTGTAGCTATTTAAAGCAGTTTATAACTTAAAATAAACGTTAATGTCAATTTGCTGTAAATAATAATTGTTAAATTATGCTGATAACTAAACAGTTACATATAAGAGTTATCGTAAATTAACAAAACAGTTAATGCTGTTATCGTGAATTGCAGTTCCACCCATTTCTAGTAAAATGCGAAGACATGTTTCATATTCCAAACATAATTCTTGAGTTTCTGCCAATAATATTTCAATTATGTTAAGAATTACATTTTATGGATGAATCGTATTGAAATATTATGTTTGACATGTCAAGATCGTTAATATATTTTTAGAAGCGCCATCTGGGTGCATTATAATCACCACAGCATACAAATTTTTGGACCCTGTGATTGGGCTGTCAAAATCCCACGACCAAAGCCACAAGCGTGTTTTGTAGCCAATCCATATTGCCACATGAAATGCTGCAAACGTTACCTTTTGGAGCAAAATGACCATGAGTGCATTTAAAAAATAATGGTAACATATAAGGTTCAGTTTGTTCCAAATGTTTCTTGAAGTTAAGGCTTTTTTAAAAATGGATTGGTGGTATTTCTTGTTCTATATGAAGTTTAGAAACCAGCTAGGTTAAAAAACATGACTTGTGAACCCATAAGTGCGGTATAGATACTTATACCTATTCAGTGTGAAACGAAATGTTTGCAAACTTTTAAAATCTGATCACTGTTTTTCCATGGTGCAAATAATTGAATTAGGCCTTTATGTAAAGTCAGGTAAAAAATATTTCGATACTATGCTATATATTCAGTGTGAAACGAAATTTAAGGTATTTTCTTTCCATTTAGAGATTGAATTAAGCAAAGAAAATAGGGTTTAGTAAAAAGATATCCAGAAACTGAAGAATTTTATTACATGGGGGATATTCTGGCATTTACTACTTGATATTTGATTTATTTTATCTGGTTATAGAATTCTTGCAAAGGATAATTGCCACCAGAATTTTACCATATCAATCACTGAAGAATATGATTGATGGTATGTTAATACTAATCCTCAGTTTTTAATTATTCATAGTAAATAAATTCATAAAGTTTAAATGAAAAGGTGTTTAAAGTAGCCATTTGTGAACTTGTCCTCTGGGAATGAATTGGTGATGTGTTTGGTTAAACTAGGTTGGGGAAACTAAAAATGGTTAGTTATGATAATTAGACTTTATCATGCCATTTTAATTTTTTCTGGCTGTACAATGATTCCTTGTAAAGGTAGTTATTGTTGTTAAACTTGAGCTTTATAGTAGAGGTGAAAATCACGAACAATAATTGCTGTATATAATAGGTTCATTTTGTGACAATAAAACGAGGTAGGGGTGTATTTAAATGACTGCAATAAAAAAGAATAATTTATTATATCATAAAAGAAGAGAAAAAAAATCTTAAAACATGATTCAAAGAATCTAAAGAACCTTTTTCTAAGGGATTTATGATTGTCGCCAGGTTTGCATATAATGGAAAATTAAAAGTAAAGTGAGTGGAAAAAATGTAAAAATCAACAGATTCACCAATCAGTAGAACTGCATCAAGATAAAGCAAGCAGCCACACATCTAAATCCACTATTAAATTCTTGGGGAAAATGGAACAAGAACTGGTATCAAGTCAATACACCCTTTACTAATATTCCTGCTAAATCTCCAGATGTCTCACCCATGGACTTTTGGACTTCTACTAAAAAGAGCATTATCGAAATGTCGACCGAAAACCATTCAAGGACTTTAGAAAACTGTGGAACGAGAATGGGACAAACTACCTGTCAATACAAGTCATTATTATCATGGAAATTAAGATGTAAAAAGAGAGTTAATATAAGGGCTATAAAATAGAACATTTAAAACACAAAAATTTCATGTAAAAAATTGATCTTCAGTCCATTAAAATCGTTCAAAAATGTCCGAACAGCCTATGTACATACGTGTTTGGTAATTATGATCCTAATCAACAAATACTGTTATTTAGTGTCTTCAAAGGGAGGATGATTTTCAATATAATTTTGAGGTGAACTCAGTACGAGCCAAGTTCTTAACTTATTTGAACAAAATTACCTTATCTTATTTCATTTTCAATATAAAACATTACAAAAAGGAAAATGAAATTTAAAATTTTTGATTTAAATTGGCATACCCTGATACTTAAACAAGAAATTTCCCAAACAGCTCATGGCTGAAAACAAACAGGAGGGCTTCTAGGATCAACTAAATATTGATCTTGCCAGGATTTGTAATTAATGAAGCTGCTTTTGCACACTACTCTACTGCTCCTCATCCTAATCATTATATAAAGATAGTTTGTTAATTGTAATATACCTAAATGGACCCTAAACTCTTTAAATTCCATATATAACTTGGAATTTGAAGAGTCTAGGGTTATTTAAGTATATTACAATTAAACTCTATCTTTATCTTATCTTACTCTATCTTATCTAGGATAAGGGGCAGTAGAGTAGTGTACCTAGTAAGATAAAAAATATAATACTCACAAAATTATATTTTATTTCTTTAAAAAGTTTTGCAATCAAAAAATTTTAGTGTCAATATTTAGTTGATCCTAGAAGCCCTCCTGTTTGTTTTGAGTCATGGCTGTTTGGGATATTTCCTGTTTATGTATGCCTTTCCAAAGCTATTACATATTTTTTGTTCTAATAAACTAGATGAGACTTGTAAAAAGATTCCAATAAACAGGTAAAAAGATAACTACATTATTTTTAATGCTAGATGTTTTGATATAAAGTGGATAGAGCATTAGGCTTAGCAGCAACATTTGTGAAACTTCTTTTAGGGGTTCCTTTAAGCTGAAGATAATTTTAAATCAGCTATAAAATGAATGATGCGTGCATATATCTTGGATGAAGCATTTCATTATAGAAGTTTTTTAACACATTTGATAATTATAGGATTTTGAACCTACATTTGATAATTATAGGCATTGCAGATTTGATGCAACTCCTCTTTCAAAATTCATATAAACGTAATGTTTTGTACTGTAGAATATTTGTTTACTTTTTAAAGTGAAATGAATACTCAAACATTATTCAAGTACATCTCAAGCCCCAGAGTGTTATGTATACTATGTTATGCAAAAATACTGTTATGCATTAGAAGTCTGACATTTAGAAGGCAAATAAAATAGTAGTTCATTTAATACAAAGATCTTTTATTTACCAAGCAGAGGATGTTCCGTTGGGTAACAATAAAAAACCACAGCCGTGAAAAAACCCATGACAACAGAATCTTCCCTTTGATAAAAATATAAAACATGTATTATGAATCAAAATAGAAACAATATTAATACAAGTAAATGGATACAAATATTTTTATCTACCAAGGTTTATATCCTGAGCTATTATTGCAATTGCTGAGATTCAGCATTAAGAAACTTGCATAACAGATTAGGATATGTAACAGATCATAAATGCAAAATAGAGGCATGTTATCTAAAATCTTTGTTTACCAACCAAAAAGTAAATTGTATTGGGTAGCAATAAAAAATGCTACTCAACAAAATCCACCATTTGATACCACAAATGCAAAAAACATGTATATAGATCAAAACATAAAAATTAATTGCTTTAAGAAATGAATTGCAATTTTTAATAAAAATGGATGCAAATATTGTACTCATTGATATTTATATCCTTAAGATTGCTTGGATAAAAAAGTGTTATGATCAAAAGGTGATCCCTTTCTAGATGAATTATGTTGAGGTGTTTGCTTATATTTGAGCAGAACTTGGGGATTCCCTGCATTGCTCTAGTGAAGGCAGAAGATGAGACAGCAAGCAAAGGACTACAGGATTGTTGTGGAAAAGGGTGAGCAACCCAGCATCCATGTCAATACCTGTCCTCTGAACAGATGGCAATAGCTTTCGAGTGAGACATTTGAAAATCGAGTTTCAGTCGTTTCTCACCTGACTCCCAGGTTATGCTAATTATATATCTTTTATTTGGACACCATCGACTTCACTGATATAAATCCCTAGCAGGGGCCACCACACTGCTGTCATAGAAAATTATATTAACTATGTAGTCTTTAATGAAAGGAAAGCTGATACAACCATTATAAAGTAGTGACACAGAAGAGAAAAATGCAAGTTTCACTTAATCCAGACACAGGATTCATTATTGGATACTTCTCATAACAGTTTTGCAATTTCTACTGAGTAGCATTCAAAACAAAGCTCATTTGATAGATTTTTACTTAAGACTTATATCATTATTATCTTGTATACCTTCTGCATAATAGTTCATATTAAGCATGTACACCCATCTTTAATCAATATAACAAAAATGGTTAAAGGTAGACTGAATGAGTTATAACATGCAAACAATCCTTGCACATTATAACTCATTCAACAGGAACACCCAGCTTTCATCAACATAACAAAAATGGCTTGAAACTGAACATGCACTCATGCAGAAAATATGCATTACGAATCAGTAAGTAATAAGGACAGTAAAAGAATTCGTATTAAACATAGTTCATGTATCTTACATTACTTACTGTACAATTCTTGGCTAACAGATAAATTGTGTTCTTCATCAAAGATTATACAGGTGATTGTTGATTATTCATATAAATCTTGATTATGCAATTGAGCAGATGAATTTTCACCATTTAACAAAAAGCAGTGATCTATTTCTAAGCCAGCAATAGCTTCTTTTAAAGGCACGCTTATTCCATCGTCTTCAGAATCTTCATTTATACTGTTGGGATTGGAATTTCATTCAAATTATCAGTTATTCCCATTAAGTGAGTTACTCTTAATGAGTTTAACTGTATACTAAAAGCAATTGCACACTATAATGTCAAGAGAAAAATTATCAGAAGTATTAGACCCAAATAGGTATAAATGGAAGCAAATGATCTAAAATCTATTTACCAGTTAAAAAGTATATTCTGCTGTGTTGTTTGGGTTCCAAGCTACATTGTTACCTACAATTCGGAAAATTAAAAATAGAAATAGATTACAACTATAAATGAAAGCGGATACAAAAATTGTCACTTAACTAGATTTAATCCTTGCGTGTATTAGTTCTTCATATTCAACAGGAACATCCAGCTTTCATCAACGTAACAAACATGGCTAAAGCATCTTGTTCTGAAGCTGAACGTGTAGAAAATGTGCATTACGAACCATAAACCTAGAGCAAATACAGGTATAATAGCAATTGCATACAGAAAAATCCATTCCATAGTAAAACAGTCAAGTTGACTCAAGGGAATCCAACATTTCTTTAAGCAAACGTAAAACATGCATTTTAGAACAATATGAAATACCATAAAAATGTGATAAATGGTGTCGCTTACAGATTTATATCCTTAAATATCTGGCTTTAAGCCTTACGGTTGTTAGCTCATATATATAGCACAAAAAGCAAGCTAAGATACAGACCAAAATAGCTACAGTATAAGCATTTGTCTAGAAGCGGAAAGCTGATACCTAATCGCACATAATGTTAATGTGATACAGAAATAACTATTTCCAATTCAAAGTATGAATGAAATTTTTACCAAGGTTAGTAATGAACATTCTAGGTTATATTTCAATGAAGTTTTTTAAAGTTGTACTGGAAGGGAAATATATTACATTTTACATTGTACAGCTGTGGAAAAATATCGAACCTGCTGGGGGATATTAGGGGGTTACAACCCCAAGGATTCTAGGGGATGACAGCTCAGAAGGTTGATAAAGGAATTTATCTTTTTAAAGACAATATTTATTTCTGACGTACAAACCAAACATATATGATATTAATAGTTACAATATATACATCATGCAATTTCTATGACAATTTCGGTAGACATGCTCGTGCACGATCTTGTATAACAATATCACTATGTAAAGTGAATTTCTCCAAACTAACCCCATCCGAACTCAGAAAGAAATGAATTCTGGGCTACACCCATGTGAATTCGATTAGTTAAATTGATAATCACATGAGTGCAGCTGAAATTTTCGCGCTATGTGTATTGTGTGTGCGAACACAATTTTTTTCCGCAGTTGTACAATGTAAACATTTTTACCCACTCCAGTACCAGATCACCATGATCTCGTACTGGAGTGGGTATCGACTTTCTTATGTCGAGGAAAAAAATTTATACTATCAAAAACCATAACCTACATCTAGCAGAGAAATTTCACAAACTAACCAATATCAACAATCCTACTCTTCACGATATAGATAATAATTCAAATAAAAAATAAAAGACCAATAAACATAATCTACCAAAACGTCTAAATTAATATACAGGAATCTCGTTAGAATTCAGCGGAGTAGCCAAGAAAACTCCTTGATATGTTTAGAGCACATATTCTACTTTTAAAACCTCACAAAAACAAGAGTAAATAAATGTTCCTTACTTATAGAATTTGAATATAGAAACAAGATAATTTTAAGATCAAAGTCTTGTTTTTCTTCCTCTAAGAAAAGATGCTTATATACTATTGCACCAGAGCTGCAAAGGGATTTAGAAACATTTAGGGATCGTGGAAACAGCTAAATTATACACTCACCACCCTGGGGTATTCTTATAAAGTTAATGATCGAGCTTGATTATCACTGATACCTGCAACAAAATGAAAACATCAAGTGACAAATATGTATGGGATTTAATTAAATGTTTAAAAATGTGAAAGTAAAGGTTAGGTCTACTTGCAAAAAAGTGATAAAATCTAATGAACAATACACTAATATGAAGTTTCAAGGTATGGAAAATGGTGAAATATAATGAATTTCATAAATGTTAAATAATTTTAGACAATTTTCTTGACTCAAAACATGTTTTAACCAAGGGATTTCATGTATAACTCTCAATCAAATAAAAACTACACAACTACAATAAAATTTATGTGAGTATATTTGCCCCTATCAACTAAGAGATTTCTTAAATAACAAATGAGGGAAACAAAGTTGTTTCATACCCCTTCACAACTATAAACATGTAATCAAAATATTGTGTTTTAACATGTCTACAGAAATGTCCTTAGTATACTGTGGAATACCTAAGTAAACTTTGTGGTACGTCTTGAGAATGTAGATTAGTTTTAAAACCTCAGAAATGCAATTTTTTCTTATATAGAATTTGATTTAAAGATAAGGTAAAAATGGTAATGTTAAAATAAAAAGCTGTAAGTCTTTTATTTTGAAACAAAATATTTAAGTTAGACTTATGATTAATATTATATGGCATGACTGAAAAGAATAGAATTAGAGACCACAATACAAGAACAATCATTTTAGAGATTATTGATATTGTCAGTATTAGAAATAAATTTAAGTTTCGAGTATATTCTTAGATTAAGTAGAAGTTTTTGATCAAACAGCAGAGATATGTTCCATGGCTGAGTGCAAAGTATGATCCAGGGTAAAACAATAAAATGCTAAGGAACACTTCTTTATACAAATCTAAATGGATAATATAATTTTTACTTTCATCAGCATAAATTGTTAGAAAAATAAATTACTATTTCCAGTAGTTACTTTATGACTTAAAAAGATTTTGAGATATGAGAATAAAATGGGAATATAAATTGTTATTTTTATGTTTCAAAGAAATACACCTATATTACATAAATTAATCACAAACTATTAAAATTGTTTCACACTTACATAAAATCTTTCACTTACCACAATAATTTATAGAATTGACCTAAAAGCATGACTGTTCGGACATTTTTTAAACGATTTTGATGAGCTATAAAAAATTATACGCTACAAAATAATTTTATTTTCACAGCAGTTAAAAGTATAACTTATCGTCTGCTAACTCAGAGTTTTGTTTACTTTCAAAATAGCGCTTTTAAATAAGCAATGGATGGAAGACTGTTTCCTTTTTCCGAAGAGAGTTATGCTTATTCAAAAATACTGTAAAAGTCATGGTTTTTCGGTACCTAAAGGTACGATAAGTAATATTATTAATGAGAAAGGAAAAAAACGTAAAAGTGGAAAAATACTTCCAAAAAAGAAAAAAATTCTGAGAATATTTGTAAGGCAAGATCTTTAATTTTAAAAGAGAATCCGCAAAGTCAAAGGACTATAGCAAAGTGAACGTGAGAACTTTCTGAGATTTATGATTGTTGCTGGTTTTGCATATAAAGGAAAATTAGAAGTAAAAAAAGGGGAAAAAATTTAAAAATCAACTCCCACATTTTATCAAGACCATATTTATCCCCAATATTCAAAAAAGAAATACCATATCTTTACCCACAGTGCCAACAATCAGTAGAACTGCATCAGGATAAAGCAAGCAGCCACACATCTAAATCGACTATTAAATTCTTGGAAAAAATGGAACAAGAAACTGGTATCAAGTCAATACCCTTTACTGATATTCCTGCTAAATCTCCAGATGTTTCACCCATGGACTTTTAAAAAGGGCATTATCGAAACGTCAACCGAAAACCATTCAAGGACTGGAAAACTGTGGAACAAGAATGGGACAAAATACCACTGTCGATACTACAAGTCATTATCATGGAAATTAAGGTGTAGAAAGATAGTTAACAATAAGGGCTATCAAATGGAACATTTAAAACAAAAATTTCATGTAAAAAATTGAGCTTCAGTCCATTAAAATCATTCAAAAAATGTCCGAACAGCCTCTGTACACTTCTAAAAGTTTCATAATTTTCAAGTTATTCAGTAGAACACCCCATCAGGTCAATTATAGGTAATGATACGTATATTATAATGTATTGATATAACTATTAAAACTTAAACAAGGTTAGGCAACATCATAATGTTCCACGTCATTTTATCACGAAACAGAATACATGAACAATGTGTTCTAAGAGTAAGGCATTAGAAATACTTGGTCAAAGGCTTACACTTTAACAAGACAAAATAAAGAGCATTGGTAGATGAAACATAAGACTAAATTAGAGCTTTCCAAACTTTATGAACCTTCTTCCCTCTTTTTTATGTAAAAATATTCACGCCCCGTTCAAATTTTCATCAGTTTTAATTTCACTATTTCCTAAGGTCAAGACATTATTTATGAAAAACATAAGTTTTGCAAATAGATATAAAGGAATGTTATCCTGTTATTTAAAAATATCTATTTGTTATAACATATTGCTATTGTTCAAGCAAATATTATATATAGTTCTTCCAACAAAAATAAAACATAACTACATAATTAATAAGACAAACACATAATATATTTCAGAAAGATTAAATTTGTCTGGCAATGAATGTGCTCTTTATGTACAGTGGATGAGTCACTTAAAGGACCAAAAACAATAAAAAATACTTTTATAGTTTGTATACGTACATCAAGGGTGTGTGAAAAAAAATCAAGTTTTGACTTAATTTCATATAGCTTGGAGCCTTTCTGAAAAATAAAAACAATTGAATTTGATAAGTAATTGAATAAAATAAGTGAAAGGAACAGTTAAAAACTTATTAGATATGTTAGAAAATTTATGAAACGAAAATGAATGAAAACATTTTATTTCTAATAACTGTAGAATTCTGTAAGTTCAGGAAACATGACAGATATGTGAGCAAGGAAAAGTTAATTCATTTGTCAACTAAACTTTATGCAGAACTGTCTATATCAGATACTGTTGACAAGATATGAGGAATATATATCAAGTCAATGTATCTATGGACAGAAAAGGTGAAAAGTTGATTTCAATTCACATAAAAGAATCGTGGCATGGTTCATAGCAGACACATCTAATTCAGAACTATAAATGCTCAAAAACCATTCTTTCTATCACACTTGCACACAAATATTATAAATGAAACACCCATATGAAGGTTGGGTTTTTTGGAGGTTTTACGGTGCAAGGGCCATATCTGGCCATGTCCCATATGAAAATAAAAAGTTAGATAAGGTACAGGAAAGAGGAAATTTCAAAAATGGGATTCGCTGAAGTGGAAATCAAACATAGTCACGAGTTAGTGGACCTGACTAGAATTTAAAGCTAACTAAAAATAAGTGAAAGGTAGTGATCAACTTATTTTTAGATGTTAGGAATTTTATGAAACATGAAAATAAATCAAAACATTTTATTTCTAATAACTGTTATGGAATTCTGTTAGCTAATGAATCATAACAAGTAGGTACCTGAGAAAAATTTAATACATTTGTCAACTAAACTATACCCAGCACTCTATATCAGAAACGGTCTGGAAGAAATACATTTCAAGCCAAAGCATCTTTGCACTGAGAAAAGGTGAAAGAGGCATTTCAATTTACATACAACAGTTGTGGCATGGTTCACTGTAGATTAGTGATTTATGCCAAACATTGTTTATTTAAAATTTGCAAGCATATATTATGAATAAAATACATTTATTAAGGATAAATTTTAAATAAAGTACAAGAAACTGGTATTTTCAAAAACAGAATTAGCTGAAATGGAAATCAAACATACTAACGAGTTAATGAATCTGACCATAACTTAAAACGAAGTAAAAATTAGTGAAAGGAAAAGTTAAAAACTTCTTAGATGTGTTAGGAAATTTATGAAACATGAAAATAAATCAAAACATTTTATTTTCAATAACTAGAATTCCATAAGCTCAAGAAACATGATATGTGATGGAGGAAAATTTAATTCATTTGTCAACTAACTATACCCAGAACTCTATATCAGAGCCAGTCAGCAAGAAATATGAGGAATACATTTCAATCAATATATATAGACTCAGAAAATGTGAAAAGTTCACATGCAAGAATCATGGCACAGTGCATATGCATTTAATTTAGAACTATAAATGCCTAGCAACCATTGTTTCTATAAATTTGCTCAAATATTAGAAATGAAACACCCATATCAAGGTAAAAAGTTAATGTACAAGAGGAATTTTCAAAAAGCGGATTCACTGAAGTGGAAAACATAGGCACAAGGTGGTGAACCTGACTACAATTTAAAATTAACAAAATAAATGAAAGATAGTTATAAATTTGCATTTTTAGATGCGTTCGGAATTTTATAAAACATGAAAATAAATCAAAACCTTTTATTTCTTATAACTCTAGAATTCTATAAGCTCAGGAAACATGACGCATGTTACAGAGGAAAATTTAATACATTCGTCGATTAGACTAACCAGGGCACTATATCAGATATGGTCCTCAAGAAACATGAATACATTTAAAAAAATGTATCTTTGCACTCAGAAATGGTGAGGGATTTCAATTAACATACGACAATTGTGATGTGGTCCAATGTCTAGATTAAGGAGATTTATGCCAAAAAACATCATTTATTTAAAACTTGCAAGCATATATTATAAACTAGCAAAATTACCTAGAGTTGCTTAAGTTTAGTTAATTAAATGTTGATTGAAAAGTGTGATCAGACTAATCACTTCTTTCATAAAATGCAAGCATCATTTAAGTGTAAGGAAAATAACTTTTTAAGTGTTTTAACTTTCCATAGCTCCTAAATTTACTTTGAACGTAAATATGTATACATGATATATCCATCCATTTCATATTCATAGCACTTCTGCTGTAAGACAAACTACAAATGTATTTTTCTAAGGTGACTAATGCAGACGTCGATTTCGAGTTTTGGAAGGATTACGAATATCCCCGTATGTTCATTTTCAGTAAAAATGGTGAATTTTTCTTCGTATAGACTTGCATTTACTTGTGGTATTCTTGCACCTGGTATGCGATGTTTTTGAATTTCATCAATATGAGAGGATGGTAAATTTAATTGTTATGGCATTTTCTCTTCGAAATTCCATTCAGCGGCACATGGAATAACAGAGCTTGTGTTAAAAATAAATGTCATCAGTGTAAATAGAGCAAACTCAATCGATTGCAATTTTTCAAAAAACAGTAGGTCGATTTCACAGCATTTTTAAAAAAGAAAATTGCTGCTTTCAACGAATGTTTCACATGTATCTAAATTGCGTAAGAACAGCTTCAATTTGTAGAGTTAGAAACCTCGACCTTCTGTCATTAACACAAGATTTCAAAATTCCTAACTGATATTATTCCAAGATCAGCAAAGTCTTATTTAAAATTCCCTTTATCCAACAGACATTCAGTTTTAAATCGAACCCTTATGATACATTTTCAAATTCAGAGATTTGGTTTCTAAATTGAAACCATGTACCTGCTTAGAATGATAGATGTAATTACTTGATTATGGAGTACAACGGTACAGCTGCAGTCTCTGCCGCGCGCGGTGGCAACGACTCTTGGCGCGGCTTTTGGCGTAGTTATAAGCGACTCATGCCGGGTGATGGTAACCCATTTTTTTCTCATATTTTCTCCTGGTTAGGGTTAACTTGTTTTTATGGCAACCTTGCCGGCGTCCAGTTCTGTCCAGCATTGGTTGTTCTTTTTAGTTTGGACACGGTGGAGAGCGGGTATTTTTATATTAAAATAACGCGGTTTTTTTAAGAACATCCTGGCTTTGGACGCCATCTTGATTTGGCTACAAACATGTCTCGGATTCTACATCTTTACCCATTTTTCACTACGCTGTTTTCTTTAAATCTCGCTCGTGCAAGAAGTCGCCATTTTGGCGAGATTTTGAAAAAGTCGCCAAGGGTGACCGTACAGTAAATGTTTACCAAATATTTAATTAATGTAGCACAAGAACAAAAAATTCTAAAAAGAACTTCTCAAAACTCACCTTCAGACATCTTGAAAAATGCTCCAACGGAAACTGCTACTAGTATTAGAAAGAATAGCACACTTCACATCGGCGTTAAAACACGTGCAAAGTAATTCTTTACAGGCCAAGGTCAAACAGTCGCCAAACGAAGCAGTCTGTGTTCCGATTGCTATGTACTTCTCCCAAGCACCCGACCTCAGCAAAAAGTGCAGAGGCGAAAAGTGGAAGTTTTTATTTCGCTGATACTTCAGAAATTCGCCATTAGGCCATATTCAGGTATGATTAGCAGTCGCTAAGCAGCGACTGATAACGTGAAAATGACGTCAGTCTGAAATGTGAAAATCGTTACTGCTTACATTTATCAGTTGAATTTGAATTCTTGCATAGCGGGGGGGGGGGGACCTGGTAGCGGTAACCAATCATAGAACGCAATACATCGGAATTTCGTTAAAAGAAGCGCTCTTTCCTTCCGAAAAACCAAGCTTTTGCATAGGGTTGCCATAAAGCTGGATCAAAACTGCAAGGTTACCATGTTCGACATCTCCGACCTCAAGAGTGAATTTTATTATTACTCGAACGCGATTTGGAGCAGCTCTGGCGCAATCTTAGCAAAAACGGGAGTTTGGAGCAGTCTGGAGCAAGCAATACGCTATGGCGCATGCTGGCGCAATTGGAGCAGAATTACCATCACTGCTTGCAAAACAAGTTGAATTGCCTTTTTATCATACTCATCAAAATGACTGCTAGGTGTTAAAAATAGTTATTATGCAATAGACTTAAGTACCATTTTCAATTTTCATGATCTCTTTGCAGCTGAACCAAACTCTAATTAGGATAATATGAAAGAGTATTTCATAACTGCAAATACAAAAAAGCAAATTTCATGAGTAGTCAACAAACAAATAAACTGAATGAGACATTTTGACTTTAATATTTTTCAATTAGAATGCACATATAAAGATAGTGAAAATTGGGTATAAAAGGAGAAAATAGAATTCAGTAAGGCTCATAGGAAGCGAAAACATAGCAAGAAAATGATGCATAATTCAAAACCACATATTTTTAGAGTAAAGGGCAATTTTAATGTGTTTAGGGAAGACAAGGCTTTGTTAACACCCATTTCCTTTAGGCTTAAGCCTTACAATCCAGCTAGTTTGTTTCAGCAGGCTTCACGAATCACGCAAACATTATATATACAATTTTAGTTTCTAATTAACATTAAGGGAAGGAAGAAACTCAAGAGTAAACCAGATTGAGTAGCTATAAATGGCAAGCTGACTGAACAAAATTTAGTTTTCAGTTATACATTCCTTCTTCCGGAGTCTAAATTAGCATTACTCTCATCTCGCACACAAAAAAGGGAAGAATTATTCAATTATAGCACCAATATTTATTGCATAGAAAAAAGAACATTTAGAAATGTCATTTTAATGCAGAATACCATACGTGATACAAATGGCTTCCATTTTGTTGTGCAGCATAGTTGGCAAAACATCCTTAAATTTATATTGAAATAAATACTTCACTTTTAGAACGGATTCCAAAGCAAAACATGACAGGTGCATTGCTTTTCTGTGCTATACCGACATTCTGATGAAGGAACATGCTCGCAGCTTCATATTTCTCCCTAACGCTCACATACATTCAAGTTCTGGGGGTGTAAAAGGAAAGGAAAAAATAGCTCCACGCTTTGGCGATTGAAGTTGGCAAGGTAGCCGTTGGCGAGAAGTTATTGCTTAGGAGCTTTCTCAGCTTTTACTGTAGAAAATTTCTCAACCAATCACATATGGCTGACGATTTGCACAGACCTGACCCGCAGGAGCCAGGGTCCTTAAACTGCATCCAGTTTTGTTTTTGCAGATATGGCTCCTCTTAGATGAGTATCGGTACGCTGGATACGCCTGTACTTTTTCTAATAGAAAATTGAAGCAAATTTCCGACATTCTCAGAGTTGAAAAATATTCTTTGTGGTTTTCAACTGCGAATTCTCGCAGAGGCACATTCCTTGCAAATCTCTTCGAACAAATCCATTCTCATATCCATTTTCTCTTTTATAGTCTCTTCTTGCAGGATAGGCCTTGCAGCAACATTTATTGCTCGATTCAGCCTCGCTCTCCGTATCATCTTTAGCAGTCGACACTTGAATACCAACTAAACCGTGTCTGAGAACAGTCCCCCACTTGCTGTTTTCTCTACTAAATCACTCGCTACTGGCCTAGTGTGAACCAGGCTTAACGAACTGTGCCATCCGCAATTTTTTCTAATAGAGCAATGAACGACAAGAAACATCAATAAGTGGGTATCGGATAATGGTTCATCGACACTCCCTTCGCCAAATCATCCGCTACCTCGTTTTCCCTGAGGTCTACCGTGTGAAGAGATGCAATGTAGGCTAGTAATCTCACAGCACCTCACAGATTGGATGTTATCGGATAAATGAACCAACGTTAGAACATTCGCGTTCCACAACTTTTTCGTGGAGATGCGCTAATTTAAGAAATTCCCATTTCTTATGATTGGTTGGGTTTTATTACGAAGGGGCCATATTTGGCCAAGCTGCGTTAGGCACAGGGTATGCAATATCAAGTAATAAACATACCCAATGAAAGGTTTTACTGACTCAGAAGAGAGAAACACACTTAGGGAAAAATCACACCTGATAGGATTCGAACCTGCTTGTGTTTGGTGGAGCTTGTTCCTTTTCGGACCTTTCGCCATAAAACTCAGCAATCAATCGGATTGACACGGTTTCTGTGTTAAGTGGCTCGTAGCTAGTATTTGAATCAATCTTTCTGCTAGCTGTAGGTTATTTAATCATATTTAGTCCTTCAAATTAATTAAGTTTCTCAGGGTGTCTGTAATACTTCTGTCCGTAATAAAAATCGTATGGTTATTGCTTAGAAGATATACCAAATGATTCACGGCGTCCTTAAATGAACAGACATTTGCGCCATCTATCGGTTAGTAAAAGTATGAAATCTATTGTTCTAATAGAGTTGCTGTATAACGTGTTATCACATTGATGCATACCTAAATTACTGTTAATTCAAGCAATACTTCATGAAAGACTCGAGTCTCTTCGAATCTCCCCAATCCTGATCCCTCAGTGACTGAGACCTGTCACATATCAGAGTCAAGTCAATTGTTTAAGTCACCACTATTTTTATATGCATCACAATGTACTAATAGTTTCAAAGGGGTGTGAGGATTTGATTTGTTTATTCGTGCTTCTATTAAAAACGAAATGCGAAAGCATTTTGTTCGCTGAGAAAAAAAAGACTAAACAGATAGGACTCTTCAAATGAAAGTGTTCAGATTTCGAAACGAGTTTTTAGCTCATTTATTAGATGCTGTTGGCTGATTGCAGGTGCGTCAACTCAATTACCTCGACAATCATTGACATGTTTCCCTGTCCATATTAGTCAATGCCGATCAGTACGATTTTGCCACTTGGAGAATAGATTTATTTTTCAAAGCTCATTTTGGAACTATGGAAGAAGCTGTTTATTCTCAAAGAGCCATTTTCCTTCTATAGAAAGCGGTTGTTGAGACTTATAGAATATGGAGATCGAGACTCGCTTGTTTCCTTAACCCTCCAAGTTGTATCGACGAGATATCTCGTCATTTGGATATTGCCGGATATCAAGATCTGGTCTGTTTTCTTCTAATTAGGAGATATATTGTCCATAAAGATTTGGTCTGTTTTCTTCTAATTAGGAGATATCTTATCCATAAAGATCTGGTCAGTTTTGCTAATGACGAGATAGCTCGTCGAGACAAACACAAGGAGGATTAATTAAGAAACATTTACGTGGTGGGTGACTTTAGGGTTTGGATTGCTTTTTATCGCGCGAGATACTTTGTCCAAAATACTAGAAACACAAGACAAACATCACCAAGTAATGGGCATATACGCACAAGAAAAAAGTTTTACTGACCCAGATGAGATTAAATATAAAGTAATTAAATATTATTAATCTACTTTTTAATGTTGATTTGGTTCTTTATCTGATGCGTATTTAAAAAAAGTTAAAAAATACGCATTTTGGACGTGTGTTGTCGCAGCTTGTCCATTACTGACCTTGTGCCATTAAACTTGAAACAATCAACCCAGATGAGAGAAAATACACCCGGAGTAAGCTGCGAGGGCAGCTTCAGGACTTAAATGGCAAAAGATACTTCTAAAACTGTTTTTGGATGGCCTAAAAAGATAGTTTCCAGCTTAGAAGATACATGCAGTTAAATGGAAATTATATTAAAAAAACGATTTAATATAGAAAATTGGAATAAAAGAACAAATTCACAGTTCAAGTTCACAAATACACATGTTATCATATGATAACAAAATACTTTTTAAGAAAGAAAATAAGAAATTCACATTCATAGTAGGGATGTTAAGCGAATCACAGAACCGCTACTCAATCACCGATACTTTTGAATCACAGTTCTTACCTGCTACTGGAATATCAAAATAAAAGCGATTGGGTAGCAGTGGTTTTTGGACCAGTGATTGAGAGTATCTGTGATTCGGTAGTTCAGGATGCATGAGACCGCTTAAACCATAGTGGCAATATTTAACCTCACACATCAGTATTACCACAGAAAAAGAAAGAAAAAATACACACATGCTGTTGAACTTGCTTTTTATTTTTCTACAGTGAGAAGTATTCATTTTGCTCCGAAGAGTCTAGAGAAATTCTAAAAATGCATAACCATGTGTTGAAGTGGATATGTTCAAAGACGGTGATTCTAAAAATTTATTTCCAAGCAGCTGTGATAAACGTCTTTAGACCGATGTAGAAACGTTTCATTGTGTGTAATCTATTTGTATTATTCCGTACAATGTTATCATATGAAAACAAAGTACTTTTTAAGAAAGGATTTCGTTATCTACCACCATTAAATAAAAATTGATATATCTTCTTGCCACTAGATTAGATTAGTTTCTTTAATCTCTTAAAACTGTTTTCAAATAGTTCTATGATTAAAGAAACTAAGTAACTTCCCAAAAATAAGACAAGCGGATGGACACAGCAAGAATCCTAATGTTAAAACTTAGACGAAATTTCGAAGAATAGCGCATGCGCATTAGTTGTGATTTTGTATGGGGAAAAATATTTGAAGGAAGGATATTCGTGAAAATGGGGAAAATCTCGGCATGCATAAGTTTAACATTAGGATTCTTGCTGTCTAATCTGGGTTCCTTAATTCCATTAGTTTCTTGGATTTTTCGGTGTCACGTTCCATTACTAGGCGATTCCAAACATATTTTCTTAATCGTTTTACTTTGATCCGTTTTAAATAGTCTTCATCTGTGTTTTTTCTACTTTGTTTCATTACGAAGTTTTATTACATTAGGATTCCTGCTCTGGCTAATCTCGCGCGGTATTTAGTTTATTTTTCATCATATTCATTCGAGTATTTCAGCATTCTTTGGTTCATAATTTTAAATGTCATTTCTTTTATAACATTACGTTGCGTTTTGTATTTCCTGTTCTGCCATATTTTTTCTTGTTCGCGAATCCGTAAGTTTAATTTTTATCTTTTTCAAGATATAAAATTTCGTTCATTGTATTTTGTAATTTAACTATTTTTCAAATATAATTAAAGCAATTCATAATTCGATCTAATTTCGTGAAACTTGTATAAATTAAAAGGTTTGACAATTAATTCCCCCCCCCCCCGAGTCCTTCCTTTCAAAAGCAGATTTCTTGTGCTTCTATCTCAGATAAATTTAAGGGGTTTTATTTAAATAATTTTGATTTGAAAGCATTACTTGATATAAATTAAGGGAGTATTGAGTCATTAATTTTGATTTGTAGGCAGTCACTCCTTTTGTTGATATACATATGCAGCATGATTGAAATGAATTTCCTATGTGTGCTAAGCATGATAAAGCATTCTCGACCATACTAATTTATGTTGCCTCAGCAGAAAGTGTGAAACTCACTTGATTGTAAAATGTGTCTGTTCCCCAATTACATTTCCCTCCAAAAATTCTTTGGAAAAACACATCTAAATGACTTCACTTGGAAAACCGAAGAATTTTTTTCCATCAAAAAATTAATGGCTTGGAAAAGAGACTGAGAAAGAAATATTTTTCAGGTTTGTAGAGAGCAGAGGAACAGCAAAAATGGGATCTGCATCACTTATTTTTAGTATTATGTATTTATTATCTTATTTTATATTCTTATTTTTAGTATAAATTATTGCAGTAATCAATTTTCTACAGAATGGGAAAGAAGTATTGAGCTGAGAGGTTCCAACAAAAGTAATTGTACATATCCGATGAAAATCACAGAATAGCAGTGATTTGTATGTGTAAAACTATGTTGGTCATGATGACTTAGATAGAATGAACATTGGCAAGGAGGTATTGCTTTGAAACTAGCAAATGGCATACCCATGAATTCTTGATTACATTAGAGCTCATTAAGAACCATTCATCTCTTAACTCACAATTGTGTCTTATAAGTCCAAAAACTACATTGGTTTCCAAATGTCCCTGCATTCGCAAAAACAAAATAGTTATTTATCTTATGCTGATCAAGAGATGAGCAAATTGAGATTTTATTAATTGTACTAATAGGGTGTATTTCTATAGGAGTTGCATCAGGTGCCAGTTCTATATGCCAAAAAATGCATAATTAATGATTAAATATATCATTTTTCATTGCTATGAGGTAAGGTATCTTGCTGATGTAATTTTTCTTACTATGAACAAATGAAAATGTTTTACAATAAAATGACAAAATATTAATCTGAGTAATTCTTATTCATTTAATTAATTACTAAGTGTGCAATAATTTATTCACAAGACTTTTCACTAGTCATTCCATGTTACTGATTAGTCCATGACCTCAGATTTTGATGAAACTTGGTTTATCTAATGACCTTACCTAGTTATGAATGGAAAAAAGGACGAGAGGAAAACTTTTTCACCTTCTGTTCGAAAATCATTAAGCTTTGATTTTAATGAAAATTACTGTATCTTGAGATTGTTACTGTCATTTTCTCAGAAAACAGATAGGATATGTATCTAGACAATGTCTCACTTTAAATGGGGTTTAATTAACTAAGTATGATGCAAATATAATTTATTTCTAAATTAAGTATTTCAAAAAGGGCAATTCAAAATTCTGATACAAATTACAAAATTATTTTGTCATTCAAAATTTTAATGTTTTCTATAAGACACACTGGGGTTATGAGTGAGTTACATGTATGGAGATAGCCCAAGCACAGTATGTAATGTTTCACAGAAGTCCTACTTTAAACAAGTTTAGAATATTATGATAGTATAATACAAATTTAATTAACATATTACTAGAGTTATATTTATATAGTGAAAAAAACTCAATTTCCAACTAAAGCCCTTCAATTTTAAATATATACATCTGAATAAGCTTATTTAAATTTATTTTCTTTTAAATAGTGCTGAAGAGAAACTAGATTAGCTTTGAATGCAAATCTGACCAAAGCCAATATTACTAAATGTTTCTAAAGTTACAAGAATTATCCCATCATGGTTTTCAATTTCTTCAGTTACGTAGGATATTTATGTAAGGACACCATTTTGTTTTGGAATAACTTTCAAATAAAACATTTCTAATTTCATTTTGTTTACTCAATTAATAACATTCATGGAATACGACATCGGCCAAATGACTGCAAATTCAGTCTCTTTCGACCACATGATTTCTTCGGACCATTTTCCTCTAAAGCATTTAGTGGATTTGATTGTCATTTATTTAGGAAGCTGATGATTCTGGATGGCGAGTTTGAAGCTTCAGCAGTTAAAACATTTTATCAAAATGCATTGTCTATGATGGACTCCAAGAAAATTATAAAACTCGTTTAGATTGCATCACGTGCCTTCAAAGCAAACACAAAAACATTGATACTGTATGATAAAGTGTTATTAAAAAATCGAGGGACCTCTGTTGATGTCGTACACAAGTAGGCTTTCTCTGAACACAGTATGGGAAAGATTTTGATCTTTACATACACCAATTAATACAACTGCAAGAAAATCTAAATCACCTCTTTATCCATGCAGTCACTTGATCTGTCATTAAATAAGTCCAGTAAACAAAATTCTATTTAAAATACATTTCAATCCAGAAAAATTACTTGGAAGTTAACAACTCTTGATTTTAACAATACTTGTACCATAGACAGCATTGGTAAACTTGAACAATTATGAAATTGAGTATACTAAAAACATCAAGATAAATCTTTTAATGCAAATTGGGTAAACATTTACTGTACGGTCACCCTTGGCGACTTTTTCAAAATATCGCCAAAAGTCGCCAAAATGGCGACTTCTTGCACGAGCGAGGTTTAAAGAAAACAGCGTAGTGAAAAATGGGTAAAGATGTAGAATCCGAGACATGTTTGTAGCCAAATCAAGATGGCGTCCAAAGCCAGAATGTTCTTAAAAAAACCGCGGACTTTCCTACGCGAACAACCTTTTGTGTAGGGCAATAATAAATGAGGAATGCACAAACAAGCAATAATAAGTAAAAATAAATAAAACTTACGGTCTAACTAATCCTGTGGATGTTCTTAAAAAAAACGCGGACTTTCCTACGCGAACAACCTTTTGAATAGGGCAATAATAAATCAATCACCTTCAAGCTCTCCGGTTTTGCTAATATATTCCGTTGCGACCCGGTTAAGCGGTAACCAATTACAATCCTTCTAAAAAGCTAAGACATCAACTAACACAAAAAGAATTCAAATTTTAAAACGGTTACCAATCATAGAACGCAAAACATCGATATTTTGTTAAAAAAAATGCGTTCGTTAAAAAAAAAAGAAGCGCTCTTTCCTTCCAAAAAACCAACCCTTTCCAAGGTCCAATAGGGTTGCTGCAATTCCTTGTCGGGTCGGATGGGGGTTGCCATATAAAATAATTTATCGCCAATGTGGAAAAAAATCGCGCCAAGGGTGACCGTACAGTAAATCTGATCCGCAAATTGTAAGCAGCAACATTTACTATTTTCATAAGATTGTTTTGAGATGACATTGACTATTCTTACATTGTAATAGATGTTTATGTACACACACATGAAGGTAAACAAAAACAAATGCTACAGTTACAGTGAATACTTCAATTCATTTATACAAGAAAAACAAAGAAAGAATTGGTACATAAAAACTTTATTTTCAATCAAACATACAATGTAACTTGAAATATAAAATTCAGTCATACTGTGCAAAAATTTATTTTTCTTTAATATGATTAATTTTTAAAAATTATTCCAAAACTCAAGGGGGTATTTCAATTAACGTCACACTGGAGCAACACAACGGGCTATTGGTGACAGTCCAGGATCAATCCCCAAGGGAAAGATGTATTTATAACTCCCTTACCATTGAATTAAATATGCTCTCCTCGGACAGCACCACGTAATTTTGTACCAGTCAGATGACGAGGCAACACCTGAGCTGGCACCCCACTCTCCAAACTTTCACACCACGCCAACGTGAGGACATTTGAAGCCACAACAGATTTAACGTGCACCAGCCCCCTTTGTACACGATGGTGTTTGGCTGGATTCGAACTCGCAACCCTTCGGTTGCAAGTCCGTTACTCTTCAAACCGGGCCACCGCGGCCCCAAAACTCAAGGAGAAAATTTTGCATGGCAAAACTTGACCATTAAATGATTTTTTAATCTAGAAACTTCTACTCTTTTATTTTCTTGATATCTTAAAAAAAATTCATTTTTCAAAAATTAAAGGGACTATTTATTTTTGTAAAAGTTTGGTCATTTTAAAAATTACTTAACATTGGTGATAACTGGTAATATTTTCGATAACAGTTGCTAAAATAACACGTAATTTAACAGCTACAAAAATAACAACCCATTTGTAAACCGACAGAAGGGCAAACTGTTTTTTCATGATAAATATACTTGATTTGTTCAACAATTTTCACTCCTTTGGGAAAACACCAGTCGTTTTCTGTTAATTTTTCAATATAGTCGGTAACTGATTTGCAATAACTTATATAAACTGCTATCGAAATATATAACACCTGCCTCAAGAAATAAAAACAAAACCATATTGAAGCAAGCATTTTGAAAATAGAAATTACATAAACACATTGCATCACAAAGGCCAGTCAGGAATCTGATGAACGTGGAACCTAAAAATATAAAGAGTACATAAAAAAAAAGAGAACAATTCAAATAAGATCACATACCTTTTTGTGTCAACTGAATGTAATAACACATACAAGGAAAGTTTGATACAAAAAAGAGAAATACACTCAGGGTAGTCACAGGACTCGAACCTGTGCCGTCTACAGCTTAGGTCACTAGTGCAGTGAGCAAACCCACTGAGCCACGACAGCCCCTAAGTTAAATTGAACTTATTGGCACATAACGTGTTGAAAATAAAGTGGGTTAGAGTAATATAGGAAAGAATCATTCGTAAATTTTATAAAAATTTGGGTATGTTTCCTCCTAAGTACGTTTTGTTTTCTAAGTTAATTATATTAAACATGCTATTTCTTTTAACACGAGAAAGACGTATGGGGCCCTCACGCTGTGTGCAACTTATAACGCCCTAACCATTGAATTAAATATGCTATTTAATGACTTAATTGTTTGGTCAATACTTATTGTGTATTTAAACATTCTGGCCTGGTTGGAAATAGAACCAGGAATATCTTACGCTATACCTACAAAGATGGTATTTTGGAATACTATGAAATTTTCCTTGTCAATCACATTCAAAGCAGTTTCACCTTGTTTTCCCTTTTACATTTTGTTTACAAGTGTTGCTCCCCTCCCCAGCTGTAGACACTGTTTTAATGAAACTGTCAACTGACCAGTAATTTTCTTTCTAAATGTTTCCAAGTCTGACACCTTACGTGAACAATTAAGGAACATGATGGCCACTTTCTTTTCTGATAAATAATAGAGAAGATGGCTTGAAGATGAGGTCTCATTTAGGAAGATATTTTGAAAAGATTTCCAAGATTGGATGAAATAGATACTGGAAATGGTGACAGTATCTTTGCCGATAAGCTAAAACTAGATCTCAACCTCTTTTATCTACGAATAAACCATGAAGTTGTAGACTTGGTGCATCAGACATATCTGATGATGACTAGATAAAGTATGGCATGGACATTGTAGGCCAAATGATACACTTGTTTACTACCAAATCAAGAAAAAGAATTTGTTGGTGAATGTATGCCTTTATAATATTTTAGATATATCTGTGGTAAATACTTGGATTTTATACAAAGTGACAGGGAAGCAGAAACTTAGTTGTGATATTTCATTCTGTTGCTATGAGAATTTGCACTCCTTATATGGCATTTAGAATTAATAATGCAGTTAATACAAATATTTTGATCCAGGCATATAAGAGATCAGAAAAAATCAAAATTCAGAGTACAAAGATTTTTATCCACCATGGGGTCACTTGCTTCCCACCATCTATCTAGGTATATGACAACTTTCTAGTATTAACACAATTAAAAGATTAATATCCTATCAAAATGTTTTAAAATTTTTTATTTTACATATAAAGATTTGTATATACATGAGGTGCGAGTGTGTTGTTAAGTGCGTTTGAACTTGTTGCTGAAATATGTTGATAGTGGGAGATAAATGTTGCTCGAGAAGTGAAGTTATCTACTTTCAAAAAGATTTCAATCCCTTAAATTTAGAATTTTGCCATAATGGAGTTTTTAAATGTACTTGAAGTCTTAGAGATCTCAAAGTACTTTTAAGCACAGAAATTTTGAAAGCTGTCACTTTATTTTGTCTAGTGCATTTACAAAACTTTCTTCTTAAATTTTCAGCTTTTTTAAGTTTCCTCTTCATTCAACAAATGTTTTTGTTACGTCTATTTTTGAGTTAAACAAATAACGATGTATAAGTAAGGGATAATGTCCAATGGATTTCATGACAAAGGTGTGAGGGTGCTTTTCACTTCCAATATCTGTTTGAAATCTATCATTGTATATTTTCTAGATGTAAAAATTTTAACTTACTTTTAATGAATCCCTTTTAAATTTCCATCTTGCTGAGATTCAAGTTCTCGATTCATGAAGTTTGATACAAACATCAGCATTTAATCTTTAACTCTTTCTCTAATTCTAATATGTGACAGTAAAACATTCCAAAATTTACTATACACACATGGTACCTTTGCTAAATCACCTTCCAGTCAGTAGGACTCAAAAGCCCAAATGAGATAGACTGAACAAAAAGTGACAATCATCTTCAGGAATACCTTAACGATGTAACGTCAATATATCTGAGTCTGCTAGCTTTGATATTAATGACCTATGCTGCAAGAACAAGGAACATGGTTTGCACTTCTCAGGGAACAAAAACCTGAACCCAGAGTTGATTTTTCTGGTGTCAACATGCTTTTGCAACAAGTGAACATCTGACTATGCACCTCTCCCCAAACTATACCATGAACACATTAAACAAAATGTAAAAGAATTATCGAAAAATAATATAAAATCTGTTCATAATAGCGTAAAAGGTCATCTAATAAAACAACATATTTTTTCATTGGATGCCTTCTTTCAATTCTAGATCATTCGCTGAAAATGCTGATCACACATCAAACAGTAGTAACATCAAAACCTCATTTTCAAAATCCATTGAAAACATTATTTAAGGCGTTTTAGAAAAACACTAACAATCAAAGCGGAAACTGATCAATATTTCTCACATGAAAGGCGCAATGATGAATTTTTTCCATAATTTTATGCAGTGTTTTCATATCTACGAAATCGAAAATAAAGTTTCAAAATTAAAATAGATTGTGCTTACCTTTAAGTTATATTTCTTAGCCCGCCCTCCGTGGTGATAGGACGTGTACTCAGTACGATCCCTGTTTTTTCGCTTAGGCCTATTAACCGCTTCTACTCCAGTCACAAACTTGAGTCCTTTTTAGGACTGACGGAGTACTAATCCAAATATGGATCCTCAGTTGACCACTTCTGTGGCGAGCAAATATGCTCATCTCATTAGCGCGGGTACCCCCTATGAGAAGTGCTGCGCACTGCGAGACCAAATTAGTGCACAAATTGTAGGTGCACAGAAAATGTTGGAGGACAGCTCATCAAGGCTAAGCTCAGACGATGTTTCCAAGGAGGAAGCATCGTCCCTGGAGATTCACCTCAACTTCCTGCAGGCCCATGTCGCCGAATTTAAAGGTCAGTGGCAATATATTAATACACATATTAATGAATTGTTAAAGGTTGCCAAACCTGTTCAGAATGATAGCGATACCTTTAAAACTGTAACTTCACGTAAAAGATCGAGCAATGCTCAAGCTATCCCGGCTAAAAAGCCGAACAATAATACTGTTAACATAACGTCACCAGTCGCAATAGCAAATAAGTTTGATTCACTAGAAATGTTATGTGATGACGATGCCGCCACTGAGGATGCTCAGAAGTCGGAGAAAATCCCCCCCATAATGGTGACCCTGAAAGAGGACTTCAAAACCCTCTTAAAACGTCTTAACCAGGAGCTTAAATTCCTCGTTGTTGGGAAGCTTGCTGGGGAGTTTTTAAAACTCCATGTTACCACTACAGATGAGCATAGGGAACTCACCAGGTACTTGGATGCCCATAATACCCACTACTTTTACAGATCGCCGAAAACCCAAAAACCAATTAAGGTGGTCATTAAGGGACTCCCTACCACCACCCCCTGCGAAGAAATAAAAACCGAATTGAGGGAACTCGGATTCCCAGTTGACAAAGTCAACCAACTGAAACGGTTTAAAACTAAAAAACCTCTACCCATTTTCCAAATTCATTTGCTACCAGGGGAAAAATCCCTACAGATTTATGAGCTCACACAGTTTATGTGTCTCATTGTGGAAGTGACCCGATATATAAACAAGAAGGGGGTACCTCAGTGCTTTAACTGCCAGCACTTCAACCACAGCAGTGAAAACTGCCGAATGCCTCCACGCTGTGTCATCTGTGGACAGGGCCACAAATCGGCTGACTGTCCGAACAAAAATTCTAGCCCGGCCTGTGCCAATTGTAGTGAGCGGCACACCGCCAACTACCGGGGCTGCTCCAAATTCCCCAAGCCAAGGAGCTTTCCCAAAAGCTCGGTGACCCCAGGAGTGACCTATGCACAAAAAGTGCAAGGCATTCCAACGGCCACAACCAAACCCGCTACCACTGAGGTACCCGCAACCCAGCCTACTTCTGAGCATCCCATAGTTCAGACCACTACCAGCACTCACTCTTTAAGTGATTTTGCTTCAATTGTTAATTTAGTTAAGGAAATTCAGTCAATATTCAATACTGTAAATATCTCGACACTTGTCGAAAAAATGAAAAATTGTACCAGTCCTGTGGACAAATTGTTTGTGCTAGTAGGTAGCATGACAAATGTCGACACTACTGCACCATGAATTCACACCCCACTGGTCTGAAACTATGTTTTTGGAACGCAAGTTCCCTTTTACCCCGTATCCACGAATTGAGGGAGTTTGTAAATGAGCACAGCCCTGATATCATACTCGTACAAGAAACCTTTTTGAAAGCAGGACAAAAAGCATCGCTGCCAAACTATGAATTCTACAACACCCCCAGAGCTATTGGCCGCGGGGGCGGCACTGGCATTTTTGTAAAAAGGGCCATCCCACACCACCGAATAACAACACCTAATTGAAGCCACTGCAGTAACAATTAAATTGCACTCTCTTAACCCAATCACACTTGTCTCCACCTACATTAAAAACAAATCACCACCAACCTACACATGGGATATTGAATCCCTTTTATCCTTAAATTCAACCATCATTATTGCTGGAGACATGAACGCGAAACACAGACATTGGAATTGCAGCACTACAGACACCCAAGGTAAACAACTATACACCTTTGCGAATAACGCAGGACTTAAGATAGCTGCACCCGACGCACCGACTAGGTACGGCAGAACCAGTGCTAGCACCATTGACTTGGCATTGATCAAGGGATTCCCCTATAGTTATACTATAGATTCAATCTCCGAAATGTCAAGCGACCATAACCCTGTCATGATGGTGTTCGACACTGGTACTGCTATGTCTACAAACACTGGAGCCTTTAGGCCTAACTGGGCGAAATTCACCCAAGCTCTATCCAACACTCCATACGCAAGCTACTCAGCCAACACAGAAAGGGAGCTTAACTCCCATGCAGACGAACTCACAAACACTATCAACAGTGCATATCTTGAGACTGGTAGAATCGTGCACACTCCCCAAACCAGCAATTTACCTAAACACCTGCGTGAACTAATAAAACTCAAAAATAGAGCACGCAAAACTTGGCAGCGATCACGAACAGCAGCCGACAAAAACCTAATGAACAGAGCCCAGCAAAAGTTTAAGGACTCAATACAACAACACACACAGCAATCCTGGAATGACTACATCACTTCGCTCTCAGCGGAGGATGGGTCAGTCTGGAGAGCTGCTAAAAAATTCAAGAAAACACCCAACAGACTACCGCCCCTTAAAGGGTCAGCCAGTACTGCATACACGGACACTGAAAAGGCTGAAATTATGGCCGACAGCTTTGAATTACAGTTCCGTGAAAACAACATAAACAATCCAAGTATAGTCAAAAAAGTAAACACATCACTAAACCTTTTCTTAAATACCACACCTACAGACTATATCGAGCCTGCCAAACCTTCGGAGGTCCTTTGCTACATTGGAAATCTGAAACCCAAAAAGAGCCCTGGAATTGACTCTATCTCTAATGCTATGATGCAGAAGTTACCAACTAAAACCATCTTCCAACTCACCACCATAATTAACTCTGTTTTGTCTCTCCGACACTTTCCCTCAATTTGGAAGACAGCTGTTATTGTCCCCATTCTAAAGCCGAAGAAAAATGCATCGCAACCTGACAGCTATAGGCCCATTAGCCTATTGACTGTACTCAGTAAAGCTACTGAGTACATAATTAACTCCCGGCTAGAAGATTATTGCCAGCAGGCCAAGATCCTTATCCCGCAACAGTTCGGATTTAGAAAACAGCTGTCGACATCCCACCAACTCCTTCGAGTAACCGAGTATATCCTCGAAGGATTCAAATTTGGAAGAAGCACTGGAGCTATTCTCTTAGATGTGGCTAAGGCGTTCGACCGGGTTTGGGTAAATGGTCTTATACACAAACTCACCACATTAGGCTTCCCTGCCTCACTAATACACCTCATCCATTCCTACCTAACAAGTAGGCAGTTTGTCGTTCGCATAAACAAGACACACTCAACACGACGTATCATCCAGGCTGGTACACCACAGGGTTCCATTCTTGGACCCAAATTATTTAACCTATATGTGAACGACATACCGCAACATAACAATGCACTACTCTGCATGTTTGCAGACGACACTGCAATACTGGCCCAAAACTACAAACTTGAAAGCATCACCAGAACACTTACACACTACCTCCACTCACTTGAGTCCTGGCTCATCGACTGGAAAATTCTGATCAACGTGGATAAATGTCAAGCTGTCATGTTCACACGCAAGAAAAACCTACCGCCACCAGTAAAACTTTTCGACATAACTATACCATGGTCCCCAGATTGTATCTATCTTGGTGTCACGTTGGACAGACAATTAACTTGGAATAGGCATATTACCTCCCTTAGATCCAAGTTCCTAGCCGCTCGTAACATCATTTTCCCCCTAATTTCTAGGAACTCCAAACTGTCAATAGATACTAAGGTGCTCATTTACAAAGCCATGCTTCGTTCCATAATCAGTTATGCTTGTCAGGTTTGGGGATATGCTGCTAAAACCCATATCAAAAAACTTGAAACTCTTCAAAATTCCACCCTCAGAATTATTACAAACAGTCCCTGGTATTACAGGAACAACAAAATCCGAGAAGAACTTGGAATCCTTGAACTCAAAGAGTTTTTCGGCCATATCAGTAAAAAATTCTATACAGCCCTCAGTTGCAATGAAAACACTGCTATAGCGCAAATCCCCAGATATGACCATCGTCTACCTACTAATGCACACCGGCCCAGAGCGATTCTAAATCATAACAGATAAATTCCGAACTCTGAAACCCATATCTTTTATTACAACTGCAATATAACCGTAACACCCATGGCGTAGTGGTTAAAGCCACGCCCTGCTCATCTTTTCGTTCTGCGGAGGGAGACCTCGCGCGTTCGAGCCCGGCGAGCGGAAAAATTTATCTTTTCCTCTCCTTATTTTTAAAAAATAGTAAGTATTGGCCCTTTTTTCCAATTTTTTCAGTAAATTATCCTCACATCTTTTCCTTCAATGTAGTATTTTTATCTTATTTTTAAAAAATGTTTTCTATTTTTCCTGGCAACTTTTCAATTCCGTTACTTGTGTATTTTGTGTTGTCACTGTATCTTAGAGCATTTCACATTTTCTCCTTTGCACTCGGCACCCTCTTACCTAGCTCACTACCAAGTCTCCACACAACCAACAATGAATTTCTGGTATAATAAACTATTATTACCCCGAAATTTCACAACCTGAAGATTGAGGGCCTATGGCCCATAAGCTTCTCAAAATCGCGCCACAGTCCAGTTTAAGTTATATCCAACCTTGTGAACGAGTACTCTTTTGGGCAAGTGAACTTGCATTTTTCAACCCTCAGAAATTCATATAATCCTTGATCTCGATTAAAAGATTATGTTGGTTGGTTGGTTGATTTCCTTGAGACTTAAAGATTATGTTAAATGAAATAACATGCATATATATATATCAACAACCGCCATTATATATATATATATATATATATATTTTAGGGATTTTTTCAAACCCGCTTAAACTTTTCCCTACCACTAACGGAACCAATGCGCATGTGCAAACCTTCGAAAATTCGTCCAAGTTTTAACATTAGGATTCTTGCTGTGTCCATCCGCTTGTAAAAATGTTTCATATCTATACCTGTGAAGAACGATAAAATCGTCTTTCGGCAGATAATAGCAAAAAGTGTGCTTAGTGATGGTCTTCAGGTACACGAGACATGGCTCATGAAAAATATTGAGATACACTCCCATTATATAATAGAACCGTAAATCTCTAATCCATTACGTTTACAGAAAATTCGTTTTCTATTTCCTCTTTGGAAAATCTATTGAGGGGGCTGATTTTGTTATCTACCACCAGTAAATAAAAATCAAACATATATTTTCTTGCCACTAGATTAGATTAGTTTGTTTAATGACATCGTATAACAAACGGTTTTTAGCAGATTAACTCCTTTTCTATTTGTCGTAGGGGCTAAAAACAATTCGAAATCCCTTAGGAATAACATTGAGTATTGCTAGGGGGCGCTCTCTCATGGTCTGGTTGTGCAGATGACGTCAGAGTTAACATCTTCAGGAGTCGCCTCTCAAAATGACCATTGTGTTGCTCCAGTGTGACGTTAATTGAAATTCCCCCCTCTCAATATGACCTTGGAGTTTTTTTTTTTAGAATCTTAGAGTATGGTGCAATCGCAGATGGGTGCGGTTGAGCTGAAAATCGCTCAATATCATATCGTTTATGTATCCTGTCTGTAAATTCTTAAACTGTAGCTTTATTATTGGAATGTAAATTTTTGTAATATAAGATTATTTTTATAGAAAGTGGTCTTTTTTATCGTCGATATGGTACAGGGGGCTAAAGACAATTCGAAATCCTCATAGGAATAACATTGCGTGTTTATAGGATCACTGTCAGACCAATTCACACTAAATTTGGTACATTCAACCTGTAGAATTCTGAGGGATACATAGACTATATATCAAACCCGTTCGATTTGTCCTGGGTCTACAGGGGGGCTAAAACAATTCGTAATCTCTATAGGAATAATATTGAGTATATTACGATGAAATATAAACAATTCAACCCAAGCAACGCCAGGTAATTCAGCTAGTTTTTCATAAAATTGAGTCATGTTTTTAAATGTATATAATCATTTATTATTATTGTATATTGTTCCTCGGTATCCCTCATTCACTGGGGATACTCTGTGAAGAACGCAGTGAAAATCTTGGCTCCTTGCCAAGAGCACACGATGGCCTTACAAAAAGAGCAGGCGATGTGTGATCGAAAGGCTACTTAAGGGGAAAGGTAGGGTCCACCAGAGTGGTTTTGGAAGGGAAGGAATCGTGACGTCACTTGGAGGAATCGGCAGGTAGACAGATACGGTTCCTACATGTAAAACCTCTGAACGTCAAGCAGATAGTTTTGTTATTTGCATTCGTTGTAAATCCTTAAACACTGTTGATTAGTATTGGGTTTCTTGTGTTGTCGGCGAAGTGTTTTTTTCAGGATTGAACCTCTTGTAAATGCTTTAGTTATAAATTAAAAAGAAAATAAATAAGTTTAAAAACAACTTATCCCATGTGATGAAACATCTTCCAACAAGGCGACAATTATCCTTTTATAATGTTTTTTGAGATTTCTTAAATTTTTGCACTTTTTCTAACTTCGTTTTGTAGCGGCACAGTTTATATATTTAATTCGGAAAAATGTTCTTGTTCTTGCAAAATGTTTGAGAGCTGAAGCATTTTGCATGGGAAATGTTTCCTGTAAAATTTGTGTGAATTTATTTATTACACCTTCACATTTATTTAATTGCACAGGTCCATGAAATTGCACGAAACACTTTTCAAGTTCTTTTACCGTTTCAAACCAACACTCAGTTGGTAAAACTAAACCACCTCGAAATAAAGCCCCCAATCCACGTTTGATTATTTTCCTGCTGAATATGTACAGTATTATTTCCCAGACTTTTATAATGCACTTTAAAAGCAATTAATCTTAACTAGTGGTCGAAATTCGACCATAATTCATAGAATTTTTAAGTTTGAACGTTAATAAGGTTCTTTTGTCAAAGAGTATACCTCTATATTCATTGCATATAATTTTTTTGAATTTTGTCCTATTACGTAAGCTGCGAACATGTACAAATACGTCATAGGAAAAATGCGGTATAGCTTGGTTAAGCCATATCTAAAAAACAATAACGCGTTGTTTGACATTTTCTGGTTTTTTTTATTGCTATACTGGCCACAGGTTTCGCCAAGGCTACACAGTTAATTTGCCTATCTTTTCCAAATTATATAAAATTTAAATAAAAAATAAATCCAAAAAATGAAATAAGGAATACGTGCTTCGTATTTTTTTTTATATATTTTTTATTGAAACAAAAAAACCGGGTGGTTAAAAAAATAAATGTTGTCCATTGAACTTGAAATAGTTCGACAATGAATTTAATGATTCAAAACTTCTGTGTAGACGATGTTTTTTGTAAAAACTCTTTCATCGTTTGCTAAATGCCCTTGACCGTTATATTCTGAAATATAAAATCTCAAACCATCGAATGATCGAACTCTACTTGCTGCGACGTACAACTGACCATGTGTAAAAGCTGGCTGCCTCAATAAAATTCCAATTTTTTCGAATGTTTGACCTTGAGACTTATTTATTGTCATCGCAAATGCAGGTATAATTAGAAATTGAGTTCTTTGAAAGTTAAATGGTAAAATAGTTCCGGAATATGTTAAATTTATACGTGGAATCAAAATTCTCTTATTGCGTGCGGTTCCCGTTAAAACTTCGCAATCAATAGTATTACGATGCATAAATTTGATGCGCATTCCTGTTCCATTGACTCATGCTTCCTTTGTATTTAAGTTTCTGATCAGCAAAACGATGCAATTAACTTTCAATACTAACTTATGTGGTGGCCAATTATGCCAAATCTCATACTCCTCCGTGCGCGCAGTGTGCTTATTAAAGGGGTACAAAGTTTTTTCTTCACGTATTATTTTATTTTGTTTCATTTAATATATTTGTAACGCATATTATACATTAATTTTATCTTTCTACACTCCTTCTCCATATGAACTTTAATTATGCCAAATCTCATACTCCTCCGTGCGCGGAAAGTGCTTAAAAAGGGGTACAAAGTTTTTTCTTCACGTATTAATATATAGATGCTTCGTTACAGCAGTCTTCCCTTATGTTAAAAGATGATTTAGCTGTTGAAGCTCCAGTATTTTCTGATGATTGAGTTCGAACATTATTTTCAATTATTGAGTTCAATGACTACTGTATCGACTTCAAATGATGTGTCCCTTTCTTTTTCTTCAATCTCGGTTAATTCATCAACTTTAACAAGAGAGTTAAATAACTGGACGCTTAAAAACTGGTCATCATCACTTGTATTGTTAGTTATGGCACTAGATGACGGTAGTGGGAGTTTATTGCACAAAAGAATTTGTCGCAGTCTGTATTTGAAGTCGATGGGTAGAGGATGGTCGTAAAATTTTCCAAAGCCTCTTATTTGGCTGAATAGATTTACCAAAGAATCTTGGATTACTCTACAGTTTAAAATATATTTCAGTTTTGCCTGTTAAATAAATTTTAGTTAAAGATGAATTAGTAGATGAACTCCAATTAAAGATGAAATGGAGACTAGCCATCCTTTTTTGAAAGGTAGTATATTTGACTTACCGACAGCTCTCATGTCTTCAATATAATATTTTGCTTTATGCAGAACATCCATCTGGACTCTGGTTTGAGCCCAAACCCGCATCGTAATCCTGGAATTGAAAACATAAAAACAACCATCAAAGAGGTATGAAATTCGTTGCTTCTTTCTCACTCGGTAAATAATAATAATCTAATGCTTTTGCAACATGATACGACAAAAGTTGTGCTGCCATTCTCACATTTTGCCTTTCATTGTTTCTAATTTGAATATGCCCCAAGATAATGTTGGGCATAATTTCAATTCGCAAAAATCGACTTACAGTAATTTTTGAATCACTTTATCATAGGGTAATTTTATTCTGCTATCTATAATATATGGTTTCTTAATAACTTTAAAAGGTGAGCGAAATCAGCAAAAACTCAGATGTTTCTTGTTTTATCCATTGGATTTGAAAATGAACTGCTTGTTGGTGTTCTTGATAATTCCTTCCAAATGCGGATGTTTTTCCCACCTAAATTTGACACGATACCTAACACCTTAAATCTAATTTCTTCTAGTTTTCTTATTAATTTAAACAATAATAGTTTTGTCATTTACTGGTCAAAGTTATAATAAATTGGGTGCTTCCTATACTTATAATGAGACCTTTTGACATGACAACTTGAACATTGTTGTAAGGCCCTTACTTTATCTTTTGCTGAATCGTAGCAAACACGAGAATCAATATTCATTTCATCTAAACAAATAATTGTAAATTTTTTAGCTTCAGTCATGTTGCCGCCTTTAGTCTTCATGTAGCTTAGAATTAAGGCTAAAACTCCTTCAGAAAGTCTAATCTCACACCATCTTTTCAAAGTTGTAATGGACGGTAGTGGCATTTCCAAATGATTTCGAAGATAGTTATGTTTTATGAGACATTGTATTCACTGTAACTGTAACATTTGTTTTTGTTTACCTTCATGTGTGTGTACATAAACATCTATTACAGGACTGAAGATTGGTAAAGTGAATTAGAGAGCGTGCTTTGTGGAGTGGAAGCTGAAACTCAAGTTTTCTTGAAGTGCAAACACTTTACGAACCAGATATTTGAAATTGGAATTACACCGCAAGAAGATATCCTATTACAATATTGAAGAATGAACTTATAGAACATCTTCACAAATTTCTTTATTTTTGCTGTCGGACTTAGCAGCATAGTACGGACGACATTTTTTTTTTTTTCCCCCTTCAAGCAACGAAAGTCTCGTTCATTTTTCATATACAACTTTTCCTCATTTCTCACTTTCCTGAAGAGAAGGTAAGTGACTTTATATTACCTAATTTCGAAAAAAAGGGGTCTGGACCCGAATACAACTTTAAAAAGATGTAGCAAGATGACGTCTTCAATATTTAGGGTTACCGAAGAAATGAGTAACATTATGGAAGAACCCGACGTAGATACGACAATATCGTTCAACCCTAAATTCCTAAAAACCAACGATAAAATTGAAAACTCAATAAACTATGCATTTCAAAAAGGAGCCACCTCCTGCAAACTATTTCTCAACCCATCTAACACCAATACTATCCCAAGAAACAATCCAAAAAAAATCAAAGAAGAGATTATTTACAAAACTTCAGATTATAAAAAAATCACAGACTTAAATTTCACAAGATCCGGAATATTATTTATTTCAACAAACGATCCCACAGTAGCAAATAACCTTGTTAACGTAACAGAAATACAAGGAGTACCGGTAATCCCCCAAGTCATATGGGAAAGCCTAACTACGAAATTCTTAATATTTGATATTCACACCTCAACCACTTTAAAAGAAATTGCAGAAGAACTCACTACAGAAAATGACATCTGTATTTTGGAACTAAGAAGATTTCAAAAAGGCTCCAAAGAAGGACTATATCCAATACTAATAACTTGCTTGGGAACAACTATTCCCAAATCAATTAAAATATTTCTAACAAATCAAAAAATAAATCAATTCATAGACAAACCAAGACAATGCACTACATGCTTCAAATTCTCCCACAATACCACCCATTGTAAAACCGAAAATATATGCGTAACCTGTGGAGAAACAAAACATACGGATCCATGTCAAAAACCAATAAAATGCATAAACTGTGGACAAAACCACAGAGCTGACTATAACAACTGCCCTTATAAAATAAGAGAAGCAGATTTCCTTCAATATAAAGCATCAAACAGGTTAACTTACAGCGAAGCCAGAAGAAAATATTTCACCAAAAAAAACACATACTCAACAAAAATATCATCAAATCAAAACAATGAAATAAGCCAAATTGAAAAATCCCTTGATCAGCTGACAAAAAAGCTTTACGAAACATTCTCAGATAAATTAGACCAAATGCTAGAAAAAATGTCTGATATGTTCATGTCAATGGCAGAAATGAACATAAGCAACATGAAATCTCAAACCAATGATAAAACAAATACAAGCCCACCAAGGGAGAAAAAAAAGAAAACGGATAATGGAACAAAAAATAAAACAATTACACCCCCAACGATACTCAACAATGATAATTCCCTGAACTTTAGCAACAAGGAAAGTCGAATAGATAAAAGAAAAAGTTAAAAAAAAAAAACATGCACATCATACAATGGAATGCAAGAGGGATTCAAAATAAAAAATGGGTCCTGGACACAGAAATCTTTAAGACAGCTCAAATAATAGTAATTCAGGAAACCTTTTTAAAACCTCATCAAAATTTCCATATTCCACATAAAATAATTTACAGAAGAGATAGACCACACAAAATTGGAGGAGGCCTAATAATTGCAATATCTGAGAAAATTCAATCAAAAATAATTGACATTGACAATTCAACTGATAACAATGAAAATGAAATAATGGCTGTCCAATACATACAAAAAAATAGACCTTTTATGATCATTAATTTCTACTCCTCTAATGGCAAAATTGAATATAAAACTTTAAACAATATCTCAAATAACATAAAAAATAATAGTTTCCTCCTCGGAGACTTTAACATAAAACATGACCTCTGGGGAGGCAATTCACACTCCACTGCAGGCCAAACCTTGTTCAATTGGACATTGGAAAAAAACCTTTGCCTTATCAATCACAATAAACCAACCCACATTGCCCCAAACGGAACCTTTACTCTTATCGATCTATCTTTTTGTTCTTCTGAAATATTTCCTATCTGCAATTTCCATATCGAAGATGACAATTATGAAAGTGATCACTTCCCAATCATAATAAACATCGAAAATGAAACTTACTCACCATCTAAAAAAATTTTCTACAAATGGAACAGAGTCATAGAACAACTTAATTCTAACATCACCAAAGAAAACTGTAACAACTATGACCAACTACAAAATCTGATAGAAGAGACCAAATCAAGAAATAGATTCACGAAAATAAATTGCGAAAAGATAACAACACCATGGTGGAACACTAAATGCAATCAATTACTTTTCTTAAAAAAGCATTATCTAAAAAAGGCTAGAATCTCTCTCAAGGATGACCATTGGATCAAATACAAAAAGTTCTCTGCAAAACTCAAACAAGCTATTCGAGACAGCAAAAAAAAATACTGGGATGAGGTCTGCAAAATGCAGCAAAATTCTTACTTTCTCTTTCGTATATTCAACATATTAAATCGAAGAAAGAATGAAAAGCAGAAATCCAACATTATTCTACAACTCAACGGCAAAGAAATCTTGTCAATAAAAGACCAAACCAATACCTTCGCCAAATTCTTTGCTACAAACGATAATCACAACCCTATTCCTATCGACTATAATAATATAGAAAATTTTGATTTAAACAAACCAATAACATCAACAGAACTAAATAATGCAATAAAAAATACTCGAATTTCAACACCTGGAGAAGATGGCATCTCAGCACAAATTTTCAAAGGATTAAACCAAGAATCAACTACAATAATAAAATCTATTTTTAATGATATCTGGCTTAACTTCAAAATACCAAATAGCTGGAAAACAGCACTAATAATTCCTATTCATAAACCACAGAAACCAAAAAATAATGTCACTTCTTACCGTCCAATATCTCTTACTTCAGTACCTGCAAAAATATTCGAAAGAATTTTATCCCGAAGAATCTCCTCTTTCTTAATTAAACATAATAAAATTGAACCTACTCATCTTGGCTTCTTACCTTTCAGAGACAGTCAAACAGCAATCCAAACACTATTTTCGACAATAAAAAACGCCCATTCTCAAAAAAAATTCTTAATTGCAATATCTCTAGACATAAAATCTGCATATGACTCAATTTATATAGATGGCCTAATAATGAAATGTCTCAATATAGGACTCTCAGGAAATATCTCCAAATGGCTTCATAACTTCCTTCAAGATCGGACAATAAGGGTAAAATGGGAAAACACCATATCAAACCCAATTGAAATGAGAAGAGGAGTTCCTCAGGGTAGTGTTCTCTCCCCAATTCTTTTCACAATATTCATGGCAGATTTTCATGAAACAATACCAATGGGTGTTAACTACATAATCTATGCAGACAATATCCTTTTTTATTGTACCCACGACAATCCAGATTACATAAAAAAAAAATTACAAAACACAATAGAAAATATCAGTAGATGGTGCAACTATTGGAATCTTAAAATATCCCATAATAAAAGTTCAATTATAAACCTATCAAAAAAAAGAACTACTTTTGACTGGTGCTTTTCTATGAATGGCAACGTGATCGAATGGACAGATGAACTAAAATTCCTCGGCATCACAATCTCCAAATATGGTAATCTTAATTACTTCATCAAACAACTTAAAATAAAAGCATATAAACGCATAAATATCCTTAAAGCCCTAGCAAATAAAAATTACGGTGCTCGCACACATCACTTAATACACCTAGCAAAAACATCAATATGTAATATCTTCCATTATAGCAGTACAATTCCAAACTTATGCAAAAAAACAAACATAAATCATTTAGAAATATGTCAAAACATGGCATTGAGAACTGCATGCGGACTCCCCAACTGGACTCCAAATATTATTCTCCACAAAATCACAGACACAATCCAAATTAAAACCCAAATAAAAAAAATAAGTAATAAATTCTGGATAAAGCACATTTCTTTGGGAACTTTCTCCCCCTTGCATTCCATTATTCAAGATAATATTAATTTACTCGAACAAAATAGTTCGTCGATTATCTTTTGTTTTGAATTACTTGAAGAAGACTTCAAGACAGATCATCTCATCATATTCATCTTTCCAGTGGAATCATTCCCACCTAACATCTCGTTTTTTATCGAAAATTTGGATTTCCAAACAAAATCCCTACCAAATAATTGCATCCAGGCTCTCTTTAAAAATGTGACTGATCAACTACTCTTTAATCATCACCTAATAGCAACAGATGCATCTAAAACCAGCAATATTACAGCAATTGCAGGATATTCAAACAAATTAATAATCAAATACAGAATCAGCAACATCAACTCTATCTTTACTGCGGAAGCCTTAGCCCTATGCCAAGCATTAGATGAACTTATTGACTTTAACACTAATAACTGTATCTTCACCGATAGTAAATCTGTATTACTGGCTCTACATAACTGTTCCATCAAATCATCGAAAGTAATCCTACGACTTAAAAACAAACTAATCAACACCGCAAAACTCGTTACAAATTTAAAATTAATTTGGGTTCCAGCACATAAAGACATTGAAATAAACGAAAAAGCAGATCAACTCGCCAAATCAGTAAAAGAGGAAGACATCTTTCTTGAATGGTTATCGCCGGAAGATACGACAAAATACATAGGAAACAAGTTGGACTTCTCTGATCGATCAATATTCAATCATAGCAAATACTACCAAATCTCAGGCAACCTTCCAAACATATATGACGTAAAAAACACTCTGAAGTCAAGAAAAGAAGATGTTTATTTTTCAAGATTTTTATCCTGAATGCTAATCACTCCAGATCTCCTATTTAGATTCAAACTAGCAGACACAAATCTCTGCGACAGCTGTAAAACTATCGACTCATTTCAACATATCATCTTCGTCTGCAAAAAATATTCACGCCCTAGAAAAAAACTCATCGAAAAAATAAAATTCCAATCTCAAAATTTCACCTTCAAAAATCTCATAAAAAGCATCATAAATAAACCACAACAAGCTAGAGACATAACTAGATTTCTCATATCAATTGAAAAGTTCTAATCTCGTATTTTTCTCTTAAATTTAGATCAATTAGGAAGATTGGAGACAAAAGCCTGATTCTGCAGCTAAAAGTCTCAAGAAAAAACCAACCAACCAACCAACATCTATTACAATGTAAGAATAGTCAATGTCAGTCTCAAAACAATCTTATAAAAATAGTAAATGTTGCTGCTTACAATTTGCATTAAAAGATTTATCTTGATGTTTTTAGTATACTCAATTTCATAATTGTTCAAGTTTACCAATGCTGTCTATGGTACAAGTATTGTTAAAATCAAGAGTTGTTAACTTCCAAGTAATTTTTCTGGATTGAAATGTATTTTAAATAGAATTTTGTTTACTGAACTTATTTAATGACAGATCAAGTGACTGCATGGATAAAGAGATGATTTAGATTTTCTTGCAGTTGTATTAATTGGTGTATGTAAAGATCAAAATCTTTCCCATACTGTGTTCGGAGAAAGCCTACTTGTGTACGACATCAACAGAGGTCCCTCGATTTTTCAATAACACTTTATCATACAGTATCAATGTTTTTGTGTTTGCTTTGAAGGCACGTGATGCAATCTAAAGGAATTTTATAATTTTCTTGGAGTCCATAGACAATGCATTTTGATAAAATGTTTTAACTGCTGAAGCTTCCAACTCGCCATCCAGAATCATCAGCTTCCTAAATAAATGACAATCAAATCCACTAAATGCTTTAGAGGAAAATGGTCCGAAGAAATCATGTGGTCGAAAGAGACTGAATTTGCAGTCATTTGGCCGATGTCGTATTCCATGAATGTTATTAATTGAGTAAACAAAATGAAATTAGAAATGTTTTATTTGAAAGTTATTCCAAAACAAAATGGTGTCCTTACATAAATATCCTACGTAACTGAAGAAATTGAAAACCATGATGGGATAATTCTTGTAACTTTAGAAACATTTAGTAATATTGGCTTTGGTCAGATTTGCATTCAAAGCTAATCTGGCGTGGTGTGGAAGTTTGGAGAGTGGGGTGCCAGCTCAGGTGTTGCCTCGTCATCTGACCGTGGTTCAAAATTACGTGGTGTTGTCCTCGGATCTTTCCCTTTGGGATTGATCCCGGACCGTCACCAGTGGCCCATTGTGTTGCTCCAGTGTGACGTTAATTGAAATTCCCCTTCCCCCTCAAAGCTAATCTAGTTTCTCTTCAGCACTATTTAAAAGAAAATAAATTTAAATAAGCTTATTCAGATGTATATATTTAAAATTGAAGCTTTAGGTGGAAATTGAGTTTTTTTCACTATATAAATATAACTCTAGTAATATGTTAATTAAATTTGTATTATACTATCATAATATTCTAAACTTGTTTAAAGTAGGACTTCTGTGAAACATTACATACTGTGCTTGGGCTATCTCCATACATGTAACTCACTCATAACCCCAGTGTGTCTTATCGAAAACATTAAAATTTTGAATGACAAAATAATTTTGTAATTTGTATCAGAATTTTGAATTGCCCTTTTTGAAATACTTAATTTAGAAATGTGATGAATTAAATGAAAATGAAATAAATTAAATTTGCATCATACTTCTTAGTTAATTAAACCCCATTTAAAGTGAGACATTGTCCAGATACATATCCTATCTGTTTTCTGAGAAAATGACAGTAACAATCTCAAGATACCGTAATTTTCATTAAAATCAAAGCTTAATGATTTTCGAACAGAAGGTGAAAAAGTTTTCCTCTCGTCCTTTTTTCCATTCATAACTAGGTAAGGTCATTAGATAAACCAAGTTCATCAAAATCTGAGGTCATGGACTAATCAGTAACATGGAATGACTAGTGAAAAGTCTTGTGAATAAATAATTGCACACTTAGTAATTAATTAAATGAATAAGAATTACTCAGATTAATATTTTGTCATTTTATTATAAAACAAATATTTTTCATTTGTTCATACTAAGAAAAATTACATCAGCAAGATACCTTACCTCATAGCAATGAAAAATGATATATTTAATCATTAATTATGCATTTTTTGGCATATAGAACTGGCACCTGATGCAACTCCTATAGAAATACACCCTATTAGTACAATTAATAAAATCTCAATTTGCTCATCTCTTGATCAGCATAAGATAAATAACTATTTTGTTTTTGCGAATGCAGGGACATTTGGAAACCAATGTAGTTTTTGGACTTATAAGACAATTGTGATGGGTATGCCATTTGCTAGTTTCAAAGCAATACCTCCTTGCCAATGTTCATTCTATCCAAGTCATCATGACCAACATAGTTTTACACATACAAATCACTGCTATTCTGTGATTTTCATCGGATATGTACAATTACTTTTGTTGGAACCTCTCAGCTCAATACTTCTTTCCCATTCTGTAGAAAATTGATCACTGCAATAATTTATACTAAAAATAAGTGATGCAGATCCCATTTTTGCTGTTCCTCTGCTCTTTACAAACCTGAAAAATATTTCTTTCTCAGTCTCTTTTCCAAGCCATTAATTTTTTGATGGAAAAAAATTCTTCGGTTTTCCAAGTGAAGTCATTTAGATGTGTTTTTCCAAAGAATTTTTGGAGGGAAATGTAATTGGGGAACAGACACATTTTACATTCAAGTGTGTTTCACACTTTCTGCTGAGGCAACATAAATTAGTATGGTCGAGAATGCTTTATCATGCTTAACACATAGGAACTTCATTTCAATCATGCTGCATATGTATATCAACAAAAGGAGTGACTGCCTACAAATCAAAATTAATGACTCAATACTCCCTTAATTTATATCAAGTAATGTTTTCAAATCAAAATTATTTGAATAAAACCCCTTAAATTTATCTGAGATAGAAGCACAAGAAATCTGTTTTTGAAAGGAAGGACTCGGGGGGGGGGGGAATTAATTGTCAAACTTTTTAATTTATACAAGTTTCACGAAATTAGATCGAATTATGAATTGCTTTAATTATATTTGAAAAATACAATTAAATTATGAAATACAATGAACGAAATTTTATATCTTGAAAAAGATAAAAATTAAACTTACGGATTCGCGAACAAGAAAATATGGCAGAACAGGAAATGCAAAACGCAACGTAATGTTATAAAAGGAATGACATTTAAAATGCAAAATTAGGAACCAAAGAATGCTGAAATACTCGAATAAATGTGATGAAAAATGGTACAGCTGCAGTCTCTGCCGCGCGCGGTGGCAACGACTCTTGGCGCGGCTTTTGGCGTAGTTATAAGCGACTCATGCCGGGTGATGGTAACCCATTTTTTTCTCATATTTTCTCCTGGTTAGGGTTAACCTGTTTTTATGGCAACCTTGCCGGAGTCCAGTTCTGTCCAGCATTGGTTGTTCTTTTTAGTTTGGACACGGTGGAGAGCGGGTATTTTTAAAAATAACTTATATTCTACTTATGTACATTTTTTGATTCATTTCATCCATATGTACAGTATAGATTCACTGTTGGAAATTCGAGAAAAAATGGGTTACCCTCACCGGCATGAGTCGCTTATAACTACGCCATAAGTCCATATTTGCAGTGTTTTTCTAGTCAAAATGTTGTTTAATTCAGATTTACATATTTCATCCGTACGTATGCAGTATATATTCAATGTTGGAAGATTTCCGTGGCGACATAAAAAGTGCGCCAAACACGGCGCCAATAAAAAAACGCGTTGCCACCGCGCGCGGCAGAGACTACAGCTGTACCTGAAAAATAAACTAAATACCGCGCGAGATTAGCCAGAGCAGGAATCCTAATGTAATAAAACTTCGTAATGAAACAAAGTAGAAAAACAGATGAAGACTATTTAAAACGGATCAAAGTAAAACGATTAAGAAAATATGTTTGGAATCGCCTAGTAATGGAACGTGACACCGAAAAATCCAAGAAACTAATGGAATTATGGAACCTAGATTAGACACAGCAAGAATCCTTATGTTAAACTTATGCATGCCGAGATTTTCCCCATTTTCACGAATATCCTTCCTTCAAATATTTTTCCCCATACAAAATCACAATTAATGCGCTATCCTTCGAAATTTCGTCAGTTTTAACATTAGGATTCTTGCTGTGTCCATCCGCTTGTTAAATCTCGTTTAGTCTGGGGCCTTGCGGATATTGTCGCAAGCCGGGACACACGGAAGACCGATGCTTTAAGAAGAATAGACGATTCAAGAAGAAACTGGAAAAGACGAAAATGGTGCATTCTTTGCTGACACGCGTATTCATTTTCCTTAAAACTATTATGCTCTGTTACTCTTTAAGTGTAAAATTGTAGTGCAGATTGAGATGAATAAGGTTATCTTCGTCAATTTATAAAAAATCTGGCACTTGTCAGATACTAGTTTCCTTTCAACAAAGGCAAAGCCGTGTGTGCCCACAAATAAATAATTCAATTTGCTGATGTAATTGTAGAAAAATAAAACTGCAGAATTAAGAGAATTCGGTATACTTTAAAGAAAATCAAAATATAATATATTGGAAGTAGTAAGAGAACTATGATTACTGAGAAATACTCTCATACAAGTGAAGAAGGAACTTTATTAAATTAGTGCTAGTACAGGTCGTATACATATCCAAGATTAGACATTCTTACTGTTGTGTTTTTCTCTATATCGAGTTGAGTTGTGCTTGGACAGCAACAGTTAATATTTACAAATAATTAATTAAGGATATCAAATATAAACAAATTATTGAACTAAATATATTAATAACTAAGATATTACAATACCTCCTTTTTAAATAAACAAAAAGGCACTTAAGTCACAAATACAAAATTAAAAGTCATTATAGATCAAGTCTATCTGGCTTCTTTCTGATTCGTGTTGGGTAACGTCTGCCTGGGACATCTGCAACAGGAGTATCATTATTTGACCCTTCTGTACGAAGATCAGCAGACTGTTGACTTTCAGGAGTGGGAGACGGGTCATCATGTTGGAGTTCTATATCTGCCATGGTGATGGAAGTAGGTTGATTATAAGCTGAAGATGTGACCGGTAAATCAACAGGAATGAAATCATCTCGATGTTCAGGGAATGAAGAGCTAGCTGGACGGATCTGATCCATGTGTGCGAGATACTTCTTATTGCTTATTTCAATCAACCAAGTCTTGGGTCCTTTGGGCTTAATTAGTTTGCCACGAATCCAGGATCTGTTAGAAGGATCCCTATGGGATTTTACCCAAACGTCTTGTCCACATGATAACTTCTTGTTACTGGTGTGAGACCTGTCAAAGTATTGTTTTTGACATCTTTGTTTCTTTTCAACATGCCTTGCTGTAGATGGATGCAGTAACTCTAAGACAGTCCTAATGGGACGATTAAGGAAAAGCTCTGCTGGAGATAAGCCTGTTGTAGAATGAGGTGAAGATCTGTATTTAAGCAAGAATCTATTCACCTTGACAGTTACTGTACTACCGTCATTGGAGTCTAACTGCATCTTACTTAAAGAATGTTTAAAAGTCTGAATGGTACGTTCTGCTTGACCATTTGATTGGGGATGATACGCTGGAATGAGCGTCTGTAGAACTCCCATGGATTTTAAAAAGGTTTTGAATTCCCTGGAAATGAACTGAGGTCCATTGTCAGAAACAACTTCTAGTGGTAGTCCATATCTGGCAAACAGTTGTTGCAATACAGCAATTGTGCTTGCTGACGATGTAGACGACATCTTTGCCACTTCTAACCACTTTGAATGACTATCCACTACAACAAGGTAATCGATTTGGTCTTTCTGAGCAAAATCTAGGTGAATACGATCCCACGGTGCCTTGGGCCAGACCCATGATTGCATCGGTGTGACTGGAGGAGATTTAGCAACAACTTGACAAGTTTCGCAATTAGTAGACATGTTTTCAATGTCTTGATCTAAATTAGGCCACCAAAAATGACTTCTAGCAACTGCTTTCATTTTCACAATTCCGGGGTGAGTATCACGAAGCAGCTCTAGCAAGTGTTTTCTATAGGCATTGGGAATTACTACTCTCATGCCCCATAATACACAATTCCTATCAACAGATAATTCATCTTTTCTGCAGAAATATGGCTTCAAATCAGGATTTTCAATTTTGGATGGAAAACCATTCTGAACATATTTCATTATGCTTCCCAAAATTTTGTCATTTCTAGATGCACTGGCAATGTCATCAGAAGTTACAGGTAATTCTGACAAATGGGAAATCTTGTAAACGTCTGATGGGTACAAGTCTCTATTTACGTCTTCATTGGGCAATCTTGAAAGAGAATCAGCATTCTGATGTGCAACACCTTTTTTATACTTTATGGTGTAGTTATGCGAAGACAAGAGTAATGCCCACCTCTGTAAGCGAGCAGCAGCCATGGTTGGTACTGCCTTAGTAGGAGAAAATATTGTAACCAAAGGTTGATGATCAGTGTATAGCACAAAATTTCTTCCAAACAGATACTGGTGAAATTTTTTGCAAGCAAAAATTATGGCTAGGGCTTCTTTTTCAGTTTGCGAGTAGTTGACTTCTGCCTTTGATAATGTTCGAGAGGCATAGGCTACAGGTTTTTCTTCACCGTTTACAACGTGTGATAAAACGGCACCCAAACCAACAGGTGAAGCATCACAAGATACTTGTAAAGGAAGATTTTCGTTATAGTGAGCCAATACTGCATCAGATGTTAGAAGTTGTTTACACTGTTCAAATACATTGCGGCATTCCTCAGACCATGTCCAAGGAACATTTTTGTTCAGAAGGTTGTATAAAGGAGACAATAAAGTAGATGAATTTCTTATGAATTTAGAGTAATAGTTCAGTAAACCCAAAAATGATTTAAGTTGAGAAACATTTTCTGGGGTTTTGATCTTCTTAATTGCTTCTAGCTTCTCTTGGGTTGGATGAATACCACTTTCATCAATTATATGGCCTAAAAACTCAACACTACTTTTAAAAAATTGACACTTATCTGCATTTAGTTTTGCATTATACTTTTGTAGTCTTGTCATTACAGTCTCTAATGTAGAAAAATGTTCTACTTCAGTAGCAGATGAGATTAAAATATCATCTTGGAAGCATATAACTCTAGGTATACCTTGTAATATTTGCTCCATGACTGATTGAAAAATTGCTGCGGCTGCAGATATACCATACATCAATCTACTTGGGCGAACCAAACCCATGGGTGTATTGAGAGTTAATAACTCTTGAGATTCTGCATCCAATTCAATCTGTTGGTATGCTTGTGACAGGTCTAATTTACTAAAATGTTTGCCTCCTCTCAAGGTAGCAAAGAGATCTTGTTGAGTAGGAAGAGGATACTGGTTCGGGTCAAGGTATTTATTTACAGTTACCTTAAAATCGCCACACAACCTCACAGCATTATTTTTCTTCGGTACCACAACTACAGGTGTTGCCCACTTAGAATGTTCAACAAATTGCCAAATATTATTCTTCACCAATCTTTTAATTTCATCAGAAACAGAGTTTTTTAAAGCATACGGAACAGGCCTAGCTTTGCAAAAAACAGGTTGACAATTTTCTTTCATTTTAAGAACAGCCTTAAAATATTTAATCGGTTGGTCACCTACTTGAAAAATATCTGTGTACTTTTTCTTGAGTGCTTCAACACTGTTCACACACTTTGAGGATACTGAAAATATCTCATTCCAATTTAACTTGAACACTGACAACCAATTCTTTCCAAAGAGAGCAGGTCGATTGCCACTTACAATAATTAGTGGTAACGAATGACTTTGGTTGTTGCACTGCACTTCAACGAGGAATTCTCCAACAACTGGGATTTCATTTTCGTTGTAGTCTTTCAATCTGGTTGACGATGGCACAATTTCAGTTCCGGGTAAATTGTCTTTCACCCACATTTCAGATAATATGGAAACATCAGCTGCAGTGTCCAGTTCTATGTCTAACTGTTTGCGATTAGCAATAACAGGAACAATGTATTTTTTCTTGCCTGAAACTTGATTTATGGTGTTCACGGCATAAAGGGAAGCCTCAGAGTCATATTCAACCCTTTCTACCTTTTTTGTAGATGAGCCTTTGTGTTTGCTCATGCAGACAGGTGATATATGTCCACTTTTTCCACAAGCATGACAGGTCGCAGATTTGTACTTGCACTTGGCAGGGTCATGAGCAGCCCCACATCGGTAGCATTTGGAAAACTTCTTGTACTGTTTATTCGAAGCATTTCTTGATGGCTGATGATTTTTCTTTGGCACATCTGAAGAGCTCTGGCGGATTTTGTTGACGGCCGGTGTAAGTGTCTTCATATTTGCAGCGTCGCTTTCAGCTATTTCTATGGCGACAGCTGTTTCCACCGCATCCGATAGCTTTAGAGCTTTCTTTGCCAGGAGTCTCTTTTGGATGTTTTCGTTGCACAATCCACAGACGAAACGATCCCTCAGTGCTTCATCGAGAAACGCACCGAACTCGCATGTAGAAGCCAACCTTCTCAGTTCCACTAAATATTGAGAAACAGATTCCCCAGCTGTCTGGTTCCGCCGATGGAAACGGAAGCGTTCCGCAATGATGATTGGAGCAGGTTTGAAATGTTGCTTCAATATGTCCGTCAATTCAGCGTACGAGCATTCTCTCGGCGACTTCGGAAGAAGCAAATTCCGTAGAAGTTTGTAGGTATTTGATCCAATAGCTGATATAAATACGGACACTTTCTTGCCGTCTTCGATATCGTTTGCGAGAAAAAAATGTTCCAGCTAGTTTTAGTTTGTGTTTTATGTACGCAGAGAAAGAACGGGTTTCATTCTAGGAAAACTCTGAGGGATAAAAGCGCATAAGTGGACAGACTAATGCAGTTAATGTGCAGTGCACATCCGGTGGACATCGTAGTCGCAGTGGACAGTGTGTTTGCAATTTTGTGTTTTTATCGCTTAGGTGATTTTACAGAACGCCAAGTTTTAGAATGATAAAAGGAAGTGGACATGGGAGTTCAAGTCGGAACCGGTTTCTAAAGTTCTCGGCTTCTTCCTCGGAGGTGATTGCGGTGGATGGACATTTTGATGCTTTTCGATTTTTTTCTACTTATAACACATCGCTTGAAATTGATTCTTCTGAATTGAATCAGTATTTCTAACTCATCAAAAGGCATGCATTGTCAAGAGATCTTTAGCTAAAAGAACTAGAAGATATTCAAACTTGATTTTTTTGTGTGAAGATTAAAAGGGTTTTGCTCGAAAGCGAATAATTTATACAAGAAAAATAAAAGCAATTATAATTTGATCACCGCATTCGAAAACTGATTTATTTTTAATTACAGATAGTGGTGCAAGATTTTAGTGATGTCATTTTTGGATACCTATGATGGTTTTTAAAAAGAGAAAATAAACACGATTTTTTGTGTTTCACTGCATTTAAATTTACCCTGAGCATTTGTGCTTGTTTTTTCATCAGTCATGAATAAACTGTTCTGCGGATCTGTAATGAAATATATTTTATTTAAATCGTTAGAAAAATCTAGTCATGAGAGGAAATCGGTTTCGTAAGCAGTCGAAAAAACCATTGAAAGGTGCTTGATGAAAGGCGTTTGAGAAAATCAAATGATTTCGAGAAGGGAGAGGTTTGATATTTGCTCGAAGGCAGCTAATATCTGAGAACGGCCCTGGTTTTATTTATTATTTACTTATACGTGATTAAGTGGAATAACAGTTCGAATTTTAATTGGTACCCAAACAAAGTTATACGCTGTTTGTATAACCATCACTCGCTATAAATTAAGTATTTCAAATAAAACGGGAGACTATTTAACACATAACATAAAGTGGAGTTAAAATGTAAAAAAAAAATACCTCGGGACATGCGACCTTTATAAGAGTATCAAAGTTGTTTCATTATTTTGAATATATGAGTTACCATATACATATTTGTTTAATACACCTAAATTTGAGTCGTTTTGTGTTTAAATTGGTCCAGTTCCACAGAAAAAAGTCGCAATTATTCATAACTAACTCGATAAGAATATCTTTTTCATACCGACGAAATTACTTTCAAATTTCATTACACATGATAATACTTGCACAAATATGTCATGTAATTTAGCATTCCACTCAAGCTCCAAGAACAGATTTGGTCACTTGATTCTTTGTTGAAACCACTTTTTTGCTTTTATATTTAAAGCAAAAATTTATTAGAATATCTGGTAAATCAGATAATGGTAAGTGCTACAATTTAAAAAATGTTTTAAGAATTAAATGGGGAAATTTTCAGAAAATTGTAATTTTTTCACTATTTTTAAAGTCGGTCTTGTTCAAATCACATCAAATTTGCAAAAGTTGATTGTTTAACATACTCTAACTGAAAAGCACCAAGTCTCAAGTTTTAGATGTTTTGCTTTTTGTATAAATAGTAGTAACACCTGAAATTGTGAGACTAAAACGACTATCCTGTGAGTACATTGTTTATTTTTAATATTTGTTCTTGTTATTTTTTCAAAAAAGGACTAAGATTGTTAACCATAAATTGTAAGATACACAAAAAAGTGCAAGTGATTTCATGCCATTTAAAAAAGCTTTGAGAGTTTTAATTTGGTTATAACTCGGAAAACAAAGTAGATAAGTGGTTGAATTAACGTCGTACTGAAGCAACATAACAGGCTATTGACGACTGTTCGAGATCTATCTCGAAGGGAAAGATCCGAGGACAACACCTCGTTATTTTGAACCACGGTCAGATGACGAGGTCACACCTGAGCTGCCACCCTCATTCTTCAAACTTCGACACCAAGCCAAAAGGAAAGAAAATAGGATAGGCGTTCAAAGTTTACTTATCGTATAAAATACTATCTGTAACAACAGCTCTAAAAATAGCTATGCATTACTTTTATCTATACAAATAATTAAAAGTATTTATTTGAATTTTCCTGCACAATAATATTCTCCCTAATGTGTTTTTGTGTCGTTTTGCTTGAGCAAATTTTATCAGTTTTTCATCATGTTAAAATTTAAAAATTGAGCATGATTTACGAAAACGTCTTTCCTGAGTATGCGAATTTAGATCAACTTGATTTAAATCAGTGATTTTTATTTAAAAAAATCATGTTTAAATATATTTTCAATTTTCCATTTTTTCTTAGGAACTATTTAATAATAATATTGAAAAAGAATAATCTGGAACAGAGTGCGTGTTATTGTATACAAAATTTTTCACGTCACTGCACACCTTCAAGCATAAATAACTTCAAGACGCACTATGAAGGAACGTTTTTCTATTAACATGATTAATTTGTTCTATTTCATACTAGGGATTCAATTAGTAAGATCCTTCTTTCAAATATTTTTGCATTATAAAACATAAACATTCCAATTAGACATTCGTTTCAGATAAGTCTTCTTATGCAGTCATAAGCAAGGAAAAAACAAAACAAATGGAATGAAAATACCTCATCCATACATCCTCATTGATTGATATTTGACATAGTTTTTATATCGCATCCATGCAGAGACGTAGCTAGAGGGGGCAGACGGGGCATTTGCCCCGGGCGCCGGATTAGGGGGGGGGGACGCTAAATTGGCCGAGTATTTTTTTTACTATAGATATTTACGTATGATAAAAAATGAAGAGGAAAAACTTATTGGTAGACTACAAGAACTATAAAAGGAGCTAAATACAGAATGTGTGAAATAGCAGGAAAACTTAACCTCGATCCTCTTTTTAAAGAAGTACGGAGGGGGAAGAAGCGGAGGTTTGATGAGAAGGACGAAGTTGAAAGCTATGAATTCTCAGAAGAAAAAATATCAGATATTGATTAGACAAATAATAGATCGGATTCTGAATGAACTGAGGCAAAGGTTTCAAGTCATTCAAAACATGAATAGTTTATTTGGTTTCCTCAATGGAGCTCGGTTTGAAACAATGAATGGAGAAGAATCGAAGAACCAGGCACTTGAGTTAGCTACCGCATATAAAGAAGACTTAGACAAGGACTAGCTGCCGATAGAAGTGGAGAGTTTTAAGTATCATGCCTTGGATTTAAGCCCTAATATGAAAACGGCTACACCATCAGGTCTTCTGACGCTAATTTACAAGAACGGACTTGAAGACGCGTCCACCAACATAACGACAGCGTTGAGAATTTTCCTCACAATACCAGTCTCAGTCGTCTCAAATGAAAGAAGTTTTAGCAAACTAAAGATCATAAAAAATTACCTCAGAAACTTAACAGGACAACAACGACTAACCAACCTGAGCATCATATCTATAGAGCACAAGTTAGCTTCAAAGCTATCTTTTGAGGACATTTTAAAAATGTTTGCAGCCGAAAAAGCCCGTAAAGTTAGGTTTTAGTCCAAACTTTCTGTGTTAAAATTTTTTTTTCACATTTTGTCAATAGATTAACAGATTGTGAAAAATGTCTAAGTATAATACTTAGGATAATAACTTAAGTAAAATCTGTTATTAATTCTTGTTCCACAGTTTTCCAAAATCCTTGAATGGTTTTCGGTCGACGTTTCGATAATTCTCTTTTTAAAAGTACAAAAGCACAAAAGTCCATGGGTGAGACATCTGGAGATTTAGCAGGAATATCAGTAAAGGGTATTTATTGACTTGATACCAGTTTATTGTTCCATTTTTTCCACGAATTTAATAGTGGACTTAGATGTGTGGCTGCTTGCTTTATCCTGATGCAGTTCTACTGACTGTTGGCACTTTGGGTAAAGATTTGGTATTTCTTTTTTGCATATTGGGGATAAAATAGGGTCTTGATAATATGTGGGAGTTGATTTTTACCCATTTCCCCCTCCTTTTTACTTTTTAATTTTTCATTATATGCAAAACCGGCAACAATCATAAATCTCTTAGAGAAAGTTCTTATGTTAAAGTTACAAAGTTGAACCACGTTTTAAGATTTTTCTCCTCTTTTATGATAATAAATTGTTCTTTTTTTTATTGCAATCTTTTAAATACACCCACGCCTCGTCTATTGTCACAACATTTTTCCATCTTTCTCCAGCTAAATGCTTCTCATACAGAATTCTACAGCGAGTTCTGCTTTCTGCAATATGTCGTGGAGATAGACGATGAACATTGTAATTTTTGGCCTTTTTAAGATTCAAATCACTGTTAATTATTTTATTTACAGTTCAAACTGAACTTTTAATGACTTTGTAATAGTCCTTTGATTGGCAGATTCTCTTTTAAAATTAAAGATCTTACCTTACAAATATACTCTTTTCTTTTTTGGATACGTATTTGGAAATATTTTTTCACTTTTACGTTTTTTTCCTTTCTCATTAATAATATCGTACCTTTAGATATCGAAAAACTGATTTTTACAGCGTTTTTGAATAATTGAATAAGCATAATTCTCTTCAGAAAGAGCAGAAATAGCCTTCCAACCATTGATTATTTAAAAGCGCCATTTTGAAGTAAACTCTGAGTTAGCAGGCGATAAGTTATATTTTAACTATTTAGCTGCTGCAAAAATAAAATTATTTCGTAGCATACAATTTTTTTAAAGCTCATCAAAATCATTCAAAAAATGTCCGAACAGCCTCTGTATTTATAATAATTAAATATCCTATTCTAAAGCAACAATCTGCTGATTTTGATGCAGCCCACACATACAGTGGCTCCCAAAAGTGTTCGTACACTTTAAAAATTTGTAGAAAAAGCGCTGTAGCCTAGAATTGAATTCGAATATAAAGTCCAATATTTTTTCATATCATCTCCATGTGATTCTGAATAAAAACTAATATTCTTTAAAAAAATATTGACTCATTTTCTTTTTATAAAAATGAAAATGCAAGGAGGCAGAGAAAGAACACGCCACAAAAGTGATCGTACACCGAAATATTTTCGGATAAATTCATAAATAAAATTATCGTTTATCGCTTTTTTTATTTTTGCATTGTGGTGACATTTAAAAAATCGTTTGGCTTTAATCTTTGCTTGCTTACTTCGTAATATTCTATGAATTATTTAAAAATGGCTCGTAGTCGTATGGAAACAACGAACAGCATTCGAAAATTGATTATTTTTCATCATAGTAGTGGTAAATCAGTTCGGAATATCTCTAAAGTAAATTTATCCCATTTTACGGTGCAGTATGCGATAAAACGCTTTAAAGAAGAAAATCGGATCGAAAACAATGTAAGGAAAGGTCGTCCTGTAAAGTTAACTCAACGTGATCAGAGATTTATAGTTAGAAAATTTGTGAAAAATCCACGTTTGAGTGCTGTAAAAATTTCTACAGAATGTACTGAAAATTTTTGATTAAATGAAAATTTTTTGTAAGTACGAAAAATAGAAAGCTTAGGATTTCCTTCGCAAAATCAATGATAAATAAGCCCGAAACTAATTGGAATCATGTCTTATTTGCAGATGAAAGCAAATTTAACATGTTTGGTTCCAATGGGCGTATAATTGTATGGAGAAGAAAAAATGATTAACTAAATCCCAAGAACTTAGGCCAAGGCGGTGGAGGTGTCCTTGTGTGGGGGTGCATGTCAGCATCAGGACTAGGTAATTTGGTATTTATTGATGGCATAATGAATCATGCTCTTTATTTAAATATTTTAAAAGACAATTTAAAATTATCAGTCCAAAATTTGGGTATTGGAAACAACTTTGTTTTTTATCAAGATAACGATCCTAAGCACACGGCTCTCAGCGTTCGCCTCTGGAGTCTATAATTGTCCACAAGTTCTGAAAACATCACCTCAATCGCCGGATTTAAACCCAATAGAACACATTTGGAGAGAACTAGAGGTTAGAGTACGAAGACACGGCATTAAAACAAAAAGCGAACTAAAAACAGTAATTATTGAAGAATGGTGGAACATTGATGCAGAAATTACGAAAAAACTAGTGAACGTTATTCCCAGACGTTTAAAAGCTGTTGTGGATGCTATAGGATATCCTACTAAGTACTAATTTACCGAAATATTACAATATTTGCTAATATGTAGAAATTTTTTTAAAGTGTACGAAGACTTTTGTGAGGTAAGTTTTTTGTTACTTTTTGATTATTGATTTTCCAAAAAAAAAGTTTTAAAATATTTTACGTAGTTTTGTTAAGAACAAGTTATATATGTTATTAAAAAATTCCCATTCTGAAATATTAATTTTATTAATGGATAGAGCAGTATTTCTTTGAAATTCGTAAGTGTACGAACAGTTTTGGGAGCCACTGTATCTCGATATCATTTGATAAAACCTTTTCATTTCATTTGCAGCGATTATAAGTATGAAAGAATATTCCAAACATGTTACTCTTAGATTATTTGTGAATGAAATATCTTAGAATTAATTTGGTATTTTATCTTGTACTAAAAATGAAATTGCTGCAAATTAATCTATTTACCTTTGAAATCGAGCATTTACCATCGAAGTTTAATAAAAAAATTTGGACTAGTGGAATTAATGTGTGGTGGCGATATCAGGTATTGTGGGGAGGGTTTTGGTTTGGTTGGTCGGTGGGGGGGGGCAAGGCGAGTTCTTTCCTCGGGTGGAAACTAGCCTAGTTACGTCTCTTCATCTATGAACTAAGAATTACAATAACAAGGGGACTAAGAATAGTGACTAAATTGTCAGATTTGACTGAGTGAAATTGTGATTAAATTTTTAGAACACTTATTTTTTATAAAATTTTGATGTAAAAATACAAAAGTAAAATTAATTATATACAAAAGAATTACTGACTATGTATAAATATGCTAATAATAATAATTTAATGAAAAAATAAACATTTTAAGTATTAATATAAATATCCTCATATTCTTTTGTCACAGTAAATACATATATTTCCTTCTTATTTCAGTGAGATACTTGAGCTTGTTTCTGTGAACACTTTTTTATATCTGGGTCTATGGTTGAAAGAGCTACACGCAATTCACATGATCAAGACTTTTCAAGGATGATCTCTTTAAATTCTTGATAGTGAGCATAGAAGAGAAACTTTTGCTCACACATGTATGTTGCAGCAAATGGTAAAAGAATGTTCATAGCTTTTTCGCCGATGGATAACCCTCCGGTACCGTCGCCCCATCATCAGGACTTTGCGGTAAAAATTTTCGCGTCACATCGGTTGGGAAGCACTGGCTTACGGCACCGAACGATAAAACTTCGGAACTAGGGGACTTAAGCTCCACCCTGTAGATGGGACGGCATCTGTTAGTCATGTTTATAGAAGTGTTAAAATGTGTAATTTACATAAGTAAAAATCATATTTACAACTCGCTAATTGCACTTAATATTCAATATTAATTTTAATCTCTGAATTATTTGGAAAACACAAGGTTCGAAATAACGGAACCCAAAATCTCACCCCGAATTCAACTGTAATATTCAATATGTAGAAAAAAATACGGACTAAGAGCAATCTGAGTAGTTTTTTCTGTCAAAGAATAGAGGTCTGATAATTTTAGGTAAATATGGGTTTTTACTTTCTTAAAAGTTAAGTTATTTGAAAATGCAAGTTTACCTATGATTGGTGGTGATTCTAAGCACGAAATGTGCCTTTTTCGATGGCACTATTCAATTGCCTCTTCAGCTGGTCCTGCTTCATGTATCTAATTCACATGACTGTCAAATAAATTTATGAAACAAAAGAACTCACGGAAAAATATATAATAGAAACTAATTGATGTCTGTTAACAATATTTAAAGATTTACACAATTCTTGTTTGATGAATATGTCAACCACATATAAGTAATTATGACTGCAGGGAAATTCTTTGAATGCTCAGGTGAGTTTTTTCAATGTTCAGATTCCATAATCTTTCTCTAATCATCTTAACTAGGATATGAAAAAAATCATGATTGGAAAAATCATAACACTCCTATTCATTCGATTTAAATGTGATTTTTTTAATATTTAAATTGGATTTTTATGATTTTAATTCGAGCCTTGCCGGACAAGTTTCAACTTGTTGGACATGAGACATGTAAATAGTGTAGTTTCTAGATAGTTTTGATACATATTAAACAGTAAAATATTTGATGAATAGCATTAATAAAAAAAATATCAGGGAAAATTTTTGAAAAATTTAAACACAATATAGGAACTAGCATAGTTAATCACATGATAGAGTAAATAAATGACATGCACAACAAATGCCATGCATAAGCAATGGTTTTCCCATCTGGTACTCGAGTTATTTAAATCAGTTTGATTTTAACCCATACCCGGTGACATGAAATTTTCTGCTTTATATAATTATCATATATGAATAAAAAGTATAGAATTGCTTTAGTTAATTTTGTATTCAGTAATCAATGTGTTAGACTTGTTTTAGAGAAAAATCATGTAACCAATGGAAAATAAAATAAAAATAACTTGTACAAAAAATTCATGGAAAAATTCCAACTCATTAATATTCAGCTTGCAAAAAGTACTTATTTGTGAAAAATGTTATTTGTAAGTGAATAGTAAGAAATGAATAAGACATGAAAATGTACATATATTGAAATCAAATGTTTATTTAAAAAAAATTTCTGAGCATCAGTATTTCCAAGCACAAACACATAAAGGGTTTACACTAACATACACGAAAATGAAGCTTTTTTCTATGAACAGCATAGGATAAGAGTAATAGCATTCCTCCAGAATATTCCAATTGTGTGGAATTTTGAAGCTGCAATAAAAAAAATCATCATTGCAATCATAATCATAAGAGCTTTCTGCTTTTAAAACCCAAATTTATTTTAACATATTCAACTATCAGATGGACGAATTAACTTTTACATTCCAAACTTCCAATTCCTTAAATATAGAATAGTTATGCTGGCAATGCAAAGAATTCCTAGGGATCAATGCATAAAATTAACCAACATATTACACCAAACAAAACGAAAATATTGAAATTTCCCATTATAAAGATTTATGTGTAAAATTTGAATACTTTTGATACTGCAGAAAACTATTTTGTTGTGACTAAGTGTCAGGGTACAAAAAAAATCAGGATTAAAAAATCATCGGATTTATTTAAAATAAAACCAACACTGATGAACAGGCATGTGAGTGACACCTGTTGATCAACAGCCCAATAGGGAAATACATAGTTGTCTAATAATTGATACCTATCAAAAAATTATTCAGTATCTTCAGGGGAAGGATGATTTTCAATACAATGGTTGAGGTGAATTAAATACGAGCAAATTTCTAAACTTATTTGAATAAAATAACATGAATCTTGTTTTCATAATTATTTAATTGTAATAAACGTAATACACACAGAGAAAGGAAAATGAAATTTAAAATCTTGATTTAAATCGGCATACCATGATCTTAACTAAAAGAAATTTATTATTGATGCCATATGAAATGGTCATCAAAAACAAACATCATTTAGTTTTTAACTGCTAAATATTGAATGACTAGGTGATACCAAATAAGTCTATTTTTTCTTTTCAGTTGGAAAACTTCAGACATCAGAGATTTGTAATATATCTGTAAAATATAAACTGTATTTCAATAAATAACAAAACACAAATCTGTTATACTCATAAGGCAATACACAACATATTTTCATTGAGAAAAACATTTTAAACTGGAAATGTTTCAACTACCAGAAATCATTGATTTATAAGATCACACTGCAACCCCCCCATGTTCAACAGTTTATTCTCTCAATGCTGCTTTTCGAATAAGTCTTCTGAACTAAAAGATGTTTATTATTTGTTAAATCCTCCGTATATTGTAGAGGGTGCTGTGTGAGCACGAGGGTTAAGATTCAGGAATTAGACTGAGAGGCTTCATTAGCCTTACAATGAGAAAATGGTCATTCCACAACCTTGTTATAAACTTGTTTTGTTATAACAAATTGTTTTAATTCAAGTCTACTCAAAAGTGAGTTAGAACAGCAAGCAATAAGTTGAAAACAAATTACTGAAGAACTGACTACAGGTTTCAAGCAAACTTCTTAATATTATTAAGGTTTAAGTAGATACATATTAACTGTAACTGCATGATCTGTAAATTATTGTTTACATACACATTTGACATCTGTTTAATTCCTTGTTTTGTGTAGGTATGTACAAATACTTTTATGTTCCAACGATAGTATCATAAATAAATTGTCTAAAATTTGGTATGTTGAAATCTGAATTTAAAGATGTATTATTTACTTTTTTATAAACATAATAACATACAAAGACACCACAATTTATATTGTCAGTTTGCTTGACATGGGGAGGGAAACTAAAAGTCCATTTATTTGAGTTAGGAAATACACTACTTAATATTGAACACCATTTAAGCAATAAAAGTGATGATGTTTTATCTATGAAGTCATTTAATGGATCATAAAACTCTAAGGTATGGCTATCAATATTTACAACAATTAGACTCCAATGTTTATTGACATTGGCTGGAATGAGTAAAATTCTATGTTTCCTTAATTGCTCAAAATAAGAACCATTTAATTTCCCACCATTTAATATCAAAGAGGAACATATTGCATCCATTGATCCAAAGGTGTTTGAATACCTAATAACATTAAAAACAAAAGCATCAATTATTGAATCATACAGCCAACCTTTGCAAAAAGCAGTAAAGCTGATCTTAAAAGGGTTTCTTCTTCTAATGAAATAAAGAGATCTTAAGATTTCAGCATGTATGTCTTAATCTCTATGTCATTAACTTTTACTTCACATGTCAAAACATTACTTTTATCTATTGTCTTAAATTTTGAAAAATTACAGGAATTAGCATCTACGAAAGTATTATTTACAGTTGGTTTATTAAATGAGTCCTTTGAAGGAATCACTGTTCCTAACAAAACACAGTAAATGTATGCCCGAAATTTATTTGTATCAAATGGCACATAAACACTAGACTTGTATATTATCTGATGGGCAAAGTAACATACAAACACACCACAGTTCATTGAATCTTGTTGCAACACATGTAAGGGGAAATTAATAGTCCACATCCCAGTTGTACAACCAAAATAATTTTTAACATTATCTAAAATTTTGCAATACCTGTCAGAAATATCATTATTTGATGGATCGTAAAAATCAATGCATCTTTTTTCTTTATTAATAAGTATTAAACACCAATGATTTTCCATGCAAACAGGCAGAAATAAATATTTTGATGATAAAATTAAAGGATTGCAAGCTAGTAATTGATCTGTTGATGACATGCTATTTATTATTAGGTTTGTAATAGCAGAATCAATTAAAACAAAGTCTGGATTAACAGTACACAGCACATAAAGAAATGCATCAATGATAACGTCAAATAACCATCCTCTGACAAAATCTTTAGACTTCAATTTAATAGCACTTTCTTCATTAATAGTAATAAAAGGATCCAGAGATCTGAAAGCTGTTTGACACAATTTGTAGACCCCAATGCTTTTAGTAAAAGATTCACCTGTTTCATTGTTTAATTTTGTAAATGGTTCATAGGAATCTATCTTTGCCTTTTTGCATGGGGTCATATTTACAAAACAATCATCAACATCTTCCGAATCTAAGAACCTTTTAGCACTATTCCTCTTGTGAAGCATTGCACCTTTCTGTTTTTTTCGGGTTTTGAATAGAATCTGACGCTCAATAGCCTGATTTGGAGCCACTTTTGAAGAAGGAAAAATATTAGAATTTTTATCAGTCTCTGAGTTTAAAATGCCACGGCATCCAGCAACTAATGTTTGCAATGTTGTATATACATTGTCAAGCATGAATTCTTGAACTCGTGGATCATTTAATTTTTGCGATAAGGAATCCCATAACTTTTGACATGCTTTTACTTTATCAGCCTTGGAATGAGGATTGTACAAATCTTTAGCAATAAATGTAGATTTTAAGGGTTCTTTAAAACCATCTGTTTCAATCCTAGGAGCATCATCAAAAAGGTCATTGTTATTGAGATTAGTTTTAGGATTAGTGGAATGCACTTTATGTACATGCTTACACAAATTAGAACTATCTGGGCAGTTGCAATTATATAAATGACATGCAACTAATTTCAAGACATTTAAAATAGCAGTGATCAATCATAGGACACTTAGTGTTTACTAGCTTTACAATGTATTCTTTATGTTTCTGTGATTGGGACCTCACAGACCAAGTATTAGTATTAAGTAAAAGCAAATCTGTATCAGGAATTTTGCTACCTTTTTTATGTCTGGCTTTTCTTCTTTTGGTGGAATGTCATTTAAAATTCTATTTTTATACGTTAAAAAGTTATCTTTTTCGATATCAAGTAGTACTTTTAACAAGGTATCTAACCTTCTATTAAATTTACGTCCAAAGTAAACGGTTTTTAACTGATTATGAAATGATTCACAATAATTATTTGTATTAATTGAAGCATGATAATATCTCCTATAAGATGTGGCCCACAATTCACATCGGTTAGAATATTCGCTTTTAAAATAATTTACAAATAACTCGCAATTTTCGGAACAGTTCAAAAAGTCATTAAGAAGTCTATTGAATTCTGCCACAAACTGGACACTTTTTGGCCCTTAAGGTTTTCACATAAGCTCTTGCACATACCATTTTATGCCGTTAAAGATTGTACTTATTTGAAAATATATTTAAGCATTTCTCACATGTCTTTAAATCAGAATTTGGTACACATTTACTAGTTAATGAATTAGGAAGAGATAGGATATCTATCGATTTTGAAATAGGGAGTGGCGAGTTACGTTGATATTCTTTTGAACTAATTGAAGAGGCTAATGGGTTGTCCGTAGTTTTAGGTGATATAAATGAATTGGAGTTAACACTAGACATAGTTTCCAAAACAGAATTGTTACATAGTTCAGAAATAGAGATTTCTGAAATTGAACAAACATTAGCTGAACAGTGTTCTCTCATGGTATCAGGAACTTTGGTGAGATCTTGCAGTAAGCTACTATTTTCCTGCACTTTACACTTGCTCTTATGATTGGAATATGATTTTCTGGAAAGGTAAGACTTAAAACAAATCTCACATCGCCGAGGATATGAAATTTTAACACTAACATTACATGTTTTAAGATGGTTTCTAAAAGTGACCTTTGTCTTATAAATTTTTTGACAACATGCACATTGTCTGGGATATAATTCCCTTTCGACCTCAAGATGCTCGACACTACCCCCACCAGTTCTACAATGCTTAATCAAACCTTCCACCTTACATTGTTTATTAGCACTATTATTTCCCAAACTATCAGATAAGCATACCTTTACTGAGCAATAACATTCTAGGTTATAAGAAAATGGAAGAGTGGTAACTGATTGAACAGCTGAAAGATGATAAGTATCAGTACTTACAGGTGGAACAGGAGGAATAAAAAGTTGAAAATTACTCATGTTAGTGTTAGAAATAAGTTTCGGTAAAGGAGGAAATTCTAGCAAAGAATGGATGCCAGGAACATTAGATTTACTAGAAAGGATAGTAGAGGTATTTGTTGGAGAAAGAACAGGAGGAACAGACTGAATAACTGAAAGAGCAGAAATATTAGTACTTGCAGGTGGACTAGAAGGTAGAAAATTAATCATGTTAGTGTTAGAAATAAGTTTCGGTAAAGGAGGAAATTCTAGCAAAGAATGGATGTCAGGAACATTAGATTTACTAGAAAGGATAGTAGAGGTATTTGTTGGAGAAAGAACAGGAACAGACTGAATAACTGAAAGAGCAGAAATATTAGTACTTGCAGGTGGACTAGAAGGTAGAAAATTAATCATGTTAGTGTTAGAAATAAGTTTCGGTAAAGGAGGAAATTCTAGCAAAGAATGGATGTCAGGAACATTAGATTTACTAGAAGGGATAGTAGAGGTATTTGTTGGAGAAAGAACAGACTGAATAACTGAAAGAGCAGAAATATTAGTACTTGCAGGTGGACTAGAAGGTTGCAAATTACTCATGTTAGTGTTGTTAGAAATAATTATTGGCAAAGGAGGAAACTCTAACAAAGAGCAGATATCAGGAACATTAAAATTTTTAGAAAGGACAGGTTTGAAAGAGGTTACAGAACACATATTAGGCTTAGAATAGGATTGGAAGTTGCATTTAACAGATAAAGTAACATCTAAAAATGCACTTACTGCAGGAGTGTCCTTCTTGGAGATTGCAGCTTCCATTGGAATCAGCAAACTCTAACAAAGAGCAGATATCAGGAACATTAAAATTTTTAGAAAGGACAGGTTTGAAAGAGATTACACAACACATATTAGGCTTGGAACAAGATTGAAAGCTGCATTTAACAAAGTAACATCTAAAAAATGTACTTACTGTAGGACTGTCCATGGAGATTGCAGCTTCCAATGCAATCAGCCCTCCTAATGTTTGTGAAAACATTTTCGCCAAACGAAGATTCCCTTTTCTGTTGAGATGTAATCCATCACGTCCCCAGAAGCCTTTCCATGAACCAAGAGACTGACAGAAATAAAATGCCTCTCGGCCCAGGCAAGCCTTTTCTAGTTCATGATTGACGATTGAGGTCTTTTGGTTTAAAAACTCTAGTTGAGATGCCAGAGAAGAACGGGACTCAGAATCCAGAAAAAAATTGGGACCTCGTGGTATGATCCCAGAAATAACCACCTTAGCAGCAGGATACAAAATAGAAAGCTCCTGAAAAAGGCTGGTGTATTCCTGAAGAATTTCAGAAACATCACCAGCAAGATCATTAGTCCCTACATGAAAGAGCATCCATTCATACTTACCTAAACTACTAAGTTTCCCAGATATCCTTTCTATCTTCGCACCTGGAAAAGAAATGAGATCAACTTCATGATCCTGCAATTCGCTAATTAAGTATTCGTTCAAATACTTAATCATTGAATCGCCAATTATGAGAAGTCTCATTATTAACACTAAGGGACAAGATGAGAAGTGGAGAACGTTTAAGACAAAACTAAATCAAATATAAATGGTATTATAGATGGAATAAAAATGGAAAACGTAGTAAAACAAATACAATGTTTTTCACTAAAGAAATTGGAAAAATGTTCCAAGACGCGCACTTTTCAGCAACTATTGCAACAGAAAGAAATACTATGATCAACAAATATAAATCGAACACAATGAAAATGTAAATCAAATACGCAAGTTTATCAGAATCAAGGGATAAAATATATAATTTATAGGAAGCACAAAATAAGCAATCCACAGAAAGTCACGTCCGCCAAATTCACTTCAGAAATGTAGGCAGCAATCTGAGCGTCTCCGGAAATGAGTCACTAACAAGACCTCAGAAAAACGCCAAAGAAAGCATGCCAATTTTCGTACTAGTTCAAGATAGCTGGACCAACTGTGATGATAACCCAGTGAAAGCGGAAATACTCCCATGTCCACCATGACGTCACACACTCTATCCCCCCCAAAAGTTTTACTAGGATGTGTAAGTCCCCGCAGAGAAATGGCTTCTGAGTTCCTTTGTCGTATTTTTAGAGAGAAATAATACGTATTATTTACGCCATAAATGCTTCTGAGTGTTATTTTGTGATCTAAAGCAAAGAGTGTACATATTAGAGCTGTAAATAAACTGTTTTGTGTTATAAGGTGTTTTTATGGAACAATTGAGTACACCAACTATAATCTGAATACTTCTGATTCCGAAATTCAAAACGGAACATCTGGCGTCCGTGACAGGACTCGACTGCTGATTATTTGGGTGAGTTTTTGTTTTGTCTATCCTATTTCCTGAATTAATATGGAAGCAGCAAAGAAAAATAGAACTCAGCAGAGGAGACTGTTTAGTAAAGCATGTAATGAGTTTGATGCTGAAGAAGCAAACTTAGAAATTTCTGATAAAATACTTTTTCTGAAAGTTATTGAGGAAAAAGCTACGCTAATGGTGAATGCTGAAGAAAATGTTAAGCAGTTTCTTTTTTCTGAAAACATTGAAGATGATGTAATAGAGAAAGAGATCGATGAATCTGAAAGTTATATAGACCGTTGGCGGTTGTTACAGTTTAAGTTGAAACAACTTTCGCTTTCAGAAAGAGAAGACGTTATTTCGAATTGTAGTGTTTCTCAGCAAAATACATTATTACGTTACCCTAAAATACAGTTACCTACATTTAATGGAGATTTAAGAAACTGGGTTAGATTTTGGGGTCAATATGAGAAAGTCGATAAAGATCATAGTTTAGATCCGCATGATAAGTTCGCATACCTATCCCAATGTATGGAGAAGGGAAGTGTTGCCGAAGAACTAATTAAAAGTTTTCCACCCGGGGGAAACAGTTATGAGAAAGCTATAGAACAATTGAAATTACGTTTTGGCAGAGAAGAACTGCTTATACAGGTGTATGTTAGGGATCTTCTATCATTAGTTCTCCAAAAGCAGAATATGCCGAGAAAATCTTTGAGAAATCTTTATGATTTATTAGAAACAAAGCTCCGTGCGCTTGAGATATTAGGAGTAACTAGGGATAAATATGCGTCGATGCTTTTCCCACTTGTTGAGTCTGCTCTACCTGAGGAAACGCTTCTAGCGTGGGAACGATATAGATCTATAAGTCGTAGATCACATGATGAGGAAGATCAAAATACAACTAAAATTATTAAAAAGACTGATCTCGATTCAATTCTTGATTTTCTTCAAGATGAAGTACAGGCAGAGTAACGTATAATTCTAGCCTCACAAAACTTTGGAGTTGAAACCAAGCATAATTTTAAATTGTTCAAGGAGAAGAGGGCTGGAAATAATAAACATAAATATGGGGACCCTCGTCAAATAGCTAGTGCGGCTGATCTTTTAACCTCTCCGAAGGAACAGAGACAGTGCATATTTTGCCACAATTTACATAATTCCACTGACTGTTTGAAGGTACGAAAAATGGCGATGAAAGATAGAGAGAATCTCGTAGAGAAATCAGGGTGCTGTTTTCTGTGCTTAAAACCAGGTCATCAAGTTCGTAAATGTTACTCAAGGGTAACTTGTTTGGGTTGTGGAAAAAGACATCATATTTTACTCTGTCATAGCATAAAGCAGCAAGCATTCTCACCTACCGGAAAAGAAACTGCAGAATTAGATAATGTTCCGAATGAGGATCAAGCACTTGCGAATGTGTCCCAAAGCCCTAGTGTTATGTTACTAACGTTAACGGTTTTAATCAGAGGTGATGGGAGAAAACGGAAAGCAAGAGCCATCATAGACTCTGCTTCACAGCGCTCTTACATTTTAAAAAATACTGCTAAAGAAATGAAATATAAAAGGGAAAGCTGGGAATATCTTCAACATTCTCTGTTCGGTGGAGAAAATACAGGAGTGTGCAAGCATGATGTGTTTACTTTATATTTGACAAGTTGCGATGGGTCTTATAACTGTCATTTCAAAGTATTGAGTCAACCTGTTATCTGTGAAAGCGTTCCACCGACAATGCCTGCGATTCATTTAAAAGAGCTTACGGACTGTAGTATTCATGTGAGCGATGATTATAAAGGTCCTATTGGAATTTTAATAGGAGCCGATGTAGCTGGAAAAATCATTACCGGTGGTTACAAATCCTTACCTTGTGGTTTAACAGCAATGGAAACACGTTTAGGGTGGACCATTATGGGACGTATACCACAGATTTCTTCAGAGGAAAATGAAATCTCAGTAGCTAGCTCTATGCTTTCTACTACTAGAACAATAACAGAATTGTGGACTCTTGACACTCTCGGCATAACCGATCCATCTGAGAAGAAAACTAAAGAAGACCTTCAGGAATCTGCCAGAGAGCATTTTATTAACACAGTTCAGGTCGACAAAGACAATCGTTTCGTGGTACATTTACCCTGGCTTGCCGATCACCCTCCACTGCCTGATAATTTTAACTTGGCTTTAAAGAGACTGGACGGTACTGCACGAAAGTTAAAAGAAGAAAATTTGTATGACGATTATAATCAAATATTTGAAGAATGGGCAAGAGAAGGAATAATTGAAGAAGTTCCTAAGCATGAGATTCAATTGCCGTCTCATTATTTACCACACAGACATGTCGTGAAAGAAAATAGCACAACCAGAATTAGACCTGTGTTTGAGGCTTCGGCGAAGCTGAGAGGTTCCCCAAGCTTGAATGACTGCCTGGAGAAAGGAATAAACCTTGTTGAGTTAATTCCTACTATATTAACACGTTTTCGGATGAACAAGTTTGGAGTTACGGCAGACATCCGTAAAGCATTTTTACAAATTCGCCAACAAGAAAACTACAAAGATTATTTAAGATTTCTTTGGTATAACGAAAACAATGAACTGAAATACTTTAGACACTGTCGTGTCGTCTTTGGAATTTCTAGTAGTCCATTCTTACTTAATTCTGTGATTCAATATCATCTAGAAACAATTTTGGAGGAAGCACAACTTGGGAACTCAAAATATCCTGTGGATATGGTTCATAAATTTCAAAACAGTTTTTATGTGGACAATTGTTTAACTAGTGTAAAAACTGAGACAGAATTGCATGAGTTCATTCAAGTAGCTACAGATATTATGTCAGAAAGGAAGTTTGACCTTAGAGGGTGGGAGCACAATTGTTCCCATTCCTCAACAGAAGAGGTTTCTTGTGTAAAAAATAAAATTGTCCCGGTATTAGGCCTGCAATGGTTTTTAAACTCAGATACTCTTTCCGTAAATGAAGAAGTGTTGAAAGAAAAGAGGAAAGAAATAGTATCATCTATGGTGAACCTTCAAAATATAGACAATTCCTTCATCTATAAGTTTTCGAGCTATAGCAAAACTATAAGAATTATTGACTGGCTACTTCGATTCATTAATAATTGTCGTATTCCGAGAAATACTAGAAAATATGGTAGCCTTGATTCCGAAGAAATTTCTGTAGCTGAATATGGAGTTATCAGAATAATACAGAAAGAAAGCTTCGTTAATGAACAAGATGAAAAGTTAAAAACTCTGGGAGCCTTCAAAGATAAAAACGATATCATTCGATTGAAAACAAAACTTTTATATCGACCAGATAGTGAAGATTTTAAGATGCCTGCGATTTTACCATCCAAACATGAAGTTGTAAAGCGTATAGTGATACACTATCATGTAAAAAATGCTCATGCTTGGACTCAAATGCTGCTTAACATTTTAAGAGAGCGATTCTGGATTCTGCATGGTAGAAAGACAGTGAGATCTATCCTATCCAAATGTATTGTCTGTAAGAGACATTCTGCAAAGAAGCTTGATGCTCTCACTGCATCTCTTCCAGAGGACCGTATACGAGAGGCTGCTGTATTTGAGATCTGTGGTGTTGACCTGGCGGGACCACTGTTTCTCAGAGATAATAACAAATCTTGGGTTTGTCTATTCACATGCGCTGTCTATAGGGCAGTACACATTGAATTAGTGGCTTCTTTATCTACGCAATCCTTCTTAATGGCTTTGCGCAGGTTCATAGCCCGTAGAGGAAGATGCAGCACTATCTATTGTGACAATGGCTCCAATTTTGTGGGTGCTTCAAATTTGCTAGGTGCACTGGATTGGAACCTTATTGTGAGTGACACTGCTTTTCATCCTATTAAGTGGAAATTCAACCCACCGACTGCCTCTTGGTGGGGTGGATGGTGGGAGAGACTGATCGGTATTCTTAAAAGGTTATTGAGAATAGTACTGGGCCGATCTTCTTTAACTTATGAACAGATGACGACGGTGCTATGTGATTGCGAATCCATAATTAATTCACGACCGATAACGTATGTCGCGGATAATGACTCAGAGCTGATTACATTGACTCCTTCAATGTTCCTGCAAGATATCAAAATGAGTGGTGTTCCTGACTGTGATAGAATTGATCACCAGAGTCTTAACCAACGTGTTAAGTATCGACAAAATTTACAAAAAGCTTTAAGAAATAGATTTCGATCGGAATACTTGGGAGCTCTGCTTCAGAGACCAGAACGTAAAAGAGCTGCCGAAGTAGTAGTTGGTGACGTTGTCTTGATTGGAAGCGACAACACGAAACGTATCAATTGGCCACTTGGGAAAATAATCGAGGTAATCCCAGGGAAAGATGGTGTTACAAGACTTGTGAGACTAAAAACTGCAAGAGGTGAGTTGCTTCGACCGATACAACGCCTCTATCCTTTAGAAGTGTCAGCAGCAGAGTCAGTTCTAGTTAGAGAAAAATTGCCAAGTACGAAATTAATCAGTTGACTGCAATGTTGAATCTTCTGAGGAGGTAAGAAAAACTGGAAGTGACCGTAGCATTAAAATGCCTCATAAACTGGACTTGTGAACTGTTTATATAATTTTGTTATTGTAATTATAACTAGTTGTAAGTTAAATTTTAAGATAAAAGTTAACTTAGGTGGGAGAATGTCGGATTGATACTCTACCTGATTATTATCTTTGTTTTGATATATTTAGTAAGTTTCGAATGGCAACAGTCTAGTTTTAGTTTGTGTTTTATGGTATGTACGCAGAGAAATGGCTTCTGAGTTCCTTTGTCGTATTTTTAGAGAGAAATAATACGTATTATTTACGCCATAAATGCTTCTGAGTGTTATTTTGTGATCTAAAGCAAAGAGTGTACATATTAGAGCTGTAAATAAACTGTTTTGTGTTATAAGGTGTTTTTATGGAACAATTGAGTACACCAACTATAATCTGAATAGTTCTGATTCCGAAATTCAAAACGGAACATACATCCTTTCGTTAAAATCTTGTTACAACACAAAATTTTACTTGGCGCATTATCACAAGCACATGTTTTCTGAGTACATTATTCACTTATGCCTTCATACTTATTCACAAAAGATAAGACTAAGATAAATTTTAATTTTACTGATTTGTAAGTGTATGGTGTTATTTATTATGGTGTTTAGTCGTGACGCGTTGTTAACTCGCGGTCTCCCGTGCTGCCATCTGTTGAGCGCGTATAGGCGCAAAAACCCTACACTTATATAAGACAATTTAATATACAAAATTCATAAAATAAAAGACAATAGTGATGTTTTGAAAATCTAAAGTAATGAATAATAAAATAAAAAGGGCATGGTCACCATATACAGTGGCTCCCAAAAGTGTTCGTACACTTTAAAAATTTGTAGAAAAAGTGTAGCCTGGAATTGAATATAAAGTCCAATATTTTGTTATATCATCTCCATGTGATTCTGAATAAAACCTAACGTTCTTTAAAAAATATTGACTCATTTTCTTTTATAAAAATGAAAATGCAAGGTGGCAGAGAAAACACGTCACAAAAGTGATCGTACACCGAAACATTTTCGGATAAATTCATAAATAAAACGATCGTTTATCGCTTTTTTTTATTTTTGTATCGTGGTGACATTTAAAAAATCGTTTGGCTTTAATCTTTGCTGGCTTGCTTCGTAATATTCTATTTATTACTTAAAAATGGCTCGTAGTCGTAAGGAAACAACGAACAGCATTCGAAAATTGATTATTTTTTATCATAGTAATGGTAAATCAGTTCGGAATATCCCTAAATTAGTAAATTTATCTCATTCTACGGTGCAGTATGTGATAAAACGCTTTAAAGAAGATCGGATCGAAAATAAGGTAAGGAAAGGTCGTCCGGCAAAGTTAACTCAACGTAATCAGATTTATAGTTAGAAAATTTGTGAAAAATCCACGTTTGAATGCTGTAAAAATTTCTACAGAATTTACTGAAAATTTTTTTACTTCAATCTTTCCTTCGCAAAATCAATGATAAATAAGCCCGAAATGTATTGGAATCATGTCTTATTTGCAGATGAAAGGAAATTTAACATGTTTGGTTCCGATGGGCGTATAATTGTAAGAAAAAATGAGGAACTTAATTGGAACAGAAAAGCATGGCTGTGTCCTTGTGTGGGGGTGCATGTCAACATCAGGACAAGGTAATTTGGTATTTATTGATGGCACAATGAATCATACTCTTTATTTAAATATTTTAAAAGACAATTTAAAATTATCAGACCAAAATTTGGGTATTGGAAACAACTTTGTTTTTATCAAGATAACGATCTTAAGCACACGGCTCTCAACGTTCGCCTCTGGTGTCTATAATTGTCCACAAGTTCTGAAAACACCACCTCAGTCGCCGGATTTAAACCCAATAGAACACATTTGGAGAGTGCGAAGACACGACATTGAAACGAAAAGCGAACTAAAAACAGTAACGATTGAAGAATGGAGGAACATTGATGCAGAAATTACAAAAAAAAACTAGGGAACTCTATTCCCAGACGTTTAAAAGCTGTTGTGGATGCTATAGGATATCCTACTAAGTACTAATTTACCGAAATATTACAATATTTACTAATATGTAGAGATTTTTTTAAAGTGTACGAAGACTTTTGTGAGGTAACTTTTTTGTTACTTTTTGATTATTGATTTTCCAAAAAAAAGTTTACTATGTTTTTAAAATATTTTATGTAGTTTTGTTAAGAACAAGTTATAGATGTTATTAAAAAAATTTCTAAGGGTACGAACACTTTTGGGAGCCACTGTACATGTGTAGTATATAAATGAATTTCTCTAAAAATAAAAAGCACTCAAATAGCATTTTTCCTAGGGTAGTGAGTTGACACGAGAAAACAGCTATTCTCAATTTTATGTAAAATTTAAACCCTCAGTACAAAACATAACATTTGTGCTGAAAACAAATGAATTATTTAATATACCATTGGAAAATTACTTTTAACAAATGTTTCTATGACAATAAAAATTCACTACCCAAACAATCAAGGTGTGTTTTTGTTCATTGATGAAATTGAAACATTAACAGAATTTGCTAACAAACATCAAAGATGAAAATTAGGTTGCATCAATAGAAAAATAATCACTCGAATTTAAAAAATGTTTTAGGCAGAAATGGATCATTCCCAGATACTGATAAGTTGAATTTATTGTACCAAACCAAAAGAAAAAATATGCAGTGACTTCAATTCATTAAAGCTTAATTCATTCTGTTTTTAATATGAAAATAAATGAATAATTGAATTTTTTTTTCTTCATGTTTGTGCAAGGCAAAATAAATTTGACCATGTGTAGTAGATTTTACAAAGTTCTCATACGAGTTTTCAATGAAACATTGGTAGGAATAACTACAATTATGGTTAGTGGTTGGCGGGATTAAAATGAGTATACATCGGAGATATATTTAGATTTCAAAACTAGGAAACCCCAACAGATATCAAACTTCATACTTTAATTCAATTTTACATAAGCTCAAAAAACTAAAGATTTCAAAACAAATCATTCATCTAATAACAGAATTTCATGTGTTGGTTTTTAATGCTCTCTGATTAAATTTATCCTAAAGTTTCAATTAAAAGTAGACATTTGTTTTTGAAAAAATAGTTTTAATGTTGAATTATCTGAGGGTTGACAAACGGCGAGATTTTCCTGTTTATTCTATTTTCGGTTAGGTTTGGAGTTAATAGTTTCCAAAGCGATTAGATTTTCGCAACGCTCTCCGATACACAAACGTCTATCCCGTGAAAAGTAAACAAAATACGTAGCGACATCTAGTGTGTGTGATAAAAAGCTCGTGTTCACGTTACGACGGGAACTCTCAGCGCAAGACTGGACAACTACCCGTTGCGTTTGCGTAGAGGCGGAGTCAAACGCATACGCAATACGCTAAACCAGTGGTCTCCAAACTTTTTCACTTGAGGGCCAGATTGAAAAATCCTGGAAGTCAGGCGGGCATATATATATATACACAGGGTGTAACGCAAAGTCCGTGCCCACCCTTTATTTTCACAACCGTTGGTCGTAGACATATACTTCCAATTACAAAAATGTTTCAAATGAGGTAAACATTCATGTTATGACATTTTGAAATTTAAAAATTCAATTCTGTAAAAATTACAAGATCTAACTTTTTATACAGTCCTCCGTTCCTTATAGTGATATTTAGTAAAAGTTTACACTCATCCTAACAAACGTAACACAAAAAGTTTCACTTCTGTGTGACAAAAATTGACCGAGATATTTAATTTCAAAGTTTGGGGGGGGGGGTATTTCAATTAACGTCACACTGATTTGTTGTGCACACTGTTTGCGTTGCACTCTGATTTCAATCTCGAATTATTCTAAGTTATATTTTAACCGACCCCCTCAATGAAGGCGAAACAAATCTGAAAAAATCCCAAACTTTGAAATTAAATATCTCCGTCAATTTTTGTCACACAGAAGAGAAACTTTTTGTGTTACGTTTGTTAGGATGAGTGTAAACTTTTACTAAATATCACTATAAGGAACGGGGGACTGTATAAAAAGTTAGATTTTGTAATTTTTACAAAATTGATTTTTTAAATTTCAAAATGTCATAACATTTTTGCAATTGGAAGTATATGTCTACGATCAACGGTTGCGAAAATAAAGGGTGGGCACGGACTTTGCGTTGCACCCTGTATATATTGCATGCTGCATCGGTCGGGTTTCCGCGTGCCGGACAATGACCCTGCGCCAAACTATAAACTCGCCCTATTGGTGACGGTCCGGGATTAATCCCGAAGGGGGATAGAGGACAACACCACGTAATTTTGAACTACGGTCAGATGACGAGGTCACACCTGAGCTAGCACTCCGCTGTCTACCTCCACTTGGATCGAACACGATACATTTTTGGTATATTTTCAAATTAACGTCTCAATAGAGCAGTGGTCTCCAAACGTTTTCACTTGAGGGCCAGATTGAAATATCCTGGAAGTCAGGCGGGCCAACAATACATATATATAACGATACCTAAAAATAACCCCTAAGTACAATTTTCACTACAGATCATCCTTTAGCGGTTCTCTTTTATTCCAGTCTTTGTCTCAATATCTAAGTGGTCAATATCTTGCGACCACCTTTCACCTCAAGCCGCCTCGTTAACTTGGACCTCCCAAACACTCCCCTGCTTTCAAATCGCCATATGTAAGATCACATTCCTCCTTCGTAAAACCACCGACTTCTACCAATGAACTTTCTTGTTAAATCCCCTGGTCCAATAATATTTTTCTTAATCCTAATCCCTCTTTAGCGAGATCTTTGTAAACTATTTATTCTTTCACGAGCCTCTTGGGCTAAGGAGCCCTCATTCCAAACCCTCAACAACCTCATGATGTAACTACTCGTCTACTGAAATAATAAAGAATTGTTGTGGAACCTGCATTACACTCAATATCAATGGATCATTCTCTCCGGTTGCCTTATACCAACCACTCTAGTCACGACTGCAGGCTTATAAGATCTGTTATTATGACATATATATATATATATATATATATATATATATATATATATATATATATATATATATATATGTGGGGGTGCTGGTTTGTGGGCGATTGGCAACATTACGAAAGTTTTAAAGAATAACTAAATTTAATGAGATTTATGAATATTTACAATGAATTTGGTTTAGACAATTAAAGTTAAGTGCACAGCACAGACATCATAAACTCCATCGGCGCTCGTCAACATTGCACAGTCTAACGCTACGTCCGTCTTGTAGCTTCGTCGTCTTCCTTCTGTGTCGCTTTTTGACTGCGTTCCTCCAATGCGCGGAATGGCTGCGCAGTGGTCGGAGATGACATCAGCGCGGAGGTGCCCTCTAGTGGCAGTCTGGGCACCACAGATCGGCCATCCTGGGTTCGACTGGTCCACCAGGCGTTTCTGAAAATATACAAAAAAAGGCAAAAGCAGAAGCAAAGTTCCAAAATCTGTCAGTCTCTGTAAAGCAAATGTATCTAGGTTATAGAGCTCTGAATCGTCCTTCAGCTCTGGAAATGATTAAATGAGCCAAATCGTCTTCTGGCTTCATTTGTCGTCTTTAAACATCGTTCTCGTCTTTCTTTAAACGTCTTCCGTCTTCTTCAGCTTTTTTCGTCTTTAACTTCTTTCAACGTCTTCAAATTTCTTTCGTCTTTAACGTCTTCAAATTTCTTTCGTCTTTAACGTCTTCAAATTTCTTTCGTCTTTAACGTCTTTCTTCTTCGTCTTTAACTTCTTTCAACGTCTTAGCAAACCCTTAAATCCAATTCCACGGTTTAAGAAATTCAGCGCATGTTGTAGTGAGGTTGGGTCCTTCATGACATCCCTCTTTTACAACGTCGTATGTATTTCCTCCTTTAATTCTGGTGATTCTATAGGGTCCAAGGTACTTTGGTTTTAGCTTCAAGTGCGGACCAAACTGAGTTCTCTTGATGGCAACAAAATCATTAACTGCATAAGATTTTGGTTCCTTTCTTCTTAAATTGTACGTCTTCTTATTTTCTTGAATTTTAAAAATTTGTTGATTTGCATGCTTCCTGAGTTGTTCTCTTTGCGTTTCAAAACTTGCTTGAAATTCAACTTCGATAATTTCTTTGAACTTGTCCAGACCCTTTATTTTCACTTTTTTAAATCTTCTATAGTCTATGCACACACGAGGGGTTCCATCCTTTTTCTTTACAATTACAACGGGGCTATAATATTCTGAAGAACTTGGTTCTACTATCCCTTGATCTAACCATTCAGTAACTTGAGTCTCGACGATCTTTTTCTCTGAAAATGGTAACCGACGTGGCTGATGAGATACGGGTTCATTATTTTTTACCAAAATATTTAATTCAACATTTGTTGTTTTTGTTTTGTGTGGTACATAATTCAAAACTAACTGTTGTACCTTATCCTTTAAGATATTTGGAACGTCAGGTTCAATATTTACATCAACATCGTCTTCAGTTGACAAATCAATTGGTAAAATAGACAAAGTATTTATTTTCTCAACACACTGGGATTTATTTTTCAGGGTAATTCCGTTTTCATTAATTAGTGTTTCACCCAACATTAACACATTTAGTCCTATAATAGCGTCATAAGTCATAACATCGTTTCCTATTACGCATATATCTGCATCTCCCTCAAAATTATCTATTTGAATGTTTCCTTTAAAATAGCCTAACGGTTTTACACGGCATTTTCCAAAACCAGTCAAAGTAGAATTCAACGGGCATAATTCCTTAACATTTAATTTGTCAAAAACAGATTTACGAATCAAAGTAGCTTGACTTCCAGTATCTATCAATGAATTAACACTTAAACCATTAATCATTACAATTTTCCTTACTTTCGATTCTACGCCAACATCAAAATGGCTACTTCTGGTTTCGAATTCATTCCGCATTCCGAAGCCTTGTGACCAAACGTGCCACATCGAAAACATTTTAGTCCCTTATCTTTATGAATACAAAATCTAGAAATATGATCTTTTGATCCACAATTAAAACAAATCTTATTGTTACGATTTTCTGGACCATTGTATTTCATTCTATCAAACTTGACTCTATCTCTGTTTACAGTTTCGTTTTTAGAATTAAATCTATTACTGTACTCATTTTTTGTTCTATCAAAAGAGTTAATTCTACCGTGATCATCATGTTTGGTTTTAGGCTACCTTGGCCCATTTAAAGTCTAAAATAATTTTTTCAGTTTCCCAGTGCAATTTGTGTCATTTTTTTCATGTTATATATGGTAGGTTTAGGTATTTATTTAAGGTCGCAAGGGCAACACAACGGGCTATTGGCGATGGTCCGGGATCAAACCCTAAGGGAAAGATCCGAAAACACCAAGTAATTTTGAACCACGGTTCGATGACGAGATGACATCTGAACTGTCACCTCGCTCTCCAAACTTCCACACCACGAAAACGTGGACATTTGAGGCCACTACAGATTTAACATACACCAGTCCCCTTTGTACACGACGGTCTTTGGTTGGATCAACATGTTCGGAATCGCTTTTCAACAAGCAAATCAGTGGTTAAGTGTACCCTGGGATTAAATTGGACCGCTGTAGCCCGGTTGGAAGAGCAACGGATTAGCATCCGGAGGGTATCGAGTTCGAATTCAATCACACCTTCGTGTACAAAGGAATTCTTGTGTTTGCATTTAAACGCGTCACTTGTGCCTATACATTGCTATACAAAAAACTGATTGTTTTAACGTGCTCTAACACCCCTTGAAGTTTGTCCCATGATACCCTGTATACAATTCCCATGTCGATCTAAGGAGCCAGTCCGTCTGTGAACATTCGAAGTGACGCCGCGCCGCTAAAAATTTGTCACTACATAATCTTTCTAAAATTCATGGACGAAAGTTCAACAAAGAAATTTTTCAGACATTCGTATAGGCGATTACTAAATGTGAGTGGGAATTCTTTCTTTTCTGCAATTCATCATCGAGCACCTTTTTATCATTTACCACCGGTGATCTAAAATTAAAAAAAAAATACATAATTTCGATTGCGCAGAGACGAAAATTAATATATTATGCTTAAGGCGTACATTTTTACTAATGAATAACAACTTTGCACCTGTCACTTAAATTACAGTAAGATCAACACGATAAGACTATGGATTACTGGAAAACAGAATGACTATATCCATACTGATTGAGGTGATTTAGCTGAGAGAATCAACCACACCAGGAATCTTTCATTCATTGGATCCTACCCCATTGAGATGGGGGAGTAGAGAAGAATTCCCAGAAAGTTGCGTACAGGAGACAACGGTCCTTTTATCTAGGCAACCGTCTTTGGACCCCTTAGGCGATTTCTGGTTTTTCTTGTGTGCGAAAAACACCTCATTCTCTTACGCGTCGATTTGTACCAACTGTTCAAATCGAAGGGGACCATACAAAAAGAATAACCATAAAAATATAAAGGAGGGCCTTAAAATTGTGACTCCTTCGTATTGTGTTGATATAATTTGAGTTATAGAAGCTCAGAATGTTGTATGGGCTTTTCTTAATGAATAATTTTCTAATGAACTAATGTTTGCATGATACATTTGAGCCTGACATTATTGTAAATGCGAACGCAATAAGAATCACGTAATTATATTAGGCATGGGATATGAGAGCGTATTTGATTTGATTAATTCTTGAGATTGTCTGATATGGAAACTTCTGTGCATTTGTCTCATAAACTACTTTTTTTTACTGCTGAGAAGAAAACTGTTTAATATCATCCAGGATATGAATTCGTACTATAATTTCCCATAGCATAGCTTCAGGGTATTTAAGAATCCTTCCCTCGCTAAAGATCACGCAGTTGCAAGAAAATGTCCCCCTCGTGTATAAACAAAAACCTTGCAGAGCTCAAACCTTAAGGTTCTTCTGCCCCGTTCCGGGGCCATCGTGAAGCCAGCTTGTTCCCGGGTGCAAGGCAGAATTTTAATGCGTGTCTATTCCACGTATTGAATTCTGAAGATGAAAAGAAGGGATGTAAAAGGCATTCTCACGGTTATCGGAGAGGATTCGAAATCAAAAGGGGACTTATCTGATGTCTGGATAAAATTTAGGAATGGTTCAAACGATTTTTCAAATATTGGAATTAAAATAAGGCACGAGTTAAATTCAAATACTTCTTAGTAGTCAATTCAAGTATTTACTTTTAGAAAAAAAATTCAATTAAGAACTTTCAACTCAAGGATCGTGGGTACATTGTAGAAAGTAATGAATACTAATTTGAGTGGTTTTTGTTCTCTTTCATTCAGAATACCAAATATAAAATTTCCTTGAGAAACATTTTAATGAAAAAGGCATGATAATTTTAAACCAAGAATGAAGCCGCTGAAGAAACAATTGAAAACATTTGTGATTCGTAAATTATTCGTAATATAGAAATGAATAAGGATGGGAAGTCTGGAATATAGACACGATTCTGGATCTGCTGGAAAAGATAAAGAATCGTATTAACAAAGGATGCATAATCTGACACATCTGGTACTTACGCTCAAATGAAGCAGTTCAATCCAGTATTACGATCGGGTAGGAAGAGTAACGGATTAGCAACCGGAGGGTTGCGAGTTCGAATCTAACCAAAGATCGTCGTATACAAAAGGGGCTGGTGCATGTTAAATCCGGCGTGGAGTGCCAGCTCAGGTGTAGCCTCGTCATCTGACCGTGGTTCAAAATTACGGATTGATCCCGGACCGTCACCAATAGCCCGTTGTTTTGCTCCAAAGTGTGATGTTAATTAAAATACCTACTTACCTACTAGTAATACGATTAAGTGAACAGTATATTCAGTCCGGAATGAAGGCATCGTGTACGATACAGATAATTTTTAACTGGTCTTACGAATATCAATTAAGAAACTGATGTACCTTTAAGTTGCTTTTACTGCTTTGAAAACTATTATGATCTATTAGATTTTCAGCTGGTTTCTCAGTTCTCATAAAAAAAACATGGAACTCTTACTAAAACTTGAGATATTGGTTGGGATCCCCACTGAAGCTCAGGGTAATGGATGGGGGCCCCACTTTCTTTTAAGAACTGTACATATGAAACCCCTTTTCCACTCTTGAGCAACACATTTTTATTCATTCCAGAATAAATTTTAGACACTCAAAGAACAGTATTTACAAGTACATGGAGATAACAAACGAAACTTAGGCTGTTGGGATGTTTGACACGAATTCAACTTTCTACAGCATTCAGAGATTTTCTACGAGCGAAAAGCATTCTTTTAGGTCATTTTAAAATTGCTTGTGTGGAAAACCCCTTGGCTGGAGCGATTTAAGACGGTGTGATGTGGAAAGGTCAAAACGCCAGAATTTGAGAACTTGAACCATCAGTCTCTTCACCAAGATATCATTAAATTTTAAGAAAAACATTTGTTTTGAATGTTTATCTGGAGGTAGACTAACGTTTTACATTATAATCTGTTTGGGAGAAATTCTTTTTTGTTTGGTCCACCCTAACACACATTAATGTGCGCCGAAAAACAATGTTTTTTCGAAATGGTTTTGCAATAAGGTAGAAAAGTTGCCTTTTACCTTTAAGGTGTATGTATACACTAGAAATCACGAAAATTGACTAAAATATTGATCTATTTTTTAATAATTCAAAATATTGTCCAACCCCATAGCTTTCAAACGATACCAAGATCTTGTAAATATTCGAAATAGTTTTCAAGTTACAAGGGTTTGGGTTAGGTACTTTCACCATAGACAAATACGTTTCCAAACGTCAAACTCGATTTCTGAAGAACTATGTTTTTGCAATAGGATGCTTCTTTCGAACAGTGATAACTCAACAATGAATTGATCTATTATAATTACCTTTGTTTCATTATAATCTATGTAATACAGCGGATGTTTTGATCCTCAGTCGAACTTATTGGTTAAGAAATGAATTTTTAGTTGATTTTTAAATGTTGAAATTCCTGAAAAAATCTTGATTTTTTAGACTTAGTTCGTGAAAAAAATTGTAAGAAATAACGTATTCCCACTAGCAACTTGGTGGAGGGTCAAAACACGAAGAATATTAGGAATGATTTCCAACAGGAATTGTCTCTTTCTGAACACATTAGAATTTGTGATATCACTGTTCAAAAAACATGCTAATTATATCAAAAATAGTTAATTAATGAGTAGCTTAATCATAATTTTTCACACTAAAATGAGTTTAAGCACAAACCAATGACCTATTGTGAAAAAACTGGATTTTTAAAGTCAAAATTTTAAAAAACGTTCTAGTGTATACATACACCTTAAATAAATGCCTGTTTAAAAATATTTAGTCTTTACCCTTCTATCGAGCATTAAATGACGAAATGGGCTAAAAATGTGAAAAAAAGTCACTTTGTAACGATTTTTTAAATGATATTCTTTCAATTTGTAATACCTAATAAATATATTTTAAATAAAAAAGCATGTACAACAATGCTTCTACGTTAATCATGTCCTTCGCACCCACAAAGATCGAAATAATTACATGAGGCATCAGGAACTAAATTGCTCGACCTTCAGAGCGACACACGCCCCGAGTTCAACCTACCCACTTGGAATCAATGTTGAAGCTGCAAACACTTGAGTAACTAGCATCAGCCAAACCCCCATACTGAGTCCTAATACCTTTTACAAGTTAATTCTGTGATTACTACAATTGGACATAAGTCGCCAGAAGGAACTTTTTTGCGAAATACTCATAGTAAAATAAAAATGAGCTATTTCTGAAGCCATGGATTGATGAGGAAGCATTTTAACAAAACAAATAATTTATTTAGATTAAGTTAAGAGATAATTAAGTACAAAAAGAAAAGCAGGTTCATACAGCATCACATCATGAGTTTAGAACGCTAGTCTAATCATAAACACTTACACGAAGTAACATCACAAGTTGAGTTGTAAGTATGCTTTACATCAGATAAAAATATCCAACAATTCCCCCTATATTTGTATCATTTACAGTCCTTATTTATGTTATGCTTTTTAATTAGTTTGGTGACAGTCCAATTTCACAGTCCATAATCACTTGCATCCAATGGTAGGTGTTATTGGCCCTAATCCTAGTCCAGCCATATATTGGTTTAAGATATCACTAGGAAGGTGTTTTGTCATCATATCTGCATCTAATTCCTTCGTATTTTGATGTGAGTGGCATTGCATAATCATGTCACCAAGCAGCTATTTATTTCTATAGGTTTACGACGGATTGCCATAATCCTAAATTATCGTCATTTGGCGATGGAAAAGTATTGGCAATGAAATGTGCTTTTGAGTTTTAACCATTCGTAGTACTTTGTAGCGGGTTTTGTTGCTAGTATTTAAAAAATTCATTTTTGTCACTCATTTAAACTTACCAAACGATCATGCATAAAAGAGCCGTTCAGATTAGAAGTGGTTGCCCTATCGAATAAGGAAATCTGGGGATACTTTTTATGCATGGATACTGGGGATACTAAGGATCCAAAAATGTGCATAAAAGACAATGCTTGAAGAAATACGAACAGTTAAAAATGTTTCTCAAAGATTACATCCATTTTCAGACTATTAGTAAAGGTGGACACTCAAATGCCATACCTTCTAAAACGCCATCGATACCAAAATATTGATACTCGAATGCCAATACCCTCTTAATCTAATTTATCACAAAGCATTGGAGAATAATATACAAGATATTACATCTAAAGTTGAACACTATAACATGATTTTTATACATTTCAACTTTCTTAACCTTTGAGAGTTACCAAAACAAATAAAATCATCTTATCCCAATATGATCTTAAACTTTTCCGAGCATGAAACGAAATTTGGATATAGGCTTTTTCTAATGATTTTCCAAACATGCATTTTCAAACGTAATGGCTGAACGGACTCATGTGGACCACTTAGGACTCGCCAGAAGAGCATCCATCACCTAGGGGAAGTAATGTGATTTCGATATCGTTCTTAACCTGAACTATTTTTCGATGGTGCATGTCATAGCACAATGGGTACATTTATTACTTCGACATCCGCTCTTCTACATGCCTCCGGGGGATGCATTCAGTCGGGGAAGAGAGCGACGATTCAAACAGTTTTTTATTTGTATGGTTACCACATGAAGACAAACACTTCATCGGGGAAGTTTTGAATTGTTTTGCTAGATAAAAACCTCATCTTTGCAAATCCTTTTCGAGAAAACTGCCTTGTGAACTCATTTTTCTGGTTTTAATGAGTTTCTTTCAACTTCTAGGGATTTCGGAAAATCCTGTGATACCTCATAAAGTTGAGAAATATTCCATTAAGGGGGGGATTATTGTAAATTCACATAAATATAAAAAGTTCATCAACATTTCTTGGATTTCATGTCTCAGCAATTCATACGAACCACCGAAACTGTTCTAACAGAGGTTCTCTGGATTTCGTGATTGCTACTGGTGGCAAGATTATATGAAATTTCTTTCTTTGAACTTTTTATTCACTAATGATAAAAGATTCAAAACTTTTTTCAAGAATATATATCCTTAAAAGAGGCAATAAACTTCAGTTTGAATTTGCGTTGGAAAAGGAAATACCTTTCAAAATCGCAGGTTTTATTAATTAAGACATTGATCATTTATACACCGGCCCGAAGCATATATTAAAGAAAGCACCGCATGGAGGAGCCTTTGCACGTCAAGTGATTGCATATGGTATCACTAGTCTCTTAAGGGAGCAAAATCGGGAGAACTGCAGTTTCTTTCCTACGGCTATATAAATAGTAACAACATATATTTACCAGTTTGTAACCTGAAAAATATGTTACAAATTATATTTGTACAGTATATATATACAGTGGAGGCTCCCGATCCCTAAACTTTTAAGCTCCATTACACCCTAATTTTTAACTAAGTAGTCTTAATTACACTCCAGTACCCATTCTAGCCTGACAGAACCAATTAATCAAGCCACTCACCTATCGCACTGGAGATTAAGGCCACTTCGGGGCCATGTGCTCCGTTTAACATAAATATATATATATACATCAAAATCTAGAGAGCATGAAATATTTTATTCTAGAACAAAACAAATTGGTTGTATAGAAGAAAGGTTAAAGTAACAGTCAACAAACTCTTATTTTATTCCACATACATATACTATTAGTTTTGTGATTTAGTGTGAAAGTCAACAAAGCAATTCACACAAAAGTCGAGTATCATGCTCTCGTCATAATCCAAACACTGTTCTACCTTGCAGTTTTAAAGGAATTTTTTCTTTTGCATTTACAATAGAGGAGGAAGCAACTTGCACATACTAAATATAGAGAGGAAGCAGCTTGTGTATGCTAGATCATTTTAAATTAATCAACGGTGATTAAAACCCAGGAGTGCATTAGGCAGATAGCCCAGTTTGTGTTACCAAAGGAAGCTCGCCTCTCATTGATCTAGGGCAGGCGCAGAAGTTGAAATTATTTCAAGTTCAAGATGAACTTGTGCGAGCGTTTTCACCTCTCGCGCCGACACTTCTGAATGGTCTGCGCGTATCGATTTCTATTTCAATACAGCTTAAGGAACACTGTAAAGCACTTGAATATATTCAATGCTCCCCAAGATTTGAGTAAAATAGCGAGAATAGTCGCACAGTAATATCACAACATCATAGCTTTTAGAAGAACGTAACTTAAGAGGTAAATGAACTCCACAGTTCATGCAAAACGAATCGGAATAAAGAAAATAGTTTAAGAAAGTGGTTGTAAAAAGTGTCAGTAAAAACGTAAATAGAGCTTATAAAGGCGTTTCTTAATGTTGATTTGCTTATTTCAGCAGTTCCTTTGGAACTGCCGAAGTTTAACACTTACAACCTTTCATCTCTAAAAAAAATTGTATAGGAAAAGCTAAGTATAGCATTTTTTTATTCACTAGTGGTGTAAAAATCAAACTTTTATTTCAAGATTATTTTCCCTTAAAAAAGGCAATAAACATCAGTTTGGATTTGAGTTCGATAAGAAAACACTTTTCAAAACGCTCTTGTACTTAATTATTTCGGCGGAAACTGATCATTTATGGGGTGGAAAATGCATATATCAAGGTAAAAACCGCTTGGGGCCTACACATGGAATGCTCTTTTGGATGGAATTTGGCCATTTTGAAACCTATATCGGAGTGGTATGATTCCGCCTCCAATCCGCGTTTGAATTTTCTTTGAAACAAATCTTGCAAATTAATATTTTTGCAGTGATTAAGTGGCATTAGATTTTGAAAACCATTGTAGAGACTATACATCATAAGAATCGGGTACAAAATATCTGGGCCTTAATTCCTCTTCCATCAAGAGTAGACAACTTTTAAGTTGAAATTTTATCAGTCCAAAATTGTTTTGATTTCTAATCATTCTAAGCTTGAAATGATATAATTAAATTGTCTGGAAAATATGCTTTTAGAGATGGACAACTGTTACTGGTAATTTGCGACAAGTTCCGTTATCTGTTCGCTGAATTTAATTGCTGTTAAATGTAGCTGTTATTAATTGCTAGAAATTGACATCAACGGTTGCTTTTAACATATACAGATTATACATTGCGAAACTGTTATTTTAGGGCAATACTGTTCACGTTTATTGCCAAATTGCGATAACAGTTTATTTACTACTTATTTTAACAGTTTTATCACAATTAGTAACTAACACCTTTTCAACAGTTGTCATGAACTATTAGAAATTGACATAAACGGTTGATTTTGAGTTGTTAAATCAGACATTAAGTAATTAAAAATATTTAGTAACTTCAGCTTTTTATTTTATACAATATTTTAAGAGTTTGAAATTTTTTAATTAAAATTTCTTAAAATTTAAATCCCTTCACTGCTTTCCCAAAATTTATCGACATTTAATATACTCGAAAACAGTTCACAACTGTTAACACTTACTTAAACGGCTATCACAATAAACGCCCATCTCCAATTGCTTCGAGTCTATTTGCAACTAGCAGAAGGTTCTTCGGATTGGGGTATTTACTTAAACACATGAGGAATTCAGATAAGAGTTATTTACTACGTGATCTTTTACATGCAGATTATTTCTTTCATCTTTTTTACAAGAGAAATGGCAAAAGTTGCACCAAAATTATCAAATTGACACTTTGAAAGTTCTAAGATATTTTTTCTTTTCTTTATGAAGTGCTTTTTAAAAGTCCCAGAAAATTTGTTTTTTTTCTGAATAGGTTCTTTTCGCGCGAGGATACAATTTTCTTCCAAAAATGCCAGATGAAATTAGCCCAAGGGTACATAAGAATTGTCTGTCAAAATTACAGCTTTTCATTTCTTAAGTCTTACGGTATAATGTTTAAATACAAAATATTTCACTTGAATATTTAAACATTGTTTTTGAAATTTGTTTACTCCAAAGCGACGTTAATTCAACTTGGTTTCTTTCTGGTTTCCATTCTTGGTTTTAAAACCCAATATTTAAGTAAACAAAAAAACCAAATAAGTTATTAAACAAAAGTTATTTGAATTGTCAATTTAGATCTATATATTAAATCTCAATGAGCACATTAATATGTAAGCATAGAATTTAAATAAATTTACATGTGAAAACAAAATAATTCCATACACACACAATTCACATTTTAATATTTCCCCAAAACAATTGAGTTACCGAAATACAATTGCTGGCACATCAAAACATAAATGGAATGCTGAATTGGAGTTAACATTTTTTAAAATAGCATACAATAAATCATTCGGGTAAAAATTATTCTCACATGACAAATTATTAGTTTCGGGAATGAAATCGAAATGATTGGTGGCCATACACATGTTTACTACTTTTTGCAGTTTCCAAATAAGCAGAAACAGTTAAGTTAAACAATTTTACAAAAGTTAATATTCAAACAAGACTTAAGAGTTAACACAAACATTTTTTATCAGATTCAAAAAATTTGAAAGAAACTTAAAATTGAAAAAAGAAATGTGGATATTAATAGAACAATAAAATCGGGTATAAAAATAGTTCCATAATCACCTTACAATTAGTATGTAAGCATAGAATTTAAATAAATTTATATGTGAAAACATGAGAAATAATTCCATACACGCAATTCGCATTTTAATATTTCCCCAAAATAATTGAATTACCGAAATACAATTGCTGGCTTGATAAACAGCAAAACATAAATGGAATGCTGAATTAAGAGTTAACTTTTTAAAATAGCATACAATAAGTCACTCGGGTAGAAATTATTCTCACGTGACAAATTATTAGTTTCGCCGAATGAAATCGAAATGATTGGTGGCCATACACATCTTTACTACTTTTTGCAGTTTTCAAATAAGCAGAAACAGTTAAATTAAACGATTTTACAGAAGTTAATATTCAAACAAGACTTAAGAGTTAACACAAACATTTCTTATCAGATTCAAAAAATTTGAAAGGAACTTAAAATTGAAAAAAGAAATGTAGATATATATATATATATATATATATATATATATATATATATATTAATACAACAATAAAATCGGGTATAAAAATAGTTCCATAATCACCTTACCAATTATTAGTTCTTTTTGCTTTCAAATAACCAGATATAGTTATGTTAAAAGGTGATGTAAAATTAAATTAAAAGTTAACAAAAACATTTTTATCAGGTTCTTAAAAATTGAAAAAAAAAACTTAAATTGGAAAAAGAAATGTAGATATTAGCACAACAATAAAAAAATCGGGTAAAAAATATTTCTATACCTTACCAATGACGAATTAGAGTTCTTTTGCTTTCAAATAACCAGATACTTTTGTCAAAAGTTTTTACAAAATTTAATATCCCAGCAGTGTGAGCACTCAATTCAATGCTTGTGCGTTTTGTTGCAATATCATTAGTTGAACTGCACTATTACAAAGCCATCAGCAAACTTTTGTTTGTCCACCAATCATTTTTTATATATTTCGGAGCTTCATATACACCTCATATATCGTCTTCGCTGCCAAATTGGCATCATTCACCATGAATTGCATCCATTCTGCAGAATCCATGACCTCTTCATGACACCTGAGAATGAAGTCTTGGGCAGCTGATGTCAGCTCGTGGTCATGGTGCGTGTCAGCCAGCGACAAGACCATGAGTACTTTCTCCACTGAAAGGTTAGATTTCAACGTAAAAGAGCACTCTTCCCTCAGTGAGATGATTCCGTACCTGCTAGCCGCGCTGTACAACTTGGTAAAGTCCTCCACTTCCATGTCCTCGATGGTGTCGGTGTAGATGTACCTCAGCATTCTGGACATGGTTTGGGCCTCCATCTCGGGGAAAGAGATCAGGACGATCTCACTCCTCTGATCGTCGCCCTCCAGCAGGGATTTGAAGACCGGGGATCTGGCACTGAGGATTGCCTTGTGGACAGAGAAAATAGTTTCTTCTATCTTCAGCTGAATATCACTCTGTGTCTTGTCACAGTACAAAGACTGCATGTCACGTGTCAGAAACTCACCGGCTCTCAGATCAGAGGCCCTCGGACGTTCCTGGTATCGTTCATTGAATCTGGAAGGGCGGACAATCCGGAGAGGGTCTGCTCCATTTGTTGGTAGACGACTCCGAAGGAAAGTTCGATGCCGCATCTCAGGGACAGGACATCACTAGGCAAGAGGTCAGTCTTCCTCTCGAGCACGTACTTCCTGGCGATGAACGGAGGTAGAGTCCACGTTTGTTTACGTTTTCGTGAGACCCAGGCCTTGTCCTGCAGCATTTCCACAGCTCTGTCGTAGCGGTCCAGGACGGATATCTTGCAGGACATCAACAACCGCCTGGAACAATTATATATAATTAATTGGATCTGAAGCCGTGCTTCGTACACGGATTCGCCGTGGAGGAATGTTCGTAGTTGAACCACTGGATGGATACCGGGAGAAGTCAAGGACCAATCCATGCTTTGTGGAAGATCCATTCCAAGATTGCTGAAGCCTGGGATCCTCCAGAGCCTGGTCCTTCCTTTAACGCCCATCCGAGTGAGCGCGGAACATTGCATTTTGTTTACAATGTTCCCCTGGATGTTCCACACGGAACACCGAATGATCAGTGTGTCGTGGGAGCGACTCACGGATTGCAAGATTTCGTTAGTTTCTCTTATAGACGGTTGTAAGGAGTGGCATTGGTCGTCAGTCATGAATTCCACAGCCTCCTCCGATTTGGAAAGAATCAGCAATCCATCCGAGTCGATGACTTCGAGGTTGTAGCTGGTCGTGACATTTCCGGAACTGATGTAAACAAGACACAAATTGAAGTCTTCGTCGATATTTGTATTCATTCCCCCCTCGGGTATACATGGACGCGCCAGCGGTAGGTGAGGCATGATGAGGCGCTCGGCGTGGTGTCACACTGGGAGTCCTTGATTGAGTTGATACATAGTTCGGGACTTTCGAGGTGTTCTCCTCTTCGTTTAAGACAATGGCTGAATTTTGCTATTCTCCAGGTGAAAGTAAGCGCGTTGTCGTTACTGCTCTGACACTCCATGGTCCCCGACGAAATGCTGCTTTGATCAGCTAGTCTGAGAGTTAAATTACAACAACGAACCACTGAATGAGATATCTGAATGCCGTGCTTTTAATAGTGCAGTGAGCTATCAGGTACAATATTCTGCGAAAACGATAGGTTTTCTAGGTATTAACAAAACGAATCACTTTTTGCGCAACAGCAGTTATAACACCGAAAAACGGGCTTCTAATTTGCACATCGAACGTATTACACGCGTGGTCTCATTGGAATGATATCGGATATCTCTAACTTTCTCCCATGGAAGGATAAGTTGGATTTGTTTTCATGACCTTGGACCGTATTGGATAGAGAAACTGTTAGACAAATCATTTTTGGAATATTTACTTTCTTCGTGTAATCTTTTCCATCGATGAAATGATCTATTGAGTTTTCTTGGAAGTGGAATATTCGGCGATCTGGCCGTATAAGGCTCGGCACGTTATTTTTTGTGGATCGCATACTTTTTACTGTAAAGTTTTTCCATTCTGTTTACATGGAATTTTCTAACGTGCGTTTGATAAGAGATTTTCGAGCGTTACCATGTGTACACCGCTTGGGCGTTTTTCGTGGTCCATTTCCGTTATACATTCAATTGTGTTTTTTTATTTCCCTAATCCAAGTTTCTATCTTTTGAATGGTTAAAGATAGAGTCAAAATTTCAAATCTGCGTACGATTTTACGTCAGATCGATACCAAAAACATGATTTTCTTTAAAAAAATTATTTTTTGTCAGTAGTCGCAACTAATCTTTTTGCAGATATTCATTTTATATTAAGCGTAAACGGAAGTATTGCCTTGGTTTTTAAAGGTGATGACACTTTAATAAGATATTTTGTCGCCCCTAACCAACTATTTTAATTTTACAGCCATTTAAGTAGGATGAAAATCTTTCTTTTCCAATAGGGAAACCTAAAATTGTTTTCTCTGTGTTCACTGGGGTCCGTATTTTGTTAATTTACAATGTATAAAATTAACCAATAGAGGGCCTAAAATGATCTAAAAATTATTGAAAATGACGAACAAATTTGATTAGTATTCTTTCGATTTGCAAAACATTCATTCCCTAATTGCCTGTGAATAAAGTGTATTTTTGAACTAACTTCTTTGGACATAAATAAATGCGATATAATCGACTTACTGACCAGAAGTGACAATCTAAAGAAGTAAATCTTTCGTAGGATATAGTATACGTTGCGTTCTGGTGTATTATTATGATTCTAGGAACCGGAATGAGCCAGCGTATCACTGAGAAACAGTGCTTTATGTTCGAATTGTGGCATTATTAAAAGTTTTCATCAAAAACTCAAAAATCCCCAAGTATGTGATAGTTCGTTTTTTACTGTCAAGACTAGAGAAAAACCCTATTACCTTCACTCTTTCCTGTATAGATGATTCATCCACCAATAAAAAATAGTATGAAGGATTTGTTTTGTGCTAAGAGGTGATCACGGATATTTTGGGCTCAAGAAGCTAGCAGATGAGTCATTTGTAATGTGTTTTATCATAAAAGCTAAACAGCGTATGAAAAATTGGAATATTTCAAAAAACTGATTAAAACAAAGCTAAAGCCCTCTGCTAAAAACAGGAAAACGACCAATTTTCTAAAAATTTCAAAATTCACAGCGTCTATAAAATAGAAATATATCTTCCAAAAAACTATATTTCTAGAATAAGGAAATCGGAAAAGCAATTTCTGTATGGGTATTGTTTACAAAGTACTATGAAAGAGACGACATGCAAACAAAATCCGGCACTCATAATCTTTCTTTTTCTGTTATGTTATTTTCGTAGGTTTGATCGCGTGTTTCCCCTTCGATCTATAGCTACTTTTTATTTAATTTTCTTTCAAATACATTTGTATATACTTTTAAAATATCTACCTCTAAACATTTTAATGTACCCGTTTAAGGAACACATATATAACAATAATTAGTTTTTTAAACACAATTTTACCCGAGTTCCGACTATTCGAAACGAAAACTAACCCTCCAACCTACTCTCTTTCAGGGTTTAGCACAAAGGAACCGCGAATGAAATAATGACACAATAATATTTCAATTAAAATTTGTTTAAAACCCTCGACAAAACGAGAAAATTATGTTAAAACAAAATAAAATTACATATATACCTTTTGTTGCAAACTATTATATTTTTTACAAGTTTGTGTGAAAGCTGAGTAAAATTTCTAAAAAACATAAGTAGGGAGAAAGTAGGGATACTGACTCAAGCGGGCTGCGGAGGGAGGGGAGGTGGAGCGGAGGTTGTGGGGAGCCGCTGAGCAGGATTAGTTGGTAATCCCACTTATCCCGAATTACGAGAGGATTTTAATACTATCTTAAGGTTTAGTTGGATTATTTCAATACCATCTTAAGATTTAGTTGAGTTAAAGATAAGATCTCTCAGTAATGAGCACTATACATGTATACTCAATCAAGACATGGTCATGCTCATCTTGACTCGATCCGTTATTAAAAGCAGGTGTACGATAATAAGTGTCTCCCAAGATTTGAAAAGAATATCAGTGTGGGAATTCATAGGTGAATGCTATGAAACAATTAGGTGAAGGCCCGAGGAGGAAAACAAATGGCTCCAGTTTCAAAATTTTAATTTTCCGGTACCATTTGTAATCTATGCGGACTTCGAGTGTGTTCTGGTAAAAAAAGGCTACCTATCTTCCAAATACATCGCACTCTTACTCTGTCCCCGTCACAGATCACATCCCCTGTGGCTACGCATATGTGATCGTAGGTCCCGACGGAAAATTGATGAAGGATCCTGCAATATACCGTGGGCCTCATGTTGTTGACAGCTTTTTAAATAGCTTAATTCAGGAAGAAATACAAAGGACCATAAAGACTGTTGTACCCATGCATTTCACAGAGCATGATCTTCAAAATTTCAATGCTGAGACAGATTGCCATGTTTGTGAAAAGCCTTTGAGAAGTTATAGAGTGAGGGACCACGACCATTTAACTGGCAAGTATAGGGGTGCTGCCCACAAAATAATTGTAACTTAAAGTATAAAATTGCCTCCCATATCCCTGCGTTATGCATAATTTGAAGGGGTATGATAGTCACCTCATTATACAAGGTTTTGGGGAAATTAAAAACAAGAAAATAGAATGTATTGCAAGCAATAGTGAAAAATTAATTTCGTTTTCCCTGGGATCTTTAAGATTTTTGGATTCATTTCAATTTTTAAGCGCTTCACTGGATAAATTAGTTAACAATTTAGACCCCAATAAACCATGATTATTTTCGGGAAAATACTTCTTTAATGCTTCGAAAAGGTTACTATCCATATGAGTATATGGATTCTAATGACAGATTTGCAGAAACTAAGCTCCCTCCCAAAAGTGAATTTTTTAGCTCATTAACCGAGCAGCATATAACTGATGAAGAATACGAACTCGCTCAAAACGTATGGCATACATTTCATATTTCAAATCTGGGGAGTATCATGATTTATACGTGTGCAGTGATGTTCTACTCCTTACAGATATTTTTGAATATTTCCGCACTCTGCCAATCCTTTTATAAAATCCATCCCTGTCATACATATACCGCACCTGGTTTGGCTTAGCAGGCTTGTCTTGGCATGTCTAACTTCTAATTATATCCTTTTGTTAAAATCTTGCATTACAACACAAAATTGTACTTGGCGCATTATCACAAGCACATGCTTTTCTGAGTACATTCTTCACTTATGCTTTCGTAGTTAGTCGCAAAGGATAAGACTAAGATAAATTTTAACTTTACTGATTAGAAAGTGTATGGTGTTATTCACTGATTAGTAAGTGTATAGTGTATGGTTCTTCGTGCCTCCAGTTTACAATTATTTTTCCAAGAACAGCTAACGCTTTTTAATAGCAATGCTTAATATTTGTGCAATTGTGGATTTTGATGGATTTCAGACTCAAGAAGGTTTCTTAGTACGTAAATACGCATACATCGCTGTGAAATCGCAAGTAGCTTCAAGTATTCGTTTTAACTTATCGTCTTATAAGCATAAACTTAGTGCCAAAGATCGTACAACTGTGCGATATGTTAAAAATTACGTATGTGGACTTCATTTCTGTCCCATGACATGGTAGATTGTGTCTCCCTTAGAAAGTCTAGACTAAGCTTATAGAATTGTACGAGCAGACCGAGAGGGACACTCAGTACCTAGTTGCTTACAAAGGTGGTCATGTGGAGAAGAAACGCTTAGATGCATTGACTTCCGAACATCAACTTGGAACGATACGGGTGTCCCAAATTCAATGCACTATGTGCTCTAAGTAGCAACAAAGATATCCAAAACCTATCATGTGGTCATCACAAAAATAATTTGCATTGCCCAAAAGCTTAGGTGGCGGAATCGAATAATTGGCTTGTCGGAAATATGCGTCTCTTAAAAGTGCAAGTATATAAAAAAATAAAGTTCTTTTTTACACTGCAATGTATTTGTAAAATATATGATTTATGATGTTTTTTCCATAAAAAGTGTTTCAATTAACTTTGTTTCCATGTGGATTCCTTCAATCTGTTTTAGAAGTGTCTCTGTTTTTTCTCACAGAGAATGTTTTAAGAATACATAGAATTCAGATTTAATCCAATATTTCAATAATATTTGTTCATTTTAAAATTCATTAATATTTAAACCCAAAACCCAAATTCGTATTTCATTAATTTTATGTTCGCAGGTTTTAAAAATAAATTTAAAAATAATGACATTTTATGGTCTGAGAAACTCCAAAAGTTGGACATTCATGTTCTAATATGCAATTTTCAGTAAAGTCGCCGTACTTCGAGTTTACTAAATAAAAAACAAAAACGTATTGTAAAGAGCAGTGCAATATCGTCAACTGAATGCAAAAACTAGGTAATTCGAAAAATAGTGTATTTTGAGGTATATTTAAATTAGTAAAGCTGAGATCATACAGGATTTAATTCAACACCAGACATTTGTTCTTCTGAATTTGTTTCCATATATATATGCAACATTCTCTATAAGAGTCAAGAGTTCTGTGGCCTGCAGAACCTTCCGAATTTATTAATGTATCTTGGGGTAGTTACTTTTTAGAGACCGGGGAAAATGATGCTGATGCCACCTTTCATCCGAAACAAATTGCATGTATAAAAAATGTAATCTTAAAATAATACAGATAAATTACCCTAATTAGTAACATATTAATATTCAAAACTCAATGGTTGTTCGCAATATTAATTATCGATTACAATCAATTGTATTTTACATACTTTTAATACGATTTCTTTTTCCCGTTACATTACGTTTGCTGCAATGAATTCACTTTCACACGACTTCAAAGTAGCTGGATCCTAAGCAATTTTGAAGTTTGTTAAGCTTCTTGCCTCCATGCTATGACAAATTTAATGTGCACAAGCCCCCACATACACGACTGTCTTCCAGACGAATATTAACTGAGTTTTAACAAAAAGAACCTCTTAATATTTGCAAAGGCAAAATATTCATCTAGTATCATTCCTGCAATTATGGAAATTCAATGGAAAGCAGATAAGTTTAGATATTTCCTCTTTGTGAAAACATTGCATCCCAGATATCTCCTTTGTAATAGGGTAAATTCATTTATATTTTAGTAATTGTTTAAAAAGACAAGAAAGCCATTCATAAAGCCATCTTAAACCACTACTACTTCTGTACTTGTAGAAAGAATATTTTCAACTTAACAGTTTTTACACTTGAAACAAGTTAGGTAATGAAAGATGGAAATAAAAATTAATTTAATTATGATTTATACAAATTTGAAATTCAATTTCATTTCTCCTTATTACAATGTTTATTTTTAATTTAGAATTTTAAATATTATGTGGATTTGGATTATGAAAAAGAATACAAGCAATAGAATAAAAGCATCAAGACCCAAAGAATAATTTGAGTTGAAATCTTTCCAACATTTGTTCTGCTACATTTTCTAACCCCCATGTATAATCTTAAACATAAATCACTTATCTAGAAACTGCACTGTGATTTGCATGTCTCTAACATGCTTAAACCCCTAGGGGAAACAAATTAAAATCATAAAACTCTGATTTGTATAAATTCCTACCCTTCAGTAATAAAAGTAAAATAAAAGAATACTGAAGTAAAATTAAATACACTTAATTTATGCAATTTCTAAATTTCACTATTTTCATGCCACTTGGTAATTAAAATACTTAAAATTCAAAACTGTAAATTCAGAAAGAAATCCTCTCCTATAAATAAGTTGACTGGATTTAAAACTGGGAGAATGGTGCATCAGTTACTCTAAAATAACCAAAGATCAGTTCTAATGCGTTTGAATGGGGGAAAAAAATTCAGTTTAACAAAAAAAATTCCATTAGGCCTATGCCTTACAATCTAGCTCACTAGTTAACAAATTACAAAATACATTTTACAAACATATACACAATTTGACTTCATAGCTATAAAATACTTTACAGGGAATGAATCCACAACAAAATCTAAAATGTAAACTTTATTGAGTGGCTATCAAAT